>JAFIRS010000157.1:0-600000 GCA_018342105.1 Gonioctena quinquepunctata
TTACTTTTATATAAGTTTTTATCCACTTTATATTAGAATAATTCATATCTCAATTTCTGCCTATCTCCATAATTATAATCAGGTATAATTATTATTATACTTATTATTCTAATAAACTATCTGTAGTTAAGCCGCTGTCACATAAATTTCATTAAAAAAACTCCTCTTTCTATTGTTATGCAAATTAAGGTGACCCTAATTTAGGACCGATTCGGGAAGTGTACGTCTTAAATAAAATAAAAATATCATTGCAAATTGGAAAGGGAAACATTCTCGATTGAATAATGAATAGAAATATTTTACTGTAAATTGAAATATCCACGATAAAAATTATTAATTTTTATCGTGGATTCTTCAATTCACAGAAAAATCTTTCCATTCAATATTCAATTGAGAATGTTTCCTCTCTCAACATGAGTTCCCACGAGAGGTTATCTTGAACGATGGAAGATAGTGACTAAAGTTTATCTTTCAGTCGCAGATGATTCCACATCTGATTTTATGAACATCCTGTTCATATTCCCAAACAAATTGTTTTGCCCGGACTTACAGGGCGTTATGAGTTAACACACCACACCTGTAAAACCCGACTTTCTCGTTAGATTGCGAAAATAAGCAGCGAGAGCATCGACTACCTGAAGGTGGCCGAACCGAAACTATGTACCAGGAGCGGCCTACTGGACATGTTTCATTTCTCCCTGTGCTTGGGCGTTAGTTGTTTATTCAGGAAGTACTACCGTTCAGAAGGATTTCGAAAAAAAACAATAATTAACCATGAAATAATAAAAATCAATCGTTCTATGGACGAATGATAAGCAACAATATTCATACAACGAAAACGAATGTAGCTTATTGGCAGATGATTTTTCAGTTGGCTACAAAATCGAAATAATTTTACTAAAAGAACAATCTTGCAATCAATTGCCACAAACGGCTATAAATAATTCTCTTTTGAGATCTTTGTAATCTTGAAACTATGGGATACTTTTTCATACACATGCACATAAGAAAAAGGTTGGGCTTGCCATAAACATAAATATAGAAAAACTTACATATCTCCCCCTGTTTCACACTTATTCACTGGAGTAGGGTTTTAACGACAATTAGTCTTGAATTTATTATTATGTCGATTATTTCCGCGTCAATTGGTTATTCTATTTTATTCGCCCGGTATATTAGTATAGCGCGAATATGGCTAGGGTTTTTCTAAGAGATCGTGAACCATTGAATTGCGGACTCCCGTTGTATTATCTCTGTTCTGGAAGCGTTGACAAAAATAGATAATCTGTGGAAATCTCTACTGTTCACTCGTGTTTTTACTTGGAGCTTCAATACTTGATTTGAATTGGCTGAGTTTAATGTTTTCTGACGTTCATTATGTTGATTGGAAACTCTCATTATTATTGTACGATACTGTGATTCGACTGACTTTTTAACCTCACTTTTGAGAGTGACATGTTCTTTGGTTCACTGTTGAACCCCGATTGTTATTTTGATATCAAACTCGCGCTTTTATATCCTGTTATCGAATCACGTGATAATTTGTCTAACCGCGACTAGTAATTATAATTATCTTCGACCAAAAATAATGGCTGTGTTTTGGTCATTGCACGCATTGATGATTAATGGGTTGTTTTGTTTCTGTCATAAATAAAAATATATAAATTATAATTTTATGCTTTTTCGAGGAAGAGTTATATTTAATGGCTGTCATTCTTTACAATTGCATTGAATCCGTTTTTATGATCGCGCTGTGAAATAAACAAGTGGCAATTAATAATCTTGTTTACCCTCTTAGATGAGTTATTTATGAATCCGGTGTACAAGGGTTACTTCTTGTTAATTATTTTCAAGTGCATTTTAATTGTCTTCCAATAACAACGTATGGTTTAACGAGCGTATGCTTATCAGCTCTTTCAGTCAAACATGGTGAACCCTATTGAACTTTTTCTGGTTATCACGATATTGTTTGAGAATATTATGCTGTTTTGTAGGGAAGAAAGTTTTTCTGTAATTACAGGGCGTGACAAAATCAATCTATCATTGCAAGTTTACAATACAACCTTTAAGTTGTTCATCCTATTTAATGGGTTCTGTCATTGCAAATTTACATTTTATCACTCTCTCACATTAGGAAACAGAGTATAGCTCCTTAATTTCAACATGTCTCTGATATATAGGTGAAGTTGCAATGCATGAAACTGCTGTTATAGTAGCGGGTATAAGTACTGTATTTGTACTTATAAAAAAAAATAAAAAAAAACGTTCAAAATACCGACGATTGGTGCGGATGGAAAATCATTTGAAAAAGCCAAACTTTGGAATAATTAAGAATTGAAATAGAATGAAAAAATATGCGAATGTCTAAAACAACCTCCAACATGCTTCTGAGAATTGTGGAGCTTTTATAATACTTATGGAGAGTATCGAAAAAATGTATTTCATCAATGCTTCCTGGGATTCGGAAGCAATTATCGAAGGACTGCAGGAATACATCAATGTAAGTGGGTATAGAACTAATATTTCAAGTTGGTGTTTTGAATATATTTATTTGGTAGACATAAATTGTTATATTGTTACGAGAACGAATGAAGTACGTCCCTGCATGTTGTTATGTCCAGCTGTCGACACGGGATTCCCAGAATGTAGCGTGACTGACGTCACTCCCAGACAGCACTGGATATTCCATGAATATTCATAGAATATTATTTTGGGATATTGGAATTTTCTTAAATATGCCAGGGATATACATATCTCTTTGAAATATTCCTAGAATGTGCTGGTGGGGAAAATTTTGATATTCCTTGAATATTCCATTAGGAATATTATCGGAATATCCAGAATATTCCCAGAATATTCCATGAATATTCCAGAAAGAATACTCCTGGAATATCCTCGGAATATTCCTTGTATATCCAGAATATACCTACAATATTCATGAATATTCCAGAAAGAATATTAGAATATTCCATAAACATATTCTAGAATATTCCGAAATATTCAAAGTAATTCAGGAATATGATAGTAATATTCCCTAAATATCCTGAAGGGTTTTCAGAACAAAATGTCAGTGAAATTTCAGAAATGTCAGTGAAATTTCAGAAATTAAGAAAATAAAGAAACATACAACTGTTTCCCCACATGAGTGTCCTCAAATATAAAATCTTGAATGTCACTTTTACATCAATAATATGAACTTCTACAATTTTGCCTGACAATTCGAGCAATGTATTTGCTTATATTCGCCAAGAAACAAAACTTCACTTCAAAAATTATGTAGTAGTGCAATACGTAATTGTTTTCCTCAGAGTATTTGTGGATTGGAATTGCAGGTTCCACTCAGAAAAAAAAAAGAAATAAAACAACATGAATTTGAACAGGTCTATTTCTATATAGTTATAATAATAATAATAACACATATTTTATTAACCCGTTTCTTCTGTCACTACGGGGATATCTCTGAAAACAAGAATTGCAAGATCGAACTACTGCTATCTGAATCAGAAAAACTTGAATCCATTCTATCACTAATAGTTTCAACTTGATTATTTATCTGTCCTTTTGCATGCTGTGACGGAGTTTGTGTAAAAATTGCATTAAGGGCCGGTATTATGAATATGTTTTAAAGTTAACTTTAATTTTATCAGTCAAGTTAACTTTAGCTTCAAAATGTCAGTTTTATAAAAGTACAATTTTTTAAATGAAAAGAAAAAGACAAAACCTACAATTTTTCTCTTGGTTTCTGTACTGGGCCTCAGTGTTTTGTATTGTAATTTTGTAAAGTGTTGTTCTTTCCAATAACACTGCTAGCAGTTGACTTGTGAATACCCCCAACATCTCCAGCAACTACCAAGAATGAACCGGTTGCATAAAATCTGAGTGATGATTCCTAAAAATAAAAATATTTACAATCCTACATAAATAAAATAGGTACTAGAAATGCTGACCTATTAAATGGTCTTTGTAAATTTGCTTCAATGTGCCCCATTAATAAGCGTAGGTACAGACTCTCTTGATAGTCGAAATCGGTTTTTAAATTCTGTTTCATTCCACAAGGTGAAATGGTCTAACCAATTTCTAAATATCCTTCTTTTGTCGCCAAAAGGATTCAACAATATTCACAGCATCTTCTTCATCATCGGTTGAAAGTTCCTAAAAAATAACGTCGATATCGTTTGCTATCATTTTGCGAAAACGAAAAATCAAAACAATCAAATTGAGGATATATGACTCCTGCAATACTGACAGGAGCAGGAGAATTGTCGACGATCGAAAACCACCATTTTCTACAAAGTTAACTTTAACCGACACCCATTCCACCCGATAGAGTTAACTCCTACATTTTGAAGTTAACTATAACATGTGACGTCATCCACAAGTTAACTTCTAGTTATCTCTCGAAATAGTTTTATAATACCCACCCTAAGAATATTTTCAGTTTCCTGGTGTACTTCCTTATACCAAGGCACTGCTCCTTTTTCTTTTAGGCATTTTGTAGAAAACGCCTTGAAAATGAAATGATCAGTGATATACAAATGAAATTTTTATGGAATGGAATGAATGATATCATAAAAGTGTACTCACCACACTGTGGTGTTTATTAAGAATATTTGTTAAAACAATTCCAAACACAGTAGTTTCACATACAAATATGCAAAAGTAACCCATACCAGTAAAAAAAAAACAAAAGATGTCAAATGTCAATTTAAAATTCATTCAACTTTACAGCTTTGCCATCGGGTTAAGCTACGACTATCGGATGAACGACAGACGCTGACGCGCGCGGATTAGTTTTGATTGGTCGTGAAAGGGCACCTCGATATTTTCCGACCAATTATAATTTGGTCAGTACAGTAGTGTATTTTTGTCAGCTTGTCTGAACAAAAACTCTGTTTGCAAATCAAATACATCTATTCGTACTTTTTCTCATACTTTTCCCATATTTTGAGGTCGAAAATGGTTATTGGTGTTCATTCCATATAAATAAGGGAGAATATTCCATGAATATACAATACAGAATATTCAATTTTGATTATTCTATGAATATTCATACATGATTATGCCATGAATATTCACAGAGGAATATTCTATGAATAGTCATACAGGAATATTCTCGCGAGAATATTTGTGGTACATTCTCCCGATAATATTCCAGGAATATGCATATTGGAATATTCCTGGAATATTCGGAATATACTCTTCCCTTTTCGGATATTTAGAGAATATTCTAGGAATATTCCGTGCTGTCTGGGCTAATACAATTAACAAAACATATTTACATAGCATTTACATTTACATAGCATACCATCAATCGGAGTTTTTATTGATTTGTCAAAGGCATTCGACACCGTTGCTAAATGCTCGCTCACCTTCCGCGACTGTAATTGGCAGACTGCAGAAAATTCGCAGGGCAACCGCTCACTTCTGGAAAAATGTTTTCTAATTGCAACTGGTAAATCGCATTTAATAATAAATACTAAAGGGTCTGTAATTTCTTTAAATGTCGCATGGAAATCGCGTAGTGGGTGGGGAGTGGGGATATGCGACTCGATATCCCCACTCAGGACGAGGCGAGAGCTTGGTATAGTCCATCCAATATCAATTGCAGAAGCTGTTTCTATAGGGAGCAAATTGAAACTCACTTCGCTAACACGAGCGTATATGCGAAGAAACGGAACGAAAAATAATCTGTACTACTCGTAAACATTTTCTGTCGGCAAACGGTAGATCAAAAGAGCCGATAGTCAACGTGGACTCGAGTGACGGCTGTCTGTTGTACAACCGATTCGTCTGGGCCAATCAAGTCGGACATTAATGCTGGCAGGTGTGTCTCTACGATGGGAGGTCATAAATCATGCGTTATATTTGTGTTTTAATGGCTCTGAAAGATTAAAAACCAGTAGCGTCTATGGTCTTGGTGTGTGCCGATCGATATACGTTTTAGGATATAATAATAACCTACATCAAACAATGAAAGAAATTATTTTTCTTTCTTAATGTATTTGTATAAATAAAAGCTTGTCTTTAATTTTTTTTCATTTTTCATTATTTATGAAGTATTTTTAAAATCTTAAAATATCTAAATAAAATCAGTTATCTCCGCCACTGCTGCTGCTGCAATTGATATTGGGAAAACTTTACCTACCTAACGTACAGAGCGGCGCGGCGCCTAAGATAAAAGAAATCGACATCGTTAACTCACCTGGCTTGATGACAACATTACATAATAGTTATTATTATACCTACGTACTTTAAAAAAAATGCTATTGTGAAGTTTTTCACATGGGCCCCCCTATCGTCCAGGGCCTGGTACAGCTGTACCCGTAGCTGTCACCGGGTCAGGAGCTGTTTGACTGACAGCTTACGTCACTGACACGGACCATGGCCCCATGCCCCCTCTATGACCGCGCTTCAACGGGATTTTGCTGCGATTCAAGCGAGGCGCCGAGATAGGAAAATAACTAGTCTGGAGAATCGTTTACTACTCGTAACTCCTTACGTTACGAATTCAGTTTTTAATTTGTAGTGTACGCGTTCGCGACAGCCGAATACCGGCGACCCACAAGATGGCTTCGGTGGCAACTAAGATTGCTGTGACAATATTGGTACTCTCCACGTTGATATATTTCGCAATGAAACCGTTGTTAGAAGTACCACCTATACCTGAAATTGGAGAAAAATGGTGGGGTCCAGGACTACCTTCGAAAGAAGTTTCTCCCATCGAACCTTTCAGAATAAATGTGTCTGATGAGGTAGGTCATGACTGTGAACTCTGTTGTTTGTTACACGGCGATTAATTTTATTTTTGGTCAGATAAAGATAAACTTGTACATGTTTAATTCAGAGTGTACTGAGAGTTTTATATTCGTTGAAATTCTGTGAATAGGTATTATAGTCCGGTCAATATAGACATTTAAAATAAGAAAAATTCCCGGGAGCCAAATATTGGTGGAGAGCTGGGGTTTACCATTACAAATAGAGTTTTAAAAATCCCCAACGAGCCTATGTGTGCTACAAAAGTTTTTCGGGGTCAAAGGTCAAAATTTGAGGTTTTTTGAATTTTTCTCCAAAACGGTGAGTTTTATAAAAAAAAAAGTTCAGGCCAAAGTTATAGATCTTAAAACGGTGTCTATAATTTTTTTCCTAAGAGTTACCATTCTTGAGATATCGCGATTCTAAGAGTCACATTACACATGTTATGCACACATTTCCACGCCATCTGTGAGGTAGTGTACTCGGCGCGTTTTTTACCGTGGTTTCCCCTGTAGGCCTACTCCACTAACTGTCATGACAATTTTAGGATAATTTAAGGGTACAATACCAGTCAAGTTCTAGATATTACCTTATTATTGATATTGATTATTGAAATTGCTATTGATTATTGGGTTAACTATTGTTTTGATTTCTTTATTAGATATTTTAATCAGATTCATACTCTTGAAAGTCTACTTCAATAGTCATGTCTTCTTCGATTTCTTCTTCGATTTCTTCTTCCTCTTCCTCTTGCTGGATGTTCATAAATTGTTCAAATGTGGCTGAGTCATTGGTCTCTTCATTGAAATCACAGTAATCTTCCTCTATTGTACCCAACTGGACATTTGAGCAAGACTGACCTTGGCAATTGGTACACGCTGGAGAACACAGCAACCCGACTTTTTTACAGCCACATTTGGCACTACAACCTTTTTGCAATTGCAAAAAATAGTGTTGAGGAGTTTTTCTGGAGCAGGTGGGAGTAAAGTTTGAATCGGTTCCAGAGTATTATCTATCAATTTCCAATCCCAGTCTTCTGGGTTCAGTTGATTGCCTAGCCATGTTTGAACTTGATAGTATACTCGATACAAGTGTTGAATAGCAGATGCCGATGTTGGAGGAAGACATAATAGTTGTACTTGTTTCTTGTTTCGCGTATTTTTTACAAAAGTTAAGTATCGGTATTTATCAATGCAAGTAATTTTTTTTGGAGCTACATAAACCGCAAGAAGAAAGCGAATTCCTTCTGTAATTATTGTTTGAGGTGTGGAATCAATACTTTAGCGCAGTCAGTCGAATCTTTTTTTTCGAATTATTTGAATACTGACGTTTTGCCCCTTCTGTACATTGCTGACGAAGTGTCGCAGCCGGTTATCGCATGTAAAAATGAAATATAGTTTTGGCATTTGGGATAAGCAGATGAACTTTTTGGAGAATATATTTCTGTTCGCTGTTGAGCCCTTCCAGGTTTCAGAAAATAAATAATTTTATCCATTGGAGTCCTTGCAGTAAGTAGTACTAACAAATCAACATCTTCACCAACTACAATTGTTGTGTTTGTTGCATTAAATTTTTCTATTGCTGTTTCAATCATGAGGACATCTGCGTCATTTTGAGCTGCAATATTCGCAGCTGTTAATTTGTCACTTAACATGGAAATGAAACGATATTTATTATTAATGTTAGCGAAAAATTGTTGTTGATTCGCTGGAACTGTCATAATTCATCAAAGATCATCTCGGAACCCGATGATGTTTTTGTAGTTCGACGACGTTGTTCTGCAGCTTTAATAATCTTTGTCGAGTCACTGTAGCCGTCAAATACGTAAGCCCATAATGTCTGTGTAGATACTGAACAAATTTATCAAAAATAACGCTATTTATCGAAAACGCAAGATTGAATATCTTCACGAACAATTGCTGCCTCAGCTTTCAAAGTTTTTAACCGCTTGTCTTTTTCATCCACGTGTTTTATATCAGACCAGACTTGACTTAAAATATCTTTGTAATTGTCAATAAAACAAATAAATGTTAATTTTTCAGGCTTCTCTGTAATAATAATTCTACTGCCATACTTCAATTTCAATCGTAGTTTTATAGTTCTGTCATCTAAAGCTCCATCTTGACAAACATTCTTCAATTCATCCAACGAAAACTGGCAATCATCACTCGTTTCTATGAATAGCCAGATGTTTTTCAAGGCCACGTGGGTAGAGGGGATTCAGTAAGGGACTGACTATCTTTTGAATCAATGTTTTCAGAATAGTATAATATAATAAAAGAGTCACAAATAGGTATTTATACTTGTCTTAAGTGCCTGATTATGTATATACGTGGCTTATATGTGCATATCATGTATAATGTGACTCTTAGAATCGCGATATCTCAGGAATGGTAACTTTTAGGAAAAAAATCATGAAGACCATTTTTGTAGAGCATTTTAGGATCTACAGTTTTGGATTGAGGTTATTTTTTGATAAAACTCACCGTTTTCGAAAAATCCAAAAAACCTCAAATTTTGACCTTTGACCCCGAATAACTTTCGTAGCACACATAGGATCGATGGGGATTTTTGATACTTTATTTGTAATGGTAAACCCCAGCTTTCCACCAATATTTGGCTCTCCGGAAATTTTTGTTATTCGACCACTAATTTTATGTCTAAATTGACCGGATTATCACATACATTCTTTAAAATTATACTGAGATTTCGCAGTGGCCTAGCAGATTTCAGCTTATATGATTGGGACTTCGCGCCTGTTTGCTCTTTTAATATACCGGGTCACGACGATACCACCAGCACCCCTCTTTTGCCACTTGTCATTCAAGTTATCAAAAGTAACGTTTGTTTTTAGTTTGTCTCAAGCTACATCATGTTTTCCACTGATAGTTCTGTGATAGCCAACATTTGCCTAATTTATTGTATCAACGAACGGTCGAATTGACAAATAAATCATTTTGCTGAATTGTTACAATATTTTTTCAAAAAGTGCTTCCCCTACTCTTGAATTTTACCCCTTACCAATTAACAGATATACTGAAAGGGGAATTAAATGAAATCTTACAGAAACGGTAATTTCCAAGATGATGTATGAGTACCTAACTCATTTAAATATTTCAAAATCGAAAGCTCACATTTCATCAGAGCAGAGGTGGGCAACATTTTTACCACCTTTTATTTAACTTGCTTCGTTCGTATGTCATTCTGTCACTCATCCATTTTTGGAGCACTTGCCGACATCCGATTGAGCTGAAATTTGGCAGGTGTTCATAATTCCGGCGACGATGCATTATGAAATTTTTGTTAGAGGAAAAAACAAAATGACGGCTCTAAGATGGCGGACGAGTTTTGTGATTAGTGTACGATTTGATTCAAAATTGGTATGTGGGGGTTTTCGAGGACAGAGATCGTGAATATTTTGTCAAAATTCAAAAATTAAAGATGGCGGACAAGTTTTGTGATTCTGGCCCGATTCGATTCAAAATTGGTATGTGGGGGTTTCGGGGTCGGAGATTATGAATTTTTTGTCAATATTCATAAATTCAAGATGGCGGCTCCAAAATGGCGGAGGATTTTTTATTAGGTCGATTCTATTCAAAATTTGTTTGGGGTTTTCGGATGGAAAAATTTTTTTTTGGCAGAAGAGATTTAGGTTTATGGTCCGATTCGATTCAAAATTGGTATGTAGGGGTTTTCAGGGTAGAAGATTTTGAATTTTTCTTAACAATTCATAAAATCAAAATGGCGGCTCCAAGATGGCAGATGATCTCTCTGTTTAAGGTCCGATTCTATTCAAAATTGGTATGTGGGGGTTTTTGGGGTCGAAGATTCTGAATTTAGTAGATTATTGATTTTTAGTTTAAATTAATAAATTGAAAATGGCAACTCCAAGATGGCGGATGAATCAATCTTTAGATGATCTCCTCATTGAAGGACTAGATAGCTCAGAACTTACAGGAAAAAGGCCTCATAATAACGAGCTTTAACAAAAATGCATAAATTAAGGCGTACTCGAGTACTAAAAAGCACAAAATAAAATAATTAATAAAAAACCTTTTTAAAGACAAGCTTTTATTCAAATGCTCTAAAAAGTCAAAAATATTTGCTTTGGATGTGTGACGTAGGTTATACCGTGAGTTATAGATTAAAAAGCTTGTCGCGCAAAGTTTTCAGTTCGAATACAAAAGCTACAAGCTTTTGAATCTATAACTCACGGAATAACCCACGTCACACATCTAAAGCAATTATTTTTTACTTTTTAGTGCATTGAATAAAAGCTCGTCTTTAAAAAGGTTAGTGTTGGTATAACATACAGTGTGACCCATTTAAATTGGAACCACCCCTGTAGAATACGCATTTTTCAATCAATCTCAAAAAATGTTTTTTCAATATTAAGCATCAAAAACTGTATTTTGACACAAATTTTCATAACTTTAGTTTCATTTCCAAGGCACTCTATGGTTTTTTTTCTTTGTCAAAAACGGCAAAAGTTTATTAGGAAATTTTTGTTTTCAAATTTGACTACACCACTGGATTTGTAGTCGCTATAAATGAAAACCATACAAATTTCATAAAAAAATATTGGTTAACAACGAAGTTACAACAACTTTAATTTTGGAAACAAAGTATTTGATTATAATTTTTATTTAGGTTATAGACATTAAACATCTGGCAACACTGCCGATACAAAGTAGATCACCAATGAACTTGTACAGTGAAAATCCGAAGTCAATAGCTCATTCCGTTCTACAGTTATAACTCCTAAAAGTATGGTAATGTGAGCGATTTGAGGTTGAAGCGATTTTGTAATAAAAATCTGACTATGCCACTGGATTTGTGCCTAAATTACACCTCAACAAATAAGAAATGGTGTAAAAAATATTCGGAAGAGATACGATAAATGTGTTGAACTAAATGGAGGTTTGGTAGAAGCCACAAAAATTCAAATATTTAATTTTACAGTAATGTTTATTTTAGTTTTAGTTTTTGCTTAATGACGTTTTATTGTTGAATAAATATTTTAAAACTTGTTTCTGTTCATTTCGATTTTATCGGCTATGGTAGAATGTACTACTGTATAACTTGAAAATGAATTTCAAATTTTCTGTTCTTTTCGAATACACTTGTAACGTACACTTAAATAAATGATTTTAAGGGAATATAATTTACAAATCCAGTGGCTTAGTCAGATTTTTATTAGAAAATCGCTCACATTACCATTCTTATAACTGTAGAACGGAATGAGCTATTGACTTCGGATTTTCACTGTACAAGTTCACTGGTGTTCTACTTTGTATCGACGGTGTTGCCAGATTTTAAATATGTCTATAATCTAAATAAAAATTATAATCAAATACTTTGTCTCCAAAATTGAAGTTGTTGTAACTTCGTTGTTAACCAATATGTTTTTATGAAATTTTGATGATTTTTATTTATAATGACTACGAATCCAGTGGTGTAGTCAAACTTGAAATAAAAAAAATTGCCTAATCAACTTTTGCCGTTTTTGACAAAGAAAAAAAACATAGTGTGCCTTGGAAATTCAATTTCAATTTATTCGTAAACCATAATAACAAGATATTTGTATACATACAATTTATGACGGTTATCCTTTATAACTCCAAGGGTTCACCTAAGCACTCAAGGTGCTTGTTTTGTGCAGCTCCTTGGAATAATTCAGGATATATATTAGGTAGATAAAATGAATGGTATACATATTAATAAATTATTTACAATGAAAATATGAATAATTGGAATTCCTGCTGAAATCGATACTAATTCTAGTTTATTCTCTTTTTCCTTTCTTGAGAATGGTTGATGTGGTAAGGATCCATATCTTTATATAAAAATGTATATTACACGTTAAGGTTCGTTCATATATCCTCATACTTACACACACGTGTAGACACATATATACACATATACATATATATATACATATATATATACACATATATACACACATACACACACATACATACATACATACATATACGTAAGTTTTTTTTTTATAGTAACTTCAGTAGTGTTAGATGGTTAAGATTGATGAATTGTTTTATTTCAGTTTTATATTTGTTAAATGAGCGGTTTTCTTTCAAACTGCGATCGAGTGTAGTAAAATTTAGGACCGAAATAGAAAATTGTTCGTTGTGTATGAGTTTTTTGAAAATGGGTATTATTACGTTCAGATTTTCGGTAGATCTAGTATTCTTTATATTTTCGCTATGGTAAAGATATTTATTAGTATACATCCAAATAAGACAATGGTAGATATATATACATCTTATGTTATATAATTTAGTTTCTTTATAGAGCTGTTCTGTTGAGTAAAGCTTTTTTTTTCGAAGAATAATTTTTATTATTGTATTTTGCATGGCTTGGAGACTGTGCAGGTTGCAGTCAAATATACCACCCCATACGGAGATACAGTACCTAATAACTGATTCCGCCAAGGATCTGTATACAGTCATCAGATTTTTTATGTTTAGGATTTCTCTCAAATTGTACATTTTGTAAGTAAGCTGGCGGAGTCGCTTTGTAACATATAGGGCATGTTCGTCCCATCTCATATGCTGATCGAGAACTACACCAAGATATTTTATCTTTGATTCTTTTTTTATCGAAGGGCAATCACATTGTTTCTTCTGTGGACATTCAGAGGTATGTATTTTTAGAATGTTTTCGATTGGTTGATCGTTTTTAAGAAGTGTGAAGCAAACAAATTTGGTTTTATTCAGATTCAAACTGAGGAGATTATAGTTAAGCCATATCTGGATATCCTTCAAGCCATTTGATGTTTTTTGATATACTTGTTGCCATGTTTTGCCAGAAAAAATAATCGCCGTGTCGTCTGCATATGAGATAAGGTTATCAATAGATTTTATACAGCCGATACTGTTTATATACACTAAAAATAATATCGGCCCCAAAACTGTGCCTTGTGGGACACCAACTGTGATTTCTTTTGGAGAACTGAGTTCACTGTCGATTTTGACGCTTTGTTTTCTGTGAGATAGATAATTTTGCAAAATGTTTAATGTTGGCCCACGAATACCGTACCTATAAAGTTTGTCTATTAGGTCGTCATGTGACACCGTATCGAAGGCCTTAGCCAAGTCTAAGAAAACTGCCAAGCACTTATCGGAATTTTCCAAGGAGTCAGTGATGGTTTTCGTAAAATGAATGACAGCTTTTTCTGTGTTCGAGTTACTAATAAAACCAAATTGCTTTTTTGTTATCACATGATGAAATTCGAAAAATTTAACTAATCGATTTTTTTAACGTGTGTTCAAAAATTTTGGCAAAATTACTTATTACAGAGATGGGTCGGTAATTCTGAAAGTTATTTTTACTGCCTGCTTTATGGACTGGAGTCACTACTGATTCCTTCCATTGCACTGGAATATTACCCGTTTTGAAAATTTTATTTATAATGTTTACTAAGGTACTTACAATGTACTGATAAATAGTTTTATTAGGTTCGCTGGTATCTCGTCCGGCCCTGGCGCACAATTAGTTTTCATGTGGGAGACAATGTTGAATATTTCGTTTTCCGTAACTGGTTCCAACAGTAACGTAGGACCTATAGATTTGTCATTCAAAAGTCTTCGGGTAGGTTATCAGGCTTAGTAATAGTTTTTGCCATCTCTTTTCCGACATTTATAAAGTAATCATTAAATGCATTGGCTTTCGCCTTGTTATTAGATAAAACTTCCCCATTGGAACCTAACATATTGATAGAGCTGATTGTTTCTCTTTTTATCATTTTATTCGAAATTTCATTGATTATTTCCCACGTCTTTTTATAGTTACTTGAGTTTTCATTCAACCTCTGTTTATAATATTGATTTTTCATTGTTTTGATTAATTTATTTAATTTATTTCTATATTTGGTAAATTCGTTTTTTAGCACATCTGAGTAGTTTTCCTTCAATCTTTTTTTCATGATGTCTCTCTTTTTTATCGAATTTATCAATCCCGGAGTTATCCATGGTTTAAGTTTGTAATTTCTGTTTTTAGATATTAATTGATGTTTAGTTGCTTGATTCATATGTTGCATCAATTTGTTGATAAACTTATCATATGAACTTTGGGAATCTTCGCATTGTAAAACTTCAGACCAAGTTTCATTGGTAAGAATGTCTTCCAATTTTTTATGGTCAATTTTTTAATAGTGATGTTTTCATGCTTGGTTCGGGAAACTGTATTATTTTGACTAACCTTGTGTATACATAAGGAAGTTGTGTAATGATCAGATAGACTAGTTTCAATAATTGAGGAGTTGAGAGAATACTTTTGTGGATTAGTGCAGTTTCTAACAAAAATGTGATCCAGATTACTCTTTGAATTGTTGGTTATTCTAGTCGATTCATTTATGTAAGAAAGATAACCATTTTCTGTTAAAATGTTTATATAATTATTGACTTCGTTTGAGAGCTTGTTATTCAAATTTATATTAATATCCCCTATGAAAATTTCAATTTCGCACTTTGATAAAGTTGTGAGGTATGCCTTCAAATCCTCTTGATACACCTGAGAATTTGTTGATGGTAGTCGATATGACGCAGTTATCCCAATTGTTGTATTGAGAACTGGTAATGTTACTCTTAATAGATTTGTTTCACTTATTGGGGTTAGGAATGCATTTGTAGAGATTGTATTTTTAACATATATGATTAGGCCATCGTTCTGATTTCTTTTTGATTCGTTGTAGTAGATTGTGTAATTTGGAATTGAAAAATCACTTACCACATCAACATTCCATGTTTCAGAAAGTATAATAACATCTATATTATCCGATACTTCTTCGATGTACACAAGTAGTTCATCCAAATGTTTATTGATACTTCTTATATTCAGATGAAAGATACCGATATAATTCGATCCAACTACATTTCCATAATCTGTGATGCAATCATGTAAGGTGGAAAACTTTTGATTTTATTTCTTCTTGGTTATCGAGGATGTCCAAGAATTCCAACATTGCATTTAGTATAAGTTGATACAAAAGGAAAAAGAATACAAAAATAACGTGATGGATAGAGAGAAAAAAAAAATTAGAATTAAAAAAACTATGTACCTACTAAGAAAAGAGAAATTGCAGGTCAGATTGCAAGAACAATAAACAATTTTTTTTTTTTGGGCCTCTAGCAAAATAACAAACTGTATAACACACGCTACTATGGAAATACTTTACGAAAGTCATCGTTGCATCTAATGATATTAATCTTATTGTCAATATTCACGAATATTTTTCCGCCTTCTGTCCATACGTTTTTCAAGGAAGTTTTCTCGATGGCTTTTGTTAACATTTCAACACGGAGGCTTGTGAGATCTTCTCTTATGACGACACCTGTTCCTTTTAACAATTTTTTTTATGGTATATTTCCTGTCTCTTGTCGGAATTCTTCAATTTCAGGAAGATTCCTCTCGGTTTCCTTGTATTATCATCTTTTCCAATCCGGTAGCAGAGGTCTATATCCTTTTCTTCTAGATTGATATCCAGCTTAGAACGGAAAAAGGTGATAAGGGCTTGGCGAGTATTTCCTTGTGTATTTTCTTGTAAGTTAAAAATTCGTAGGTTATTTTTTTTCATTTCCTGTTCCATGTTGTCGAGTTTATTACGAAGCAATTCATTTTCACCTATTACTTTCTTCAGAGAACCTCCTAGTATTTTTATTTGTGATTCATTATCTTTTTTTGTTTGGTTCATTTCGTTCTTGAGTTCGGTCACTTTTTGTTCCACCTGTTGGAGGTTTTTATTGACCGCTTCGTTGACGGCCTTGGATACAGTGTCTGCCAGGGTTTTTATAAATGTTTGATCTGATAAACATTTATTCAGAGCTAATTCACTGCGTTTTTTGATTTCGTCGGCGATTTCAGTGTAATTACCATAATTAAGTCTTTTATGGCTTCACCAAATCGAAAATCTCACTTTATTTTCAATAACTGCCACTTTACAGAATTTTCGTAACTGTATTTCTCGGAGAACTTCAATATTTACTAGGACCACAAAATATTGCTACTCACTATACGCCATTCACAACGTAAATAAAACTGAAGTTATGAAAATTACAGTTTTCGATGCTAAATATTAATTTTTTTTTGAGATTGATTGAAAAATGGGTATTCTACAGGGGTGGTTTCATTTTAAATGGGTCACACTGTATAATAAAATAAGTCTAACCAATGAAAAACATGGGACTGTCTTTCTTTTGCAAAAAGTTCAATATTTGGTGATAGTGATGTTGTTGCTACGCGTAAGGAGCTTTCCAAATTAGTATCGATAATTCTTTTATGCTTTCATTAAATTCATTTTTGAAAAAAAATGCTTATAACGCTAGGTACTGCCGAAGAAGAACGTTATTTTTGATATAAAATTAACTAGATTTGGATATTTATCTTTGAAAACATATCTCATGTAAAAATCTTGCAGATATACCTCACGAAACTAACTTTTCAGAACATCACCTGCCTGGAGTTCGAGTAAATCCATTGGGCATTTTTATCGAAATTTTTGTGGGATGCTAATGTGGGAAAATTATATGTGTTTCCTACACGAATCTGATTTTCCTACAATCGAAGTTTGCTTTGAAAATATTTTACGTGGGTGAAAAGCTCATGGGCAAATGGTTCTGGTATTTGTATATTCGTATTCAGCTTGTTCAAGTAGCTGGTGATAAAAACAAAAAATGCAAAATCAGATAACCTTACATTATCTCTCAAAGGTTCGACTAGTATGGATTTGCCCTTCATGTCCATACAAGTTTGCACTTCTTCTCTTAACTCATAAAATCGCTTCAACATTCTGCCCTAACTGAGTCAGCGAACTTCACAATAAAAAACGAGGTTTCCATATTCCGATTCCAAGTCCTGCAGGAATTGCTGGAACTGCCTGTGATTCAAACCTCTCGATTTAATAAATTTTACACATGAAATAACTGTCTTCACTATGTGCGTGAATTTTAATGATTTAGCACAGAGGTTTTCTTGATGAATGATACAGTGAAATACGAATAGATTATCAATGTCAATATTTCTCTTTGTTAATTATGATTTTATTTTACCCACCACTCCCACATTTCTCCCTATCATCGCGAGAGCTCCATCTGAAGAGACACCGCTTAATTTTGCCCACTTCAGTCTAAAAACACTAAACATATTAACAATTTCTTGAAAAATATCTTCCCCTCTTGTAGTGTCTTTCGTGGCTCGAAGTGCGAGCAAATCTTCTGTTATTTTAAAATTTTGCTCAACTGCACAAATAAAAATAGCTAGTTGCGCAGTATCAGTAATATCAGGGCTGGTTTCGTCCAATGCTATGGAAAATGATTCACGAGTTCACCAAGCGCTACTTTTATGTTTTCTGATATTGCACCTATTCTTCTCGTAACTGTTCTTCTGGATAAACTAAGTTTTGCGAACTTTTTACTCTTTTCTGCCACTTCTATTGAGCATTCTTTCACAAACTCGCCTTCTGAGAACTACTTCAACTGTGCCGCCAGTTTCTTACTAACAATATAACTCACTCGAACGATATCTTCAGCTTCTTCACTGCGTTTTAGTAAAACAGTTTGTTGAGCGGCTAAATTCTTTTTTAGCTTTTCGATTCCATCGCTTCTTAATTGCCCTGTTAAACTTCCATATTTTTGTAATTTTTAGCGGTATAATGTTTTTTTAAGTTGTACTCTTTTAAAACCGAAGCAGCTTCATTACATATCAGAAAAATTGGCTTGTCCTTATAAATAACAAACAAATATTCTTGGGTCCACTTCTCCTGGAAGGTACGACGTTATTCATCAATCTTTCTGTATTTACTACCCGAAGGTCCGGACATATTTAAAAAAAATTCAAAACATTTAAAACTAATCCAACTCCTGTACTTTCCAACTGATCGTAACGCAAATTGGTTGGGTTTCACAGCTTCTTCTCCTTTTATAGCCGGTGGTCTAAGCACGAATATTCCAGAATTTATTGGTACTAGGTTTGTTTTGGTTCGAAGCCAGGACGATTCCGAATCGGTTCTAAAGAGTAGGACAAACGTAGCGTGAAAGATTTTGGTCAGGTCCATTTTCAATAAACCATTGTGTGACTACTTCGAACGGTTCTAGGACCAGTGTTGTTATGCAGGAATTTTCGACTGTGCTGAAGTTACTTACAAAGTTGTGCCAATTGGTGCCTTTCGGCATTTTCTTCTTCTTATTTCTAATAGATCTTTTTCAAATATGTATTAAGTACCAATATTGATACTATGATAAGAAGAAAGATTAATTTTTTGTACTGTGTTGATAATGATATGATAATACAATATTGATAATGTAACAAAACGGGATAACGAACGGAAAAACGGGATAACATGATAACGGAAAATCGGGATAAAAGGAAAATAGGATAACAGGAAGACGGGAAAACGGACCAACGGGATAGAGGGAGGAAGCGATAACGGAATATTAAGAAAATGGGATAATGGGAAAAGAGGAAAACGGGATAAGGAAAACGGGATAACTCGGTAAACGGGATAACGAAAAAACGGGATAAAGTGAAAACTGGAACAACCGGAAGCGGGCAGAGTCAAAGTCATAACCTAGATGAAACAACAGAAAAAACATAGAAAAAAAAATCTACGCGGACGAGAGTTTTCAGGAAAAAAAATAGGGAATATAGAAATTTGGACAGGACAATTTCTGTCGGGCCAGCTAGTGCAGCATATGATGTTGAATACACCTCAAAAAACGTCAGGTTAGAAGAAGAACAGAGGAGTTTACTGTGTCTTGATTAATGACACATGAATATTCCGGGATACAAGTGTGAATGAAAAAGTTCAATCTGAATTTTGTGGGAATAATCTACCTCAATCCGAACTTACGTTGATTATAGTTGATTGATCCGGTAGTTGGTGACGAATTCTCTAGGACGGCGTGGTGGCCTCTAAAGTATCTAGCTAAAGTATCATTCATTGAGTTTTTTGTTGCTTCTTGTACACAACACTCTACGAAACATAAACAAACCACAAACCAGCCAACCACGCCGCCACGGCATGGAACACAGAATTCACAGTAACAAGGGCATAAATAATGATTTAACAGAACTCACACGACACCGCCGACATTCTTCTTTCTCTACTTCCAGGTCAAAACTCATAGACCTTTTCACAACACGTTACGCGCAGGCGCATCCGCCATGTAAAAAAGCGGATATTATGAAAATTTCGGACACTTTAATTTGCTTGTTTTTTTGGCCTGTCTACACGGGGATTATTACGCATAATCACGGGTTATACACGTATAAAGTGTCCAAAAAACATGGCGGAAGTTGGGGCATGCGCACAAAATATTTTCTAGAATGAAAAGACCTATTGCGGGCCTAAAACGTCATAGAAAGAAATAGTGCTCGTTTTTTACTGTGTGCGGGCTCTGGTGCCACTCTAAAGCCAAAAGTGCCGCTTTTGGCACAATTGTGCCACAAACGACAACACTGTCTAGGACCGTCTCTACTGTGAACCAAAACAATCCTATTGTCTATCCTAGGCGTTTGCAAAGAGGTAGAGTGAATTCAGTTTTGAGGCAACACAATGGTAGGTAGAGAGAGAGGGAAAACACGAGTGGACACGATTGTCATCGTGTGCAGCAGTGTCATGCCATGCAGCAGTTGGAAGATTACGTTTGTTAAGTTAATAAGTGGGTATCTGGTGTAGTTCATTCAATTTTGTTAAGTCTTACCTTCTGAAAAAGCCCTGGGAAAAATAAATTATGGCGAATGTTATCAAATTCATGATTCGTCTTATGTATCGCCTTTACTGAATCATTTGGTACGCCTATGGATTTTCTCGAAATGGCTTCGCTTCGGGCACCTTCGAGAGGAACGGTTTATTAAGAGGGGGGAGTACATACATGCTGTCTCAATAAGATGGCGGTCCCGCGTTCTTGGATGTTGAGCTCGTTAAAGATCCCTACCTCTGAAACAACAGGGGATTCGGTGAAATTTCCGGTTGGAGGGGGTGTGCTCATCGGCGTCGGTGATTAGCGTAGGTAGCAGAAATAGGCCAACGTTAAATTAAAAAAAACCTCTTGAATAATGAAAAAAACAGCCTCGAAATAACCAAATTGAAGAAAAAACAAGAACTTGTTCATTGAGCACCGTCATGTTGTAAAGTGCATATTACAAGGTTTTCTGTTTCCCAAAAATATATTTAGAATGAAAGCAGAACTCATAATCGAGAGTATAACGATTTTTTCAAATTTTTATATTGTATAGATTTTTGCAAACCACAGTCCTTTGCTATCATTATGCAAATTCACACAGAACATACATAGCCATCATAAGTAAGTGCAATCACCAACGATAAGTAGAATACTCACACAGCCGTCATAAGTACGTGCAATCACCAATAATAAATAGTTTACATTTTCACATGAACACTATGGGTGCAGTATTGCTTCGAGCAAGACGACTGCACCCATTGGACGAAGTCTCTGATTGCGGAATTCTCGGTAGAGGGGGAGCGGGGAAGTACGCCGGAAAAAAAGCAAGGTCCAAGAAACACATACACCATCCATATATTTATTAACTAGGAATATTGATAACTGGCCATAAGAGCAATGCAATGAAAGTGAAGTCGGCTTATATATGTCTTTACTTGTTATGTTGCCAGCGCGTAGTTATGGCAACCGAATATCAACCAATACGCCTCTAATTTCGCGGATGCGCATCAATTTAACGTTGCCGATTAGAAAGAGTCCGAGCGATGGTCATGCTTCATTTGTTTTGGCTTCACATTTGCTGTCTTTATTATCAATATTGGTACATACATATTTGACATCATCTCTTTCTAATCGGCAACGTTGAATTGATGGAAGCGTGACATATATTGGTTGAGGTTCGGTTGCCAATATGACAAGGAAAGACATATGTAACCAGACTTCACTTTCATGGCATTGCTCTTATGCCAGTTATCAATATTCGTAGTTAATAAATATATGCACACCATATATTTATTAACTATTCAATATTCGTAGTTAATAAATATATGCACACCATATATTTATTAACTACGAATATTGATAACTGGCCATAAGAGCAATGTAATGAGAGTGTCTTTCCTTGTCATATATGGGCGGAGCGTGAAATCAATGTTAATGTCACTTATTACAGTAATTTGAAGGATAAATTAAATTTCAATTTGACTGATTTTAGAAAGGAAAAATGTTATTTGTGTCAGTTTTTTGGATGGTTGAAATGTCATTTTGATGTATTTACACTGTGATTAGAGTAACGGGAAAATAAATACATATCAACTTGGCGGCGAGTTCATTGAGTAAAGCAGAGCATGATCATTTTCTTTACAAAAACAAAATTTCCATTTTTCATACTGAATAGTACATCACGAAACCATTTCTAGAGAAGCCGCTTCATTTCAATGGACAAGATCAATAAAAGGTAGCAAGTGTTTTTGCTATTTCAACTCTATCAAGATTCAACACACCGAATATGTGTATATACAAAAATAAAATGTACTTGCCTTGTGTTTATTGAGTAATATATCGGGGCCTTGTTTAAGGATAATTTTTGTATGCAAAAATAACACTGGAGCAAATTATCAAGCTTATTTTTGTATTAGATTACAAACATTCATTTTATTGATGTATTTGAATCCTATTGGAATATTGAACAGCAACGAGATGCTTATAACGTTCAAGAAGATACCAAAACTTGTTTACCCAGCCCGTCATGTCATTGAAATCTATAACAAAATGTTTTTGATGAGTTTTCCAAATATATATTTTGGATGAAAACGGAACTCCTAGACGGTCAAATGATGAAGCTGAAAGGAATAACTGAGAAGTGAAGCATACGCTTACCAGCTTTATACATCCTTATACATATTCTTGATTTCTTACTTCTTACCGTGTAGAAAACAAATTTGTGGGTTTTTCGCGGACCTAATTGAAAAAGTCTATGAACGGATCCTGAAAACTACGTACACTACTAATTAGAACCAACTATAAACTAATGAAAATGTAATGTAAAATTATAACGATATTATGAAATCGATAGGAAAATAGGAACAATGATTCAAAGAAGAAAATTCACACATCTGAACACAATACACAATAAATATCCACTATGGATATTTTTATTTAAAAAAATTGACGTTATAGTGGTACTACCCATACGCTTTCAGTTCAATCATAATGAAACAGGAGATGTGAGAGAAAAACAACACTAATAGATCAACTCTTGTCTAGCACATGTCATGTCTCCATTTTCGCGCAAGCGCCGATTAGAAAGAGGCCGAGGATCACCATTCTTCATTTGTTTTGGCTTCACATTTGCTGTCTTTATTATCAATATTGGTACCTAATACATATATGACCCACACACACAGACAGATTCATTCAATATGTTTCATTGGCTTCACATTTGTTCTTTTTATCAATATTCGAAGTTAATACAGATATGGCTTGTCGATATTTATAATAACTCCCCCAAAAAGACATTTTGTGGTACTCGATGACGGATCACCCATGAACATTGTTAAATAATTATAAAAACAATATCCATTATATGTATATATATATATATATATATATATATATATATGTTGAAATGGATTCAAGATAAATGCGAGTCATACCGTTTTCATGGATATGTTTATACATGTCACAGTCTTGTCAAACATTTTCAACTGTTGATATTCATTTTATATTTTCACTAATAAATACGTTTGGAATTCACGTTGAATTACATTCATTGGTACAAGTTGTTTGCACAACAAAGTTCTGCCCGACGCTCTGCTCAACAGGTTATGGGCCCAGGATCTGAAATCTGTTAGCCTAGAATTCGTGTACCAACTAAAGTTAACCAAGAAGTGTTCCTGTCCAGTAAAAACGTATTGAAATACTTTCATAGTGTAAAATATAAGTGATTCTGTGAATATGAATTCGGCGAATATATCCAGAATTGAAACCCTGAACAAAGATAATTATGATACCTGGAAAATGCAAATGGAGGCCTTACTGATCAAGAATGATGCATGGGTATACGTAAATGGTGAATTATCGAAACCATTTTCGGTTGAAGGGGACGCAGCTTCTTTGAGCAGTGTACAAAATTGGATAAAGAATGATTACATAGCAAAATCCGATATAATTCTGTCAATCAGTCCATCAGAATTGAAACAAATCAAAGGATGCATAACTTCTCGTCAAGTTTGGCTGAAGTTGGAAAATATTTACCAGTCGAAAGGACCAGCTCGAAAAGCGACACTATTGAAGCAGCTCACGTTGCAGCGAATGAATGATGGTGACGATGTTCGTGATCATTTGAACAAATTTTTTGACGCAGTTGACAAATTGAACGAAATGGAAGTCGAAATCAATCCAGACTTACTGTCCATTATGTTGTTGTACAGTTTGCCCTCCATTTTGAAAACTTCAGATGTGCAATCGAGTCCAGAGATGAATTACCAGTTCCAGATATGCTACGTGTGAAAATCATTGAAGAAAACGATGCACGACAAAATGAAGCTAGGAATTCAATGCAGAATGCAATGTTTGCAAATAAAAAGCATTTTCAAAGCCGATACAACAGAAAGCCTGAAGTCTATGAAAGGTATTCCCATTCGGAAGGTAATACGAAGAACAAAGAATTTAAATTTCGTTGTCACAAATGCCGAAAAGTTGGACATAAAGCATCAGAATGTAAATATAATCGCAAAATAGATGAACATTCAGCAAAATATGCCACCGAAGATATTCGAATTGGCGATATTGAAACGAAATGGTGCTTAGGCAGTGGTGCAACGTCACATTTATGTGAAGAAACTGAAGAAGTTTCACCGAAATGGTTCACATAAATAACGAATCATTGAAACTCGCGAACAATCAATCATCTAAATAGTAGCCAAAGGTACCGTATCGTTCATGACCGATGTTAATGGAGAATCGAAAAACATAACCCTAAGCAACACTATGTATGTTCCAGACTTGCGTACCAACCTGATGTCTGTTGGGAAGATAGCTGAAAATGGATTTGAAGTCGTATTCAAGAAGGACATTGCTCTAGTGATAGGGACCGACAGTGATATTAAATTGATTGCAGATCGTATCGAAGGATTGTACTATGTGCGTGGTTTCCAGGAATCAGTTTTCTTTTCACAAAGAAATGAAGGAAATCTTGAATTGTGGCATCGTCGGCTGGAAATCCCATTCCGAAAAGTCTTCAGAAAAATCTTCAAACTATTGAAGATATTCTCAAAGCTGAACGGAAAGAAATCATTGGCGGAATGAAATTGGAAAAATGTCATGAAAACTTCAAATGCGACGTATGCCATCACGGAAAAATGTCAAAAATCCCATTCCCGAAAAAGTCTCTCAGAAAAAGTAGCTTACTAGAACTGATACATACTGATGTATGTGGACCAATGAGGATAGATTCCATTGGAAAGGCGAAATATTTCATCGAGTTTATTGATGATCATTCCCGATGGTGTGAAGTGAGGTTTATTAGATCCAAAACGGAAGTACTCGATATCACTAAGAATTTCATCACCTTAGTTGAAAACCAGAAAGGGAAGAAAATCAAATGCATACAATCAGATAACGGGACAGAATATACAAGCAAAAATTTCGAAGATTTGCTGAGTAGTCGAGGTATTACAAGACGTCTTACTTGTCCGTATAACCCCGAACAAAACGGTATTGCAGAAAGAAGAAACCGTACACTCCTAGATACAGCAAGATGTCTACTCATGCAGTCTGGTTTACCATCTTCATTTTGGGCCGAAGCCGTCAACACGGCGAATTACATCCGAAATCGGTGTCCTACCAGGAGTTTGAACGGAAAAACTCCGTATGAGGTTTGGAATCGAAAGAAACCAGATGTATCCCATTTTAGAGAATTCGGCTGCAGAGTTTTCTGTCTCAACAAGGATCCAGGTAGAGGAAAATTTGACTCTAGATGCAAAGAAGGCATTTTCTGGGATATTCCGAACAATCAAAAGGATATCGAATTTGGCTGAAAGAAGAACGGAAAATTCACATAACAAGAGATATGAAATTTTTTGAGAAAAATCAATCAAGTCTTGATGAATATCAAGATTTTGTTCCGATTGAAAATGAGGTAAATAATTCACCTCGAGCAATTGACATTGAAGTTAGAAATATCATGCCTGAACCTAACATGAATCAAACTAGTGAACCAGAACCTGAGGATAATGTTCAAGAGGATGAAGAACCCCAAATATGTCATGAACAACACTCTTTACTCAGGAGAGGACCTGGCAGACCGAGAATTGAAAGGTCGGGCTCTAGGGGAAGACCTCGGAAGATTTATAGAGCGATGGAAACTCAACATGAAGAAGGAAACATTGCACTTATTTCAGAAATTCCAATGAAACATGCGATGTCTGGACCTGATAACACCGAGTGGTATCATGCTATGGTGGAAGAAATTAAGTCCATCATAAAAAATGATACCTGGGAACTCAAGGAACGTCCAAAAGACCGACATATAATTGGAAGTCGTATGGTTTTACGGAATAAGTACAGAGCTGATGGAACACTCGATAAAAGGAAAGCACGACTTGTAGCCCAAGGTTTCAGTCAAGAACCAGGTATACATTTCAATCAAACTTTCGCTCCAGTTGCTAGACTAAGTTCGATTCGACTTGTTGCGGCACTGGCAACCAAATTCAAAATGTCACTTCGACAGTTTGATGTAACTTGTGCGTACCTAAATGGCGAAATCGAGGAAGAAATATTCATGGAACCACCGAAAATGTTGAAAGAAATTCTGGAAATTTGTCAGTGCGGAAAGTTCGAACTCCAATGTTATCACGAGAGCTGCTGATATGTTGGATCAACTTCGTCTAGGAAACCAAGTTTGTTTATTGAAAAAATCACTATACAGTCTTCGTCAAGCCGGAAGAAGTTGGTATAACAAACTGAATAGCGTTTTGATATCATTCGGAGCCAAACCATCAAATTCCGATCCATGCGTCTATCGCATAAATCAAGGGGAAGACTTGGGAATGATTGTGATTTATGTTGACGACATCCTGGTAGTTTCGAAAAATCCAAGTACGGCAGATACGATATATCAGAAACTATCGAATCATTTTGATGTGAACGACTTGGGAGAAGTCGGATATTGCCTTGGAATAGAGTTTTCGAAGAAAGAAAATGGAATAGCAATGCATCAAAGAGGATACATCAAAGAATTACTGAACCGTTTTGGGATGACAGATTCGAATCCAGTGTTAACTCCATTGGACCCCAATGTGAAATTAAAAAAGTCCGAAGGAGCCCCAAACGAAGATGTGCACAAAATACCGTATCGTGAATTAATTGGTGCTTTGACGTACCTGAGCACTACAACGAGACCGGATATTAGCTTTGCAGTTAGTTATCTTGGGCAGTACAACAATTGCTACGATAAACTACATTGGAGTGCAGGTAAACGTGTACTACGCTACCTGAAAGGAACCATTGATTTGGGACTTGTTTATTCACCAGATCAGGAAGTTTTGACAGGTTTTGTGGATGCTGATTGGGGGTCTTGTCTCGATGACAGAAGATCCTATTCAGGATATACTTTTATTTTATCCGGAAGTCCAATTTCATGGGATTCGAAAAAGCAACGCACAGTCGCCCTCTTCTCTACCGAAGCAGAATATATGGGGATGACTGAGGCTGCAAAAGAAGCGATATATCTTCGGAATTTCATGAAGAATTTGGAACTTGAAGAGTTGACAGACATAATAATTTTCAATGATAATTTCAGCGCACTCAAACTAGCAGAAAATTCAACATTTCATGCTAGAAGTAAACACATCGATCTGAGATATCATTTCATCAGAGATTCGATTAGAAACGGAGAATTCACAGTGAAACATGTGTCAACGAAAAACATGACAGCCGATATTTTCACAAAGGGTTTACCGAAAGCGAAACATGAAGCTTGTGTGGAGATGCTCGGACTGGGTCCTGTTTTTCATTCAAGAAACTGGAATTGCCTCGAGGGGAAGTGTTGAAATGGATTCAAGATAAATGCGAGTCATACCGTTTTCATGGATATGTTTATATATGTCACAGTCTTGTCAAACATTTTCAACTGTTGATATTCATTTCATATTTTCACCAATAAATACGTTTGGAATTCACGTTGAATTACATTCATTGGTACAAGTTGTTTGCACAACAAAGTTCTGCCCGACGCTCTGCTCAACAATATATATATATATATATATATATATATATATATATATATATATATATATATATATATATATATATAATTAAAAATAAAAACATCTTGGCTTAAATATCTGCAGATCCGCTGAGCTCATAAAATCAATTTTCTATCCATGTATGCCCCTCTAAATTGTGGAAGAAAAAAATATTGATATTTTTATTATTCCAAATTTTTTGAAATAGGACTCTTTAAAGTTAGCTCAGTATTTCAAATATTAAAGTATATCTACGAGCTTCGGCTCTGGTGAGAAAGTCGAACATTTTGTGATCCATCATTGATTTCCAATTTAATTTTTTACCGACGAAATAAAAAAGGACGTTCTCTAGTCGACGAGTATATTTTTTTTATGTATGATCACGCGTAACTTTTCGCAGAACAGTTCGATTTCGATGTTTTTTTTTAATATAGGGTATACTTCGAAGTTGGTCCCATTTGAATTTGAAGGAAAAATGTCACCCTTAAGGGTAGAAAATTAGGGGCTATTTATCGTTCATCCACTGAATTTTTACCCGTGACCCGATTCTACCACTAAGTTGGGTTATCCGATTTAGATGATTCTTTTTTATTGGACAGGGTAATTTTCGGATGTGAAAAGGACCTACCTGAGGGTAGAAAAATAGGGGATTATTAATTTTTCATCTTTGAACCGATTCTGTTGGAACTTGGCACACATATAGGTAGCTCTGATTACACTACATAATTGAGTGGATAGTTATCAGTTGATTTTAGCCATAAAAAAGTGAAAAATAAAAACTATTCAACAAAAAATTATCCGGCGAAAAAATCTAGTGAAAAGCAAGAAATAAAATAAACCTTCTGAGTCTTAATGATAATTGAGCTCCTAAACTAATGTGAGTAATTAATTTTGAGTCGGCGCCAAACAAACAATTAACGAAGGTCATTATATTACTTTGAAAAAGTAATCAAAACGCCGCCGTGCATCCCGCTGCCATTATTTTACGCTTTACCTAATTCAATTGCTAGTTTGTTTGGCGCCGACTCAAAATGAGTTACTCACATCAGTTCAGGAGCTCAATTATCATTAAGACTAAGAAGGTTTATTTTACTTTTTGCTTTTCAGTTGATTTTTTCGTCGGTTTAAATTTTTGTTAAAAAGTTTTTGCTAAAACCAATTGACCGATCTGAAGCTGGTTTCGCATATTCGAATGAATATTTTTAAAGATTCCGAGTCTGATTTTGCAGGAAATAATTCAATTGCTTCCTTAAGATACGGATACTCTTTCATGAAGTGTTTTTTTTATTAGTTTTCGATAGTTTCCAACAAAATTCTTATTAAATATTACAACTAAACTTACACAATAATAAGTCAAGAGAAAAAGTAGGAGTAAAAGTCAAATAAAATAAAAAATAACCTAAATACTAGTATTTTTTCAATTTTGTACATTTTACTGCGTTTTCCGAACCTTGGCTAGCTCACGCATCCCTTGCATTTCATTTTATAAAACTTTTTAACAAAAAATTAAACCGACGAAAAACGGAACTAAAAAGCAAAAAATAAAATAAACCTTCTCAGTCCTAATAACTAAGCTCCTGAACTACTTTTGAGTCGGCGCCAAACAAACAAGCAAATGAGTTAGGTAAAGCGTAAAATGGTGGCATCGAGATGCGCGGTGACTTTTTGATAATTTTTTTGAAGTAACTTAATAATCTTCGTTGATTGTTTGTTTGGCGCCGACTCAAAATTAGTTAGTTTAGGAGCTTAGTTATTAAGACTGAGGTTTATTTTATTTTCTGCTTTTCAGTTCCGTTTTCCGTCGGTTTAATTTTTTGTTAAAAATTTGTATTTCTCAATTTTTTGTGGCTGAAATTTACCAATTACTATCTATTTAATTTTTGATTACTTCCAAAATACTTTCTTACCCACCTTACTTCAACTATTAACAGTTAAATAATATGATTATCTAATTATTTATTGTTATACAATATACATTATTTTTGATAGTTCTGGTTAGTTACTTTCATCACTTTGTATATAATTCCATCGTTTCATAAAATGTTATTTTTGTGACGGATGTAGAGAACATAACAAAAAATTAAACCAACGAAATACGGAACTGAAAAGTAAAAAATAAAATAAACCTTCTCAGTCTCAATAACTAAGCTCCTAAACTAATGTAAGTAACTGATTTTGAGTCGGCGCCAAACAAACAAGCAATTAGATGAGGCGAAAAATGATGGCATCGAGTTGCGCGGTGACATTCTGATAATTTTTTTGAAGTAATTTAATGAGCTTCGTTGATTGTTTGTTTGGCGCCGACTCAAAATTAGTTACTTACATTAGTTTAGGAGCTTAGTTATTGAGACTAAGAAGGTTTATTTTATTTTTACTTTTCAGTTCCGTATTTCGTTGGTTTAATTTTTTGTTAAAAAATTTTTATATTTCCATTTTTTGTGGCTGAAATCTACTAATTACTACCTACTTGTTTTTGATTACTTCCAAAATACTTACTTACCCACCTTACTTCAACTATTACCAGTTAAATAATATGATTATCTACTTTTACTATTTGTTGTAATAAAAATTATTTTTGTTGTTCTGGTTAGTTTATTTCATTACTTTGTATATCATTACATCCTCTTATAGAATATAATGATTGTGACGGATGTAGGAGAACAAAAATAATGACAATAGCGATCTGTCATTGTCAACTACATTATCCCCAATTTTTCTACCCGTAAGGGTGGCTAATTCCATTCGAAATCATATCATATGATCAACTATGAGGTATACCCTATCTAATAAAAAAAGAATCATCCAAATCGAAGAATCCAGTACAAAGTTATGCCTGATAGAATCGGTTAACGGACCAGAATTCAGAGGGTGAGTGATCAATATCCTTCATTTTGCTACCCTTAGGGGTGGATTTCATCTTTTAAATTCAAATGGGACCAACTTCGAAGTACACCCTATCCACTAAAAAAAGAATTATCGGAATCGGACGTCTCAGTACAAAATTATGCGTGGTCATACATAATACAAAAAAAAAATATACGCGTCGACTAGAGAACTTCCTCCTTTCTGGTTTAGTCGGTTGAAAAATAATGACAATAGAAATCTGCGAATGTCAACTACATATGTGTGCCAATGTTCACAAGTGAAAAATCAATCATCCCATATTTTTCTACTCTTAGGGGTGGATTATTTCATCCCAAATTCAAATATGATCAACTATGAGGTATACACTATCTGAAAAAAAAAGAATCATCCAAAATCGGACAACCTAGTACAAAGTTATGCATGATAGAATCGGTTAAAGAACCAAAATTCAGTGGGTGAACGATCAATATCCTCCATTTTGCTACCCTTAGGGGAGGATTTTTTTTCAAATTCAAATGGGACCAATTTCAAATTACACCCTATCTAATGGAAAGAGAATCTTCGAAGTCGAACTACTCTTCAAAAAGTTATGCGTAATCATACATAAAAAAACACGCGTCGACTAGAGAACCTCCTCCTTTTTGATTTCGTCGGTTAAAAATACTCAGGAGCGATTGTTGCGTCATTCCACATCTTGCTAATTTTCATGCTGCGCCATCAGGAGTACTGGATAGAGACTCTTTTGAAAAAAATAATTTCTGTTTCTTAGGTGCTCAAGGACCTCCAGTACCGATTGTCAGACTCGCTGCCGCTACAAGAGTCCTTGGAAGGGGCAAAACAGCATTACGGTATGAACGCAAAACTTCTCAAGACCATTGTCGATTTCTGGAAAAAGGAGTATCGATGGAAAGATCAGGAAAAATTCCTGAACAAGTTCCCGCAGTTCAAAGTGGGCATTCAAGGCCTGAACATACACTATATTCATGTCAAACCTGTGAAGGCACAGGGGTTGAAAGTTAGACCTTTGTTATTGTTGCACGGCTGGCCGGGATCAGTGAGGGAGTTCTATGAGATCATCCCTTTGTTGACTAAACCACAGAAGGGCAGAGATTTCGTTTTCGAAGTCATAGCTCCATCCTTACCAGGTAAATAATTATAATAATGATAATGTTTATTCATGAATGAGATAATATCCATTTGATAAACCAATGACTTATTGAGAGATAAGTGCCATGTGAAGTGGAATGAATAGAAAAAATCGAATTTAAACGAATTTGACTACTCCGTACTGATGAGGGACAAGAAGCCTGGAACCGGTATGCGGATTGTTAGGTGAACACGACATAAATTAAACATAATCGAGCTTATCAGAAAGAAACATTTGCATTCAATGTCCATTGATATTATATGGAAGTATGCATGGATTTTCAAGTGAATATCATTCAACGTTCTGCGTGGTATTTGCCAGGAAAGTAGTTGTTTTTCACCTGAGATCTACCTTTCCCTGGTTCAATTTTATATTGAATCCTTTATGTGAAGAAAACCGTTTAAATTCGATTTTTTCCAATGACTTATTGATAAACATTAGGTCAGCATGCCCACTGAAGTTGAACTTGTTCGCGGGAGTTGCTTTTTTTGTTGATTATAAGTATGAATGTAACATAAAAAAGTTGATAATGGTATCCTTAAATTACAAGCTAATGATATAAAAAACATTTGTTGTAGAAAAATACACTGTGACTACTTTTAATAAAAAAATTAAAATAAAATAGAAATTCTAATATATGAAACAGCATTCATATATTCATACACACTGATCATTATTTTTATAATTGGTTAAAAAAAATTCATCAATCAACTGATCAATTTTCATTTTATGCTGATTGATTATCTAGAATTTCACCTTTTTACAAGCTTTTATTTAACTTGCAATGTTTGTAAGTTTGTTTGTTTAGGTCAAATTTTGCAAGCTGAATTATAACCACTTCTAGTCGTCCGATTAACTTGAAATTTGGCAGGTGTTCATAATTCTGGTGACAATGTAGTGTAGTTAGAGAAAAAAAAATGGCGGCTCAAATATGGCGGGCGAGATTTGTAATTATGTTCCTATTCCATTGAAAATTGGTTTGTGGGGGTTTTCGGGGTCGGAGATTATGATTACATTATCAAAATTCAGAAATTTAATATGGCGGCTCCAATATGGCCGTCGAGATTTGTAATAGGTCCTATTTATTAAATTTATATGTGGGGGTTTTTGGGGTCAGATATTATAAAAATTGGAACATTCAGAAATTAAAAATGGCGGCTCCAATATGGCGTACGAGATTTGTAATAAGAGTCCTATTTTTTTTTATTACATATTTTATTATTATTATTATTACTTACTTATCCCACGGAGTTGAATTTTAACATGTTGGTTCAGTTCCGATGACAATGCATTTTTTTATGGTAAGCATGACCTGAATCGACATCCAGGATTAGCTCCAGATGATAATAATAATAATAATATTTATTTTCCAATAAGACATAAAATATATAGGAATAGTCAGTATATATTTCGAGCGCTCAAGCAGAGTATAGTTAATGTATATATATATATAGGTCAATGTATATATATATATATATAAATAAATAAACATATACATAAACACACATGCACCTAAATACACATATTGATAGGATCTAACTAACTATTGAAATATTCTGCCAGAATAGAAACATTTTTCAATCAGGGATTGTTTCAGGGAGCTACTTATTTTTTTTTAATATTTGATTTCTTTTAAACGATTGAATACATACAGACCCATAATTGTAGGTGAATTGCCAGAGACCATTTTGTAAAAGGAATGTGGATCTTTTCTTTGGTTTACGGAGTGGAAGTCTCCAGTTAAAACAAATTTGTGTCTATTCTTAAAAATAAAGATGGACAATTCATAAATATAAACAGACATGAGGGTCATAGTGCTCAAATGTTTGAAAATGTTGAAGGAACTCTTCAACGGTCAACAGCACATACACGAAATTTTGTGTTCGCATTTTATTATGATAGCCGGTTTTATGTTTCATCATGACATGGTTGCTGCAATCAGGAAAATAATATTATATCATCCGATATAAACAATACAGGAGGGCTACTTGAGGAGTTAGAAATATCCGTTGGGGCCAAGGTCAACTTGCGTTACAATGTAGATGTGTCCAAAGGTCTGGTGAATGGTGCCATTGGACATCATTGGACACAAATGGATGAAACTGACATACCATCCGTCCGTATAGACTTCGGTAAAGATGGTGTTCATTTCCGGCAAAATATAGTCTCGGTACTGCTGAACGAAGGATGTTGCCAATTATATTATGCTGGGCTTGCACAGTACACTGATCCATCCTGTATATTTTAAGTATCTGCAGAGTGAACTTTCACCGTGTACGATCGTGTTTGTAACCGACTTTTCCGGGATTTTAGGCATTTGGATATATCAATAAGCAGGTCTGGTGCAGTTTCATGAGAAATACATTATAGATATGTTAGTTTAATTCAGGAGATGCTAATATCATCAATCGCAATTGATATCTGAAAATGAATGAAATTCCACCGCTCAATTTTTTGGAAATCACTGAAAAACTTGCTATCTTTGGACTCACCCTGTATATCATCTGTACGTGCAGGAATCATTGTTCTCTATAGTGTATTCAAATCGGCCATATGAACAATTGATGCATACTCGATTTGGTTTATATATTCGGAAAAGTTTCTCCACAATGGCCATTTGAAATTTTGGAAAAGTTATCTTTAGCACCCTATATAATCTAAACTGTTGAATTCTGCCATATATAAAAAATTCGAGCAAATTCACCGAAAGCCAATTTCCCATTGATGCGGTGCGAGGTCCTTCGTATAACACAATACGAGTCTCTCTATACTGATACTCGTATGCCATAATGCAACATAAACAAATTCTTAATATTATTGTTACCGAGGTTCGAATGATATGAAATCGACTAGTCAGCTAGATCGGCGAAATACTCCCATGTGCTACGTGCATGGAATGGTTATGGAATATTCCAGGCAATTCTCTAAATTTCACTGTTTTCCACCCTTGTTCGAAGATTATATCAGTGATATCTGTAGAGTGTTCAAAGGAAGTAGTTAAGCCCCAAAGTTGATTGTAGTTAGATAAAAAAGCAAAGCAGCTCCCTAATGGTATTTGACGTTCATATAATAATAAAGGTCTTTATTACTGAAAGATAATGAACATAATTTTTTTTACAGGAATATATTTCTTGAATTGAATAAAATTATAATTTACCTTTCTACTCGACTTTCTTACTCCAATTGTGGTTTCGCATGAAAAATTCTATTGAATCCGAATGGAGGACTGAAATATATGTAATCGACACGTAAGAATAATTTTCTTGATTTATAAAATTTTTTAAAATAAAGAGGAAAAACAAGTTGGTAGGCAATTCTATTTCAGTTGTAGCACCATGACTATTAGATGAATGTGCATTGTTTTTGGATAGTTATATAGTTGTCTGTCATAAAAATACAATTGTCAGTGTTCTTGTTGTTCTGGTAATAAATCATGTTACTAAACTGCTGTGCTGTGCTGTAAACAGAACACTGTGACGTAACACAGGTAGGTTAATCGTACTAATGTACAACTGCACGAGTGTTTTTCAAATCTCAATATTTCCTCCATTTTTTAATGAATAAAGAAAATTATGAAAATGTGTCGAGAGATTCTCGATCCTCCATCAAACGTATTTTTTTATGCAAATTCCTAATTGTAATATAATGTTTTGAATTCATATCGAAAACGTTAGCTTTCAACATTGAATGATTTCACCTACTGTTGACGAGCTTCTTCTTGGTCGATAGTTAACTTGGTAACACAATGAATGTCATTTATCAGGTATATAAAAATATTTTTTATTCAGATAACACAGGTGTTGCAAAAATTAATATTTTTTTAACTCCTAATGTTTCGCATTGTAACATAGTTTGCAAATTATTATTCTACCACCAATTGGCAAAATGAGTTGTCTGCCCGATTCGCAAAACTTTTGCTTATTTGGTAGAGTACAAATACAAAAATATTTTTCTTTTGATTTTACCCCCATTTCCGTGTTGCAGACGAGGTTGCAAATAAATGAAAACATTCTACGTCAGGATATCTCCACTTGCAACCATTATTTGAAACTTTTGTAATAATTCCGATACTTATTTCAATAAAAAAAAATCAATTTAATGAAAAAATATATTTTCTGTTTGGCGCAAAAGGTTGCAAATTGAAAGCTTGTCAAGAACATTATTTTAGTTATTTCTTCGAGTTTGCAGAACTTTTGAAATTTTCATCGAAAAATTATGACTAACAACAATTTTTTTTCGATAAAACAGACATTTCCGTTTTGTATGAGTGGTCGCAACTTTATCAGAGGATGTAAATTGAGATTTTTCAAAACTTCGAAAGTTTGCAGAATTTTTGCAAATTTTTCCGCGCTAATAATGTGAAAATTCATTAAATCCTGATTTTCCGTTCAGAAAAATGGGTTGCAAAATAAGACTACACATCATATGAAAGTCCTCTTCACTCTACTGAAGTTTTGAAACTTTTGTAGTTATTATTAAATTTTGAGAAAATCATGTCTATCTCTACTGGCCTACTAGTACATTGTATCATTTGTGCGAGGAAATGTGTTTATGATCGTAACATCAAAAAATAATCTAAAGAATACCACACGAGAGTTCGATAAAGTAGAAAATAATACTCCAGATTTATTCCTCAAACTTGTTGCCATTTGGCAATAGCCACTCGAGCCCGTTGGGCTCTCGTGTCCATTGCCTGGCAACAAGTTTTCGAAAATTATTTTCACTTTATTCTCACTCTCTTGTGATATTACAACTGAAAATGAAGCGAGGTGGGTTCTATGCCATTACGCTGTCTTGAAACCGGCGGTTGCAAATATTTTTTTATACTATTAAATATCAATTTGAAGATTAAAAAAAAATGGTTATATCTAGACTCTTGAGGGAGAAAAATTCCGCAGGAAAAAATTGTTTTTACAGATTTTTCTTAAAATGAGTTAATTGACTATTTATTTAGAGTTCTCGTTTACATTCCAAGTCGGATAATTGTTGAACAAGAACTCCTAAAATCAGATGTAAATCAATGTCCAACTTAGCCGGAGAAGTAACTTCATTGTTATCGTATATTTTTCAATTTCCAGGAATATATTTACATTCAATATTTCATTGGCAATAAATAAATGTTTTCCTTTTCACTATGTTTATATTTTTTTTAGATTCGGAATAAAATTACAAAAACCAAGTTTTTTTCTTTCTTTTTCTCAAAGCATTTTTCAATTTCGTACATTTTAAAAATCATAGCAGCCATTCAATGTGTTTAGTTCTTAACGGCTATATCTTTCAATCTATCAGAGATGCGGTAATAGACATTTGATAAACGATTTTATAGACAAAAAAATGTGTCTTTCGAATGAGCTCAAGAATTAGTTTGGTAACTATTGTTATTACATGCATTCGTTTTTAAAAATCGCTGGTTCCTTTTGAATTTTTAGATCTTTTATAACTTATACTTGATTAACTATTGAAGATAAGGCAATAGACCTTCAAGGCGATTTAATAAAGTAATAAAATATCTACCAAAATAATCTTGAACCAAACTAATGCCTTTAATGGTTAAAAAAAACATGAATTTTTATTACCAATCGTGATTTCTACTCCATTTTATTTTCTCATTTTTATTGTGATATTTAATGAGATATTGCTATTATTATTTATCTTAAGAATATTAAACTTTTTAATTAGATTCAGGCCCGAGCATCGGATATTGTTTTTTTTTAATTTACATGATTTTATAATGAAATCTTGCAATTCATGTCGGATATTTGTATTTTTATCAGCTGTCATGATCGATCATGTCGATCTACCTAAAATATTTTGAGTTCTACAGCTATACTTGGTGTGCCAAAAGTCGGTATCAACTTTCTTATTTAAAATGGAGTTCAAACAACTCGAATTCTGTTACCTTATCAGAGTTTTTGTCATATGTCGAGTTATCTGAAAAAAATGACCGCCGTAGTAGTTTACGAAAAAAATTGTATCGTTACAAATTGAAGAACAAAATTTGTGGAGCAGTTAGCCGGAAGTCCAAGCTATCTCAGATTGTATCATAGGGGCGTAGGCGATTTTCAAATTTTGCATTCAAAAATGGCCAAAAACTCATTCTTTGGTTTTTCAAGTATGTCATGGAAACAAAAGATTATTGTAATAATTTGATGAAAAATATGGATTCCTTTCAACTGCACAAGACAAATTATTATTAATGAACAAGAACAATGGTAGTATGAAAACCGTCGGTTCTGAAAAAAATTCCAAAATTTGAAAAAGTTTATTTTCGAACTAATAATTTGCATTTAAAAAAGTTCCAAAAATTGAAAACGAAAATTTTATTCAAATATTTGCAAAAATTTGCATTGGAAAGATTTTCAAAAATGACGTCATTAAAAAAATTAATGAATAAATTACAATAAAACAATTGCATTTAAAATATTTTCAAAAATGACGTTATAAAAAAACTCGATGAATAAATTACAATCAAAAATTTGCATTTGAAATATTTTCAAAAATGACGTCACCCAAAAAATCCAATTAGTTTTTTTTATGCCCCGACCGCAGAATTCCACCAAACTTTGTACCCCAGATTTTCTGATGAAATTAATCAGAAAAAAAAATTAACAATTATTTTTACTTTCATTCAATTGGTTTCTCTAATGGTATTGTTAACAATGTCATATGTAAATTCAGAGTATGATACCATACAAACATAACAAATAGTATTAGGTGGAGGTGGTGTATCAAAGTCAACATGCAAAAGAATGTCATTTCTCGATTCATTGATATTTTGTGGTTGTTTGTTATCGGTAACATACCAAAAATTATTTAATTTGCCAAAACATAAAATATTAAAATATTTTAATTTTGATTTTAACCAAAATATGTATTTGTAGATTTTGAGAAGGCTATACACAATGCACTACAATGTGTTTGGTCTGAATTAAAAATTGATGGTTACCGATTCCACCTTCACCAAGCATGATACAGAAAAATTCAAAGTTTGGGCCTAACACAGCACTATAAAGATAAGGAGTCAGAAATTGCAAAGTGGCTTTTGGGCTTACCTAATTGAGCCCAAATGATGTTGGAGGCTGTTTCGTATTTGACATGTGTTCAATACGTCAAGAAAATGAGCAATTAACAAAATATTGCGATTATCTTGTGAAATCTCACATTGAAGAAGACTCTGATTTTCCACCACATTTATGGGCAGTGTGTAATCCTTCAGTCACAAGAACTACACATGCTTTCGAATCATTTCATTCCAAATTTAACGAATCATTCTACACTACTCATCCATCAATATATATCTTTGTGGAGAAATTGGAAGAATTTCAAACAGATACATATGTCAAATTACAAAGTTTACAAACGCCCGCAAAAATTCAGGACGCCTCCGTCAGTTAAAAACAGTGACAAGAGTTATGTCTGTCAGGAGTAATTTGAAAACAGTGACAGAGTTATGTGAGAAAGTTACAAAAAATAAAATTTCAAAGTTTGACTTTTGTCAAATATATCTCCTATTTGAATGTATCTAAATAATTACTTATTAAGTGATTTATGTATACATGTCGTTAGTTTTAAGACATAGTTTTTAAGGCATAGCTTTTAAGATGAAGAAAAATTGATAAACAATATAACATAAGCACTTTTTTTATTATTTATATCATTGCCAAAGTAATTTTTTGCATACTTGATTAGAGTGTTAAAGGATTAGGTACTACGTAGTTTTTATTCCCCAAATTTACTGTTGGTGGCACGGAATTAGAAGGTCAATCGACCTATTGTGGCTCTTCTAGTCCCGCGCTTGATGAAGTCGATGTTGATGCTCGGTGATACTTTTTCCAGGTCTTTGGACTCTAGCTGCCGGTAATCCATACTATAGAATTCAGTTCGTTCCAGAATCTTGTATCTGCAAAAGATGTGCTCTCCGCAAGTCCGATTTTTGTAATATGCTTTCGCAGCCTATAGTGTCCTGATATTTTCCTCTGGTTTTTCCTATTCAGTTCTAACAGGGCTGCTGTTCTTCTTTTCTTGTGGTATAAATGCCTTCGAGTGCACTTGTCCCACTGTTTCATATGAGTACTAGCGTTTTTTTCCGCTTGGTCCAGACTGAAAACACTTCTTTGGATATGCTCTTTGATATTCCGAAGAAGGGCTCTGGTCTTATGAACTCCTTCATAGTGCCCTCTTATGCCAGAAGGTCGGCTTTCTCATTTCCTTCAAAGCCTTTTTGTCCAAGGACCCATAGCAGAGTTATTCTGTTGTTCTTGCCTGCGCTTTGAAGGGCCTTCAGGCAGTTCCATACTAATAATAATAATAATAATAATAAATCGCCCTTATTCATATGTAAGCTGAGAGGTGTTTTTCAACTTTACCAATTTTTTACAAACAATTTGAAGAGAAACCAAATCGATCCAATATACAAATGAAAATAGATTATAATAGTGGCGGGTGGAGAGATTGATATTTCATAGATATTACAATAAATATACATCAATGCACATATCTATACACACATATCACATAAATTTACATACATATTCACATTATACACATTCATACACATATAAATAATTATTAAAAAATAATAATGATTCAGGTTAGGTTTACATGGCAAGGTTCGTGAGAGGTTAGGGGACTGAGATTCCAAAGAAAAAAAAGTAGTTGTTTTTCGCCTGTGGTCTACCAATTTTGTTTCAATTTATATTGAATCTTTTGTAAAGATGACTTTGTGCACTTTATTTCTCATTTTATTCCACTTCACTTGGGTTTTTTCTTTAAGTCGGGCAACTCAGCCACTCCTACTGAGAAGGAATATTTTATTTAGAATCCTATCGAGGTAGTAGAAATGTATGGAGTGTTTCTTTCTGTCACTAGGTACCGCCGGTTAAAAGTTATCTTTTCCGTCGTACCTAAAGATGATGTAGGCTTGATGGTGATTTTGTTTATGTTGTTTCGCGCTTCGGCCAGAGCTTTCCGGATCTTTGGCTGGTAACTACTCCGTACTGATGAGGGCCAAAAAGCCTGAAACCGGTATGCGGATTGTTAGGCGGACCCGAAATAAATTAAACATAATCGAGCTTATCAGAAAAAAATATCTGCAATCAATTTTAATTTATATGGAAGTTTGCATGGATTTTCAGGTGAATATCATCCAACGTTCTGCGTGGTATTTGCTAGGAAAGTAGTTGTTTTTCGCCTGTGGTCTACCAATTTTGTTTCAATTTATATTGAATCTTTTGTGAAGATGACTTTGTGCACTTCATTTCTTAAAAAAAAGAAAGTATAATCCCTAAAAGTGGTCGGCAGATTATTATAAATCTTGGAAGCAGTGTAAATGAAGCTTCGTTTTTAGAGTGAGGTGCGATGCTTGGGAATATGTGAAGTCTGTTTTTTGCTGGTATTAACATAATTTATGCTTTAGGTACCTGAGTTCACCATATATATATATATATTTGGGGGCTTCTCCATTTTAATAATTTTATGCGTAAGAGTGAGAGTGTGAAGTTTGAACATTTTATCTATTTTCAACCAACCCAATTCTGTTATTCGATCGTATTTTCTGAGTCCACTGCAAAATCGAGCACAAGAGTTTTGGATTAATTATAACCTGTTCAGATTAGAGTTTAATATAGTCTCGTGAAGCTGGTCACAATAGGACAATTCTGAGAATAATAAGCTTACACATAGTTCAACCTTAATTTGTGTGCCTGTGAGGAAATAATTGTTTCAGTATTCCAAAAGAGGTACTACATAGCATTTGGATATGTTTGAAGAATCTGAGCACAGTATCAGACCAAACTCCCAAGTATTTGCATTCCGTGGTTATAGGTATATGCATATGTCGCGATCAATTGATATGGCGACGTTTTGCTCAACCAAGGCTCAAGACATTTTCACAGCAACTGGTAATAACTGCTGAACAGTTCTAATTGTGGTAAAATTTCAGCAGAACATTCATTATCAAAAACCACCATATAATGTTAGCCATGCTTGATTATATAGAACTACCAGCTGAGGCAATTCGTCTTTCTTGGAAATATTTGCTCAACATAGATCCCAAAGTAGTAATTGGTAATGCAGTCTCTCGACTTCTCCCTATTTCTGGCGTGCGTCAGGGATCTATTCAGACCCACTACTGCTATCCATATCTATAATATTGTCGAGTTCATCTGTATGCCAATGATACGGGGTCTACTACTCGTTTCTCCCGGATGAAGTAAATGAGGTGACAATTGTGATTTGGAAAAATTCACCTCCCTCTCAAAAGACTTTCAAACGATGATCAAATCATGACTACTACTTTTCGGACCAATGTCGATAATATAATCGAGGATAAGTTGAAAATAAAGATGTGCTAACCGTTGTTGAGAGATCCAAAAATTTGGGCATCATTATTATGGACACTGATCATCTTTGGTTTGCGTCTCATGTTAATAGGCTTACACCGAGAGCATGTTTCGCTCTTAAAATCATGTGTGGTAACGGGAAGAACAAAGCGCGAAGTGAATTCATTATTTCTATTATATTCACCTTAAATTCTGTTGATACTTAGTATGGTCAGAGTCAAATCGTGGAAATGTTTGCTGCAAAGCAGAGTTATATGAAACCATCCAACTTAGAGTGACCACCTGTAACATCTGTGGATCTAGTTGTAAGGTAGTTATATCTGGTAGTCACCCTGTATTAATTGATCTTGTCAGTTAGTTGTCAAACTGAATAAAGTATTTTCCAATTGTGCGAACCAAGTTTCTCTTAGAAGCTAATGTATTACAAATTGGCGAGGAGCTATTCGGAAAGTGAAGCAAGGTGCTTCGTCAGAATCGATAAATAGAGTTCAAGGTGAACTAATTATTGTTCAAGAACTGTTGAAAACCAAAAGCCGGTTCAACAAGTTCTGCGAGGAACCATAGGTTCCCTTGCTGAATACAGAATGGGCACCGATTGGAGAACATATGAGGAACGAATGGAACAATATTTTTTGGCAAATTATGTAGAAGAATGCAAGAGAGTTCCAGTACTTCTAACGTTGATTGGTGAACAGGCATATCGAATTTTGAGAGATTTTTGCGATCCTGAATTACCAAAAAACAAGAGTTGTGTAAAATTTTACGAGGACAATTTTTGGAAAAGATTTCAGTCTTCAAAAAAGAATCGAATTCTATGAATTGAAGCAGTTCGAGAACGAAATGGTTAAAAACATACGGCTAAGTAGCTTTGAAGAAAGAAAGTTCTCTCGTAGATTACTCCCAAATTCATAAACTCACGTTTCAACGATCTGAAGGAAGAGTCGAACAAAAGAAAACACCGGGTCGTCAGGTCGCAGGACAAAGAAAAGAAATACAGTCTCCACAGAAGAAGGAAAACTTTTGTTGTTTTGTTGTGTAATAGTTGTGGTAAAGGCAACCATAATTTTGCAAGGTGCAAGAATAAAGGTTATACATGTAAACTATGTAAAAAAGTTGGGCACTTAGCTAGAGCTTGTCATTTTGACAGCAAATCAGCTCATTTTGTAGAAGCTATTGAAGATAAACTAGTACAGTCAGATGATTTCATGGAAATGTATTTCATCAACACACATGATTATGTTAAGCCAGTAAAAATTCAAATGCTGATAAATAATAAGCCACTAGCTATGGAGCTTGATACAGGGTCTGGAGTTTCTGTTATTCCAGAAAATGTTTACATGGAAAAATTCAACGAATTTATTGCGGAACAAATCAAATTATTTCGACACGAGCATATGTAGGTATAATAAAATACAAGAAATAAATTAAATTACAGCGTAAACAAATGGATTCTTGCGAGCTTTTTTCGACGAAAAATCATTGATGATTTCGGTCAAATCCAGCATCCGGAGAAAATCATTCTCAATGCTAAGAAGCGATAACTTTGATAGGCGGCTTTGTCTCATCGTAATTCGCCTATTCTTTTCATTTTGGAAAATGAGCGCTTTCCAGTGCAATTTGACATCATCACATTCTCAGTTGTAATATCACAAGAGAGTGAAAATAATTCGACAGATTTTGGAAAACTTGTTGCCCGGCAATAGACAAGAGAGACCAACTGGCTCGAGTGGCTATTGCCAACAAGTTTGAGAAAGAAATATAAATAGATAATTATTTTCTACTATATCGAACTCTCGTGTGGTATTCTTTAGATTTTTTTTTGATGTTACGATCCTAAACACATTTCCTTGCAAAATTATATAATGTACTAAACCGGTTTTGATTCATTTCACACTTTTCATGCGAATTGATGACAGACGTCAAATTAAAAATATAGGTTGTCAGACAATGAAAACAAAATACCTCAAATTATTCCCGCGACAATTTTCTAGGTAGAATATTCCCACTATTGATTGGCCAAAACGAATATGAATTATTTGAATTGAACGTTTCCATTGGTTTCTAGCTATGTCAAAAAATAATCACTGTAATTTCAATGTTTGAGAATGTAGCTCTGAAATTTTGGGTTTCAAGAATTTGATAGAATAACATCTCAGATTGGTCTTTTTGATAGTCCTTTTTCAGAAGGATTTACATTTGTTGCGGAATGTCATCCTTGTCTTAGACTCACACTTTCAGATTTCGGGGATTTCTCTGTTACAAGCGCGCCACTCAGCGGACACTTGTCAACGCCAATAAATAGGAAAAACAGGTATAGACGGGCAAAGTGTTTGTAGAATCGGCAGAAAAATAGCCAACAGAATTTGAACTTTTGTTCTATTATGGAATGCGCACAGGGCTCTTATAAATAATTTGATGCCATCATATTAATAAATTGAAATATTATTTTCTTTTGCTTATGATTATTGAATTTCATTGTGTATCTGATCGCTTGTGTCATTCGAAGAATACATCGACAGAAAATCCTTCATTTAATTAAAAAAAATGTATATTTTGTTTAAATTCAATTGTTCTTGTTTTTACAGCTAATTTCGATACGATATAATATTTTGTATAATAGTATGATGTTTTACTTGGTGATTGTTTCTCGCAAATACACATGATTCATCAGATCGAAGATTAATATTAACCATGGATTTTGACAAGAATACGAAACATGTTTTTGAATGTTCAAAACGAAAAATGAGAGGAAAAAGTGGGAGAACTGCTCTTTCGTTGTCAGATTTTTTATATATAATTTTGCATATCCTTCGGTATTTGTTAGGAAATTTTACCTAAAAATTTATACTGTGGAGGCCCCTATCTTGTGGAGGCCCCGGGGCTGCAGACCCGTTTGCCCCCCTCTTAATCCGGCTCTGACTTTTTTATATCTATTATTCGAACATGACTTCCATTCATTGACTAGATAAAAAACGCATCGGATTTTGAAACATTTATGATGAAATGCAATAATTTAAGGAAAATATAGATAACCTTCGATGTCTCTAGATAGGTATTTTTTACATGACTCCATGATCTGATTATTTCACCTTGAATCGTCCTCATTTGTGTTAACGCAATGACTGATAAATTATTTTGATACCTTGTGAATGTCCAGAAAATATATTAGGAGAAACTAACACTTTTGATGCGTAGTTATTCAACAGTTTGATGCTAATAGGAGTAAATTTATTTCCAAGAGTTTCAAACTATAACATTATGAATTATTCAGTAGTTAAGCAGAGTATATACACAGGAGAAGACTTTTAAGCATGTTAGGAAAACCAAACAAAACTAAACTTTGAACGTAGAACATGAGACAAAACATGATTTGTCCAATCGAGTGCGGTTTTCAGAATAACGAAGAACAAATCTTCACATTTCATTATCCCACAAAATTTACGGCTGTGAAGTTATCCACATTCACAGAATACACTGATAAAAATGTAACTCTGCTCCAAAAATCTCTGTTCCTCGTTAAAATGACAATGTAGGGTTGATCTGTTTGAAAATATGAACAGGGTGTTCATAATATCAGATGTGGAATCATCTGCCACTGAAAGATAAACTTTAGTCACTATCTTCCATCATTCAAGATAACATCCTGGAGGGTATTCATGTTGAAAAGGGAAACATTCTCAATTGAATATTGAATAGAATTTTTTTTCTGTGAATTGAAAAATCCACAGGCTGAAGCCACGCTGGACATTGAACTACATCTGATAGATATTCTGAAAGAACTCAAAAGAAAAAATCTGAAATGGAAAATTTGCATTTTCATTCAGATAGTTATTTGATTTTCTATTCCAGTCTCAATTAGGAACTCATATGGATGAGGCAAAGAAGAATGTTTTCCAAAAGAGAGTACTCACCAGAAATAATTTGTAACATTGACGCAAGAGAGGCATCGCATTCACTAGGTCTTCAATACATTTTTGTCGACGAAAATCTCTTTAACGCTTCCACAATCATCAGGAAGACCGGAAGAAATGGGAAACACATTTTCTAGAAGCAATCTCACTTTGCAAAGATGGAAAAAAGTTAGAAACATTTCTTTTGGAGAGACACTTTCAATATTCAATTGAGAATGTTTCCCTTTTTGACAATGTAGGGCTTATTCCACGGCATGATCAGATCCTGTAGGTTGATTTATGTAAGAAATTATATTCAGAATGCTTCCTCGCCACGAAGGCGGGGTTGTAATTGGGGTAGAAATGTTGAAAAGAAAATATTTTCATTCAAACGGCAGTGTAGAGTTCTTTCGTTGGCAGAATCGAATGCAGGAGATTGAAATATATAGGACTTGATAACCTGAAATCACCTGATCACCTGAAATCATGTTTCTCCCCGTTGGAAGGTATGTAATGGGAGTGGAAATGTTGAAAAAAAATCAATATTCAGTTTAAAGGCAGTGTAGAGTTTTTTAAGTTGCTGAATTTAATTCAGGAGATCGAAATACATAGCACCTGATATATGAAATTCTTGTCGGCCCGTCGGAGGGTGAGTATTGGGGATGGAAATGTTGAAAAAAATCAATATTCAGTTTAAATGGTTTTTAAAAATTCTAAAATTGGTAGTACTTTACTAAATTTTGTAATATTTTGTTCATTGGGTCTGTAAATCGATAACAAACAACATCAAGGTTTTTGTTGTTGGGTAACAGATGTCGACATAGTAATTTCACATTTATTTTGCTATATTTCCCGACTATATAAAAACGATTGCAATCGAAACACCACCGTTTAAACTGACTATTTATTTTTTTCAACAAGGTTTTTCAACATTTCCACCCCTCAATACTCACCCTCCGACGGGCCGACAAATGATTTAATTATTCGGTGTTATGTCTTCAACCTCCTAAATTCATTCTGCAACGAAAAACTCAACACTGCCGTTTAAACTGAATATTGATTGTTTTCCACATTTCCACCCCCAATATACACCCTCCAACGGGCCGACAAATGATTTCATCTATCAGGTGCTATGTCTTTCAACTTCCTAAATTCGATTCTGCCAACGAAAAAACTTTACACTGCCGTTTAAATAGATATTCAATTGTTTCAACATTCCCACCCCAATTACACCCCCACCTTTGGGGCGACAAAGCATTCTAAATATAATTTCCCACATTAATCAACCTACAGAATCTGATGATGCAACGGAATGAAATAAGATACGTTTATCCTCTGAGACAATTACATGAATCGTATAGGACTCGTCTTATGCATACAAAATAATAAATAGAAATATAATCTATCACTAAATTGAAAACTATTTCAACTGTTTTCAGCATACCCAAGATGCAATATTAGCTTTAACATCAGAAATATCATCAGCGCTTAATGAAAACAAGCCGAGTCTCTGCGTTTTCATAGACCTATCGAAAGCGTTTGATACCGTCGACCACAAATTGCTTTTACAAACAATGGAAGATAATGGCATAAGGGGTACTCCCCTGAATCTATTCAGGAGTTACCTCACGAACAGAGTCCAAACTGTGAGAATAGATGAAATTATAAGCAGTGAGAAACTGGGATACCTCAAGGTACGGTTCTTGGACCAAGTTTATTCAATCTGTACATAAATGAAGTATTCTCACTAGAAAGTGAAGGAAAAATTTTAGGTTTTGCAGACGACACTACAATATTCTATAAGGCAAATAATTGGCAAGAATTAAAATATACCGTAGAATCAGACTTTGACACAATAAAAAACTGGCTTGAATATAAACTATTAACCATAAATTTGGAGAAAACCCAGTACATTCCATTCAGTTGCAATAGCACGAACAAACCACCCTTTTCACATATAGACCTAGGCAATCAACACTTCTTTCTGATTCTTCCTGAAAAAAAGGTGAAGTATTTAGGGGTAATTATTGATTCACATTTCGAATGGAATGAACACATAAACTTCATTTGCAAAAAGTTGAGAAGTATTCTATATAAATTCAAAACCTTAAGAGAAATATTCTCCACCCACCATCTGTAAATCCTTTACCTCGCACTTGTGGAAAGTCACTTCCGATATGGGATAGCATGTTGGGGAGGGGCTTTTCGAACACACCTTCGTCCTCTTGTAGTACTACAAAACAAGTTTCTAAAATTGATACATTAAAAAAATTCACGCTTTCCAACCGACAATTTATTTCGCGAAGCCGGTGTTTTTGATATTCGTCAACTCTTTTATTTCAATATCATTTTAACGTACCACAAGAAGAAAAGTTATCGCTTACCGCCACACAATTATAACACCCGAAAAAAATATCATCATGTCATTCCATTAACACAAAAATCACTCTTACAGCATACCTATACCTATCTAGCCCCAAAATTATTCAACACTCTTCCGAATACAATAAAAAACATTGACATATTTCACCACTTCAAAAGGCAATTGAGACAATTTATATGTAGGCAGCCAAGACAAACGATTTCCGATTTTGTTGACAAAAAAATATTTTAAATTAAGTTTCTACCAATGTAAGCAATATGTGAATGAACAAAATTGTTATTACTTTTATCATATAACCTTATAGCATATATTAGTACATCAAATTGTCCATTTTAATTTATTTTTTCAATATAACTTCTAACATACCGCTTATCTTGATAACATTTGTGTCATTCGAAGAGCATACAAACAATGTTAAAGCATTGATATGCATCAACCCTTACATTAATTATAGTTACACATAGATGGGGGTGTGCGAATGTGATTGTAAAAATTTGTCTTTACATTTAGATAAGTCTGATATTCAATGGATTTTTTCACATTTCCGTAATTGTTAGTCAGTAGGTTCATTATTTATAAATTTTATCGTAATGTATTTTATTATATTGTATTTCTCGAAACAAGTGTGAACAACACTCATCGAGTACTCATTTATTCACCTTTATCTGTTATTACATTGTTTTGTATCCTTTTCCTAAGTGAATAAATAAAAATATAAAAAAATATTAAAAAAAAAATACTTTTTTATGCGAAACAAGTGCATCAGCACTTATCGCTCACTAAACTTTATTCATTCACTCCATTTGTTTTTTCCTATCAGTGTAAACTATATTTTTATCCTGAATAAAGTTATTCTCATTCTTAAAAAAAAAAAAAAATTTTACATGTCGGAACATGGTGGTCATTTCTGTGACGTGTTTCTATGAATGTTTTCGTTGAGTAAATATATACACATACTTCAAAAATTATTAGAGAAGCCACAGTTTGGATATAACAATTTTTAAAATACACTTTACAGGACTCATTCTAGATATTTTTGCAATAATAATAATGATAATATTTATTTACCAAAGAATCGATACATACACTTTCAATTCATTAATGAGGAATGCAAGTAAATAAACCTGCGCGTGGATCACTAAGGTTATTATGCAATGAATTTTAAAATAAGTAATTAGTTATTTGTTATATACAGTAAATTTATAAAATATTGATAAAATAGTCTGAAATAGGTCTGATTACTCGTATTTGTGCGATGAATACATCGGCTGATGAATGTAATTTTGATTTTGATACGTTAGCTGTCTAAAGTAATTCCCAGAAATTGTACTACTCTTTTATTGGTAGTCCAACTTCATTAATTTTCAAATTCAAGTCGGGCAGTTCTTTTGCTAGTTACTGAATAAATTTTTTTTTTGCACATCGAAATATAATTTATTTGTAGAATACTATTCACTTATATTGTCAAGTAGGTACTCTGTTACATTTTGACTCTTAATGATTAATCTTTTTTGTCAGAGGCAATTAAAGATTTGTCATCAGCATACATCAAAAAGTTGGCATCGTCAATAAGAGTTTCAATATGGTTCGTGAATAATATGAAAAGCACGGCCCTAGGACGGATCCTTGTGGGACACTCATGTCTATAGTGGCAATATCTGACTGCATTCTATAAAAACTTTTTAACAAAAAATTAAACCGACGAAAAAATCAACTGAAAAGCAAAAACTAAAATCAACCTTCTTAGTCTTAATGATAATTGAGCTCCTAAACTAATGTGAGTAACTAATTTTGAGTCGGCGCCAAACAAACAAACAAACAACGAAGATCATTAAATTACTTCAAAAAACTTATCAAAATGTCATCGCGCATCTCGATGCCATCATTTTACGCTTTACCTAACTCATTTGCTTGTTTGTTTGGCGCCGACCCAAAATTAGTTACTTAGTTATTAAGCCTAAGAAGGTTAATTTTATTTTTTGCTTTTCAGATCCGTTTTTCGCCAGTTTAATTTCTCGTTCAAAAATAGCCCTTGAAATTTCCCAAGAGCCACAAGCCAAATCGCAAATCATTAAATTCTTCCATAAACAGGAAGATTCACTCGTGGTGACTGGCATGGATGTTAGAAATCTGTCAGAAAATTTGTTCGGTTATTACACAAAGAAAATCCGAAAACACAGAATAAAAACAAGAGCGTTGAAAGTGGATCAAAATAAAATATATATTGAGGTCCTGATAGTACATCTCCTCTATGAAAAGACAGGAAGTAGGTATTATATTTTGAAGTTGTTTGGGATTTCCAGAATATTTCGTCGGTAGTCATAGCAAAGTAGTTTTTTTAAATCTAGTATATCATAGATGAGACAACGTCCCACCAAAGCATCGAAACGGTTCGTAAAACTGTGTGTCGTGGTCAAATTTGATTTTTTAGCGAGGAGGAAATGTTAATCCTCACTATTAAGATGACCTGCAATCATGAATCATTTTTATTCCTGCAAATATTATGTGCGCATTATGTGGGGGTGAATCAAAATTTTTTTTACATCGATTATTCCAAAATTACTTCCATCAAATATCTAGATGTTAAACGCCTTGAAACATGTTTGATGAAATGCCATACTAAACAATAATTTATGGACCTTCAATGTCTCTAGTAATTTTTTTCATGAGTGCATGTCTGTTATTGCAGGAATTGTTGAGTCGGCCTGTTATTAAATGTTGGTTAGGTATCAATTTAATATTTATATTATTTATGGTTTGTTTTCGTCGGAAGCAACGATTGGTATGAACTTTGATATCACATGTTGAGTAGGTAAAGAGTTCCCATTATTATTTTTCTTGATATCAAAGATCCGAAGGGACAAAGGAATCCTATTCCTTTGAACAACATTGGTGGTAATTTTTGGATATCAATTTCGTTTTATCGGGATCTATCTGGAGATTTTGGCTTTATAAGAATGATAGCTTAGTGATCTGATTATTTCACATTGATTGATTGAATTGATTGATTGATTGAATCGTCCTTATCTGTATTTGCACCTTGTGAATGTCCGGAAAGTATATTTGGAGAAACTCAGTTTTGATCCATAGTTATTCGAGTTTGATGAAGAAGAATGAGGGTCTGATCCAGAAAAAAAAATATTCATTTCCACTGAAGAAATAGGTAATGCATTTCGGCAAGATACATTGAACCCACAAGTGGAAATATAATAGTGGTCCGTCTCTCCCACTCACCCCCCTCTCATTCCTTCGGCCTATCAAAATCCAATAGTGAAACATATTTTGTTAAACCTAATGTACTCTTTTTCAATAAATCTGTATTACATTATTTCCTATCACCTACGGATTGTATGGTTGTCGGTGTTTTTTAATTTTTTCTTGTCTCTCTTGGAACTTTTATCACTTGTTATGAAATATATTTATATTCAAACAATAAATGAATCAGAAATTATTATATCAAATAATATGTATTTATATATTTGCTGACTATTTACAGGATATGGTTTCTCCGACGCTGCGGTGCGACCTGGTTTGAGCTCTGTACATATGACTGTCATAATGAATAATCTAATGCAAAGACTCGGATTTGAAAAATACTACGTCCAAGGTGGGGATTGGGGAGCACTCATCGCTGGAGAAATGAGCATTTTGTTTCCCTGAGAAACTCCTAGGAGTCCATTCCAACATGTGTGCTGCGAACTCGCCTCTATCCAACCTCAAACTCTTCCTCTACAGTTTTACCCTTCCGCGATTATAGACAAGAAACACGAACACTTGGTATATCCGTTATCGACAATGTTTTCCAACCTGTTACTGGAAACTGGTTACTTCCATCTTCAAGCGACAAAACCAGATACTGTGGGTGAGTATGTCGATAGAAAATTCTTTGGTTATTTGAAATTTGAAATAAAGGTTCAGGTGCTAGATTACATGGGGTTTTCAGAAATTCCAATGTGCAGTGGAAACATATTTCTCTCGTTAATTGACGGTACGATCTTCAGTTGTGTCGCATGGGTTTGTAGACTATTCCGCAAAAATGTAAGGAATTTTTCAAAATAATAATAGAAATTTACAAAATTCGAGATATTGCACAAGCGCACTCTCAAGCACAAGTCTCATCGAGTGAAAGAAGTAAATAATTATAAAAGTGGCCGCTCAAGTTACAGGGATGGGCTTCCGCCGCGAGACGTCAAAGTGGCCAATATTATGAAAGCGTGCACCTAAATTTGACTGATTTAGTGTGCTCCTAACATGGCATTATTATCAATTATACCCTCGCATATCTATACCACGCTACCGAGTCGATCGTTCGGGAAAACCACCCATATAACTGTTGAAATGAAACACGCTGGTTGAATTCTAAGCACAGACTGACTTTTAATAGTATATCACTAATAGGTACAAACATATCCACACTTGCCACCACCATCGATTTGTTGACACAATATGACCAACTTAAAAGAACATACAGATGGCGCTACAATATTTAGGGCTAATTTTCATCACTCCCACTAGCACAAAATATGTAATAATAAAAATATTACTTTATTTCAACAACTCCCAAGTAACCCAAAAACTTATGATGTTTTACAGAACATAAACTTTTTGTAAGAACATCAGCAGGCATATTAGCAGTTTGTAAATATTCAATTTTTATCAAGTTTTCGTTTATTGCATCCCTTACAAAATGATGTCTTACATCTATATGTTTAGACCTTTTATGAAACATTGGATTTACAGAAAGTTTTTGTTTTCTGCTTTCCCATGACAGTGAAGATCCAGAAAGCTTAAAACAAAAAACCTGTATATGATTTTCGGTCATTTGAATCATTAGCCCAATCAGCATCTACAAAACCTTGTAATTCCAAATCATCTTTACAAAATTTCAAACCAAAATTTTTTGTTTCTGGCAAGTATCTTAGTATGCGTTTAGCTTGTTTCCAGTGTGAATCATCAAAACTGTTATGTTTACTTATAAATAGTCGTGAATAATTGAGAAATATCGGATCTATATTGGACTTTTAAATATATATATAATGACATTACAGACACTTGTCATCAACTACAAAATCTAAACTGATATATATATATATATATATATATATATATATATATGGGTCATATAAATAATGACTCCTGATATAATGAAAACTGAGTTCTTAGTTCATTCCAACAATTTAGAAGAACAACTTCAACACTTTCCCTTGTTGAATGAAGCTAAGACTATGAATTAAGAATCACATCAATCCTATTTGATTGCATATCATTTGAAGACGTGGTCTTGATAAACTCTTCGTCATCATGTAGGTGATCTGTTCTTCTGTGGGTATTTGTTGAACACCCAATTTTTCTTTTGAAATCTTCTCTCGTATGAAGGAATATTTGATTGAAACTGCTGCAGAATTATCCACCTGTAGGATTGGAACATGTTTCAATCCGATAATTCCTTCAAAGAGTCTGCTCAACCAAATTATTTTTTTGGTTGCTTCATTTGCTGCTACAATCTCAGCCTCAGTTGTAGATGTCGCTACCATCGCTTGCCGTTGACTAAGCCATGAAATTGCACCACCTGCATGAATCATAATCACTCCTGAAGTTGATCGGCCCGTTTTTGTGCATCCACCAAAATCTGCATCGCTATAGCATTCGAGAGTGCCTCTTTTAAAATTGGGACGATAGATTATTCCCAAGTCAAGAGTGCCAGCTATATATCGAAAAACTCTTTTTACTTTCGCAACGTCCTCTGCAGTTGGGTTTTCCAGCGATCTTGATGAGAACCCTATACTGTAGGCCAGATCTGGTCTTGTACCAAGCATCAGGTACATTGGAGTACCGACTGCCTGCCTATAAGGAAAGTTAGACACTTTTTTACTTTCTTTTCCTGTTTCCAAAATTTCTTTTCCTTTCAACATCGGTGTAGAAATCGGTTTGCAGTCAGAAAAATTAAATCTTTCGAGAATCTTCCTGGCATGTGTATTTTGACTGATTTGTATACTTCCATCCTCCCTCTGATCAATTTCCAGTCCCAAATAATACACAGCAGACTTCCAAGTGATTCTGAATTCCGATTCAAGTTCTCTCATGAAATCTTTCAAATTATGCTTTTCATTCGCTACTGTCAATCCATCATCGACGTAGAGAACTATAATGAGCCTTTTACCATTTCTTTCCCGAGTATACAAACATGGATCAGCTTCACTGACTGTGAACCCTAGGTTTGACAGGAAGTTATCAAATCGCTTATACCAACACCTTGGTGCCTGCTCCAAACCATAGAGACTCCTATTCAGCATACACACCCTATCTGTACCATCTTTGAATCCATCTGGTTGATTCATGTAGATAGTTTCTTCAAGCTCTCCATACAGAAATGCTGTAGATACATCAAACTGTGCAAGATTCATTCTTTCGCTTGCTGCAATACTCAGGATGGAACGGATGGTACTCAGTTTTGCTACAGGACTGAATGTTTGACTGTAATCAATACCTTGACATTGACTAAATCCTTTCACAACTAATCTGGCCTTGTATTTATCAATACTTCCATCTGAATTAGTTTTAATTCGAAAAACCCATCTACAGGGTAAAGCTTTAACTCCCTCTGGCAAAGTTGTAAATTCCCAAGTGTTGTTTTCCTTCAATGAAGTCATTTCTCTTTCCATAGCCTCTTTCCACCTGACACTTTCTTTACTTTGGAGTGCTTCTTCAATGGTCTCAGGATTTGATATATTGTTCTAATCTTCTACAGACATAATGTAATCTTTCAAGCGAGTGGGTTTCATGAGCGAAGATCTTTCTCTGAGCCTTTGTGTTGATGTTTCTTGGAAATATCTATCATTCTCCTCCTCTGGGGAACTCTCCTCTTCTATTTCATTTTCCTGTTCTTCGTCATCTTTTTCTTCATCTTCACAGTCTCGTAGTGGCAACTTGACTTCGTCATAACATTCTCTTGTTTTCTCTTGAAATTTCACATCTCTGGATAGAATTACTTTGTGACTTTCTTTCACCCATATTCTATATCTTTCATCTCCATCATATCTTATAAGATACCCCTTTATCGCCTTTCTATCCATTTTCCTTCGTTTTTGGATTGCAACATGGGTGTAACAAACAGAACCGATGATTCGAAGATGTTTGATCCTAGGTTTCTTGCCCAACCACAACTCGTATGGGCTGACACCTTCGACAGATGATTTCGCAGTTCTGTTCAGAATATAGATTGCAGTGTTCACCAACTCAGCCCATATTCCTTCTGGAAATGGTATTTATTGATTTGAATACTTGAAAGTCCTAGCCATTTCAATGATTGTGCGTTTTTCAGCCTTCTTATCCCATTTCAGACGTTTCTCTTTAGGCACATGCACCATCACCGTACTACCAAAAACTCTGATATTACTGAGATTTGGCTCCTCACCTGTCCATATTTACCAAATTCTGATATGACCCCCCTCCTGTGAACCATTGATCTGGACCGGCCCTGCATACTTTATTTTTCTTGGTTGCGATTTTGTTACCAAGTTTATGAAGGGCTATACTGGGTGTGAATAATTTATTAAAACCCACTGGCGATTTTTATCGAGCGACAGATAAGAATCGTCCTCGCAATATATAGATGTTATAGATTTTTAGAGAGCTGGAATCGTTCAAATTGTGTACCTCGCCAGTCTAGTTGAGGATACTATGCAAATAATTCAAGCAATTATAAAAACAAACAAACTATATTAATCAAAAAACATCTTCATTACAACAAATAAACACACTGTATGGTATGACATTCTAATCCATACAACTTCAGTACTCCCATAGTACTAAATACATGTTATCAATTTTCTAAAGTCCCTGTATACAGGAACTGAGATTTCAAGATTCTATTAATTACAAAATGAATTTATGGCGATCAACAATTTTTTTAAATAAATTCAGTTTTATCTTCAACCACACTGTATATAATATCAAAAATTTTATTAAGTTTACAATCTAAAAACATAACTATGATTGATGAACAAACATCATTCTAAATCAATTGTAGGAAAGTTTTATAATTTATAAGTCAAATGCTTATACATACTCTTGTACAAAATGGCTGAAACTCTATCAAATGAGTAAATAAAACAATAATGATTTTTTTTATATTTGTTGAATGAGCACGTATCATTCAACGAAACTGTCTGACTCATTCATAATTATTTGTAAATCTCTACACACATTGGAAATAAAATTAATTTGATTCAATAATGAAAATGTGAAATAATTTTAGGTATAGATTCAATTAACAACAATAAGTCAACATATTTCGGAATAGCAAACTCTGGTACACATAATCTCTTTCATAGAGTAATTCAATTCATTCGGTATGGATGAAGTTTATTTTTTATCAATATTTTGTTTACGGAAGAATGACTTGCAATTTCCCTCGTACTAACATGAGGATTTCCAACAGTTGAATGCAAGCAATTCATTTTCTTCATTTGTTGCCATTTTATTTACTACTTGCCTTTACTTGTTCTTGTCACTGCCTGTTTCCTCAAATCTTTCTTTATCTCTCCGAAAACTCTCTGGTCGTATAGAACTTGAATCAGGATATCGAACTGCATACATTCTACTGGCTAATAAACAATTTCTGTCACAGCCATCCAAAATGTAGATGATGTTTATCATTTTAAGGCGAAAAAATATTAGATTTCATCTATAAATTCACCTCTTTGATAATTAAATGTCAAGTTTGTTGACAAGTCCTAGTTTATTATCCCAAATTATTGATTTTGAGATATTTGGTGTTGAATTAACCCATTTTGTGAAATAAATCGCACCAGAACTTCCGAACCAACAACCTTATATTTTTGAGAAATATTTTTCCAAAGGAATTCAATTGAGTGAAAATATATAGGGTGTTTCATTTAAAAAAACACAACTTTGATAAGTCACACATTTATAGGACACCCTGTATATGCGTAGTTATTTTTGGAACAAAGCTTTCATTGCTCTCTACAACTTTCATTTGAGACATTTTTTCTATCCCAAATAGGGAAGTATAGTTTTCCCCATATTAATTGAAGAAGCATAAAAAAGTCTTGCGGCGAAATCGTGTGAGCAGCAGTGGCGGAGATAACTAATTTTATTTAGACATTTTGAGATTTTAAAAATACTTCATAAATAATGAAAAATGAAAAAAAAATAAAGACAAGCTTTTATTTATACAAATACATTAAGAAAGAAAAATAATTTCTTTCATTGTTTGATGTAGGTTATTATTATATCCTAAAACGTATTTCGATCGGCACACACCAAGACCATAGACGCTACTGGTTTTTAATCTTTCAGAGCTATTAAAACACAAATATAACGCGTGATTTATGACCTCCCATCTAGAGACACACCTGCCAGCATTATGTCCGACTTCATTGGTCCAGACGAATCGATTGTACAACTGACAGCCCTCACTCGAGTCCACGTTGACTATCGGCTCTTTTGATCTACCGTTTGCCGACGGAAAATGTTTACGAGTAGTACAGATTATTTTTCGTTCCGTTTCTTCGCATATACGCTCGTGTTAGCGAAGTGAGTTTTCATTTGCTCCCTATAGAAACAGCTTCTGCAATTGATATTGGATGGACTATAGCTATCTTTCACTGGTTGACTTCGCTGTATCTTTTGTTTTACGAACGTTGCCCCAATATTCAAGTGCGCCTCATAATATTGAAACTGTCACCACATATGCTGCGTTGGACGATACGGGTAGCGGGGAGAGGAAAGGACAAATACCAAAATACCACCCTCTGGGGGAGATGAGAGAATAGACTTGAGGATTACACATCGCAACGCATCTCCGTTCTGTACACAGAACCTTCATTACTGTTTTTTATTGTTTAAGTTTTCATTATTTTACGTCTGTCTTGTGCAGAAAATAAAGTCGTTTTGTTCTCTATGTGAGTGCATCAATCAACGTAACAAATCGACCGCCTCGAACGAATCGAACGAAGAATCAAATCGAGAAAAATTACATTCACCCTCGCATCGTTGATACACCCTGTATACCAAATTTTTTTGGAAGTCGCGAAGTGGTGACGTCCGCAATAGGTACTATTTTCGTGAAATCTACCTGGAAACGTTGTAATTTCATCAGTGGTTACACATTTTTGTTAAATGATCGCCTTTCTTCTGTTTCTCAAGTAGCTCAACATGTCGAAGTAAATTGTTGGATCTTCAGTCTCTTCGATACTGATCATTTCTGTATAAGTGATCAGAGTTGGAACACCTACTTCAATGTTTCGTGGCTGTGATAAATGTTTGCTTATATTTGATCAAAACTAAGATCTTCTTTCATTACTACCGTCATTATAAATTTTAATGAGCTCAATTACTTCAGTCCGGGATCTTGATAGTATTCTGAAGTTTTCTCAACTTGAAAGTTCTTCTCATACTGCTTGCTTGTTTTTCAACTGTCCAATATTTCTTTTCTGCTTTCGCTTTGTTTCATTGTCTGCGCTTTCAGCTTCCTTCAACAGTCGTTTTGTTGTTTCATTTTATCCAAGAACGTTGTTTTCAGAGCATTGTGTATAGACAATTCATCAATATTTATCCTCAAGACGTCCAACTTTTCTTGGTGGTCTGGATTATCCTTTGTTTCTCGTGATACGTATTGATGCCACTGCAGCATTTTATCATGTTACCTTTAATGAACAGTAATCTCTATATGAAGGTGAAATAGCCGAAAGTATATCATTCCACAGAATAAAAAACAACGACTTGCATATCAAAATAGATCCATGCGCCCTCATTCAAACTCTGCAGAAACTGGAATAAGTTCGTTAAATAACCTTTTTGACTGTCAGAATAACACTTCTATTAGATTGAATTATGATTACCTTTTCACCAGATACCGTGTATTTTCAGGAGTCGCGTTGCGGGAGAGTCCCGTGGGATTGGCGGCTTACATCCTGGAAAAATTCACCACATGGACGAACCCAGCCTGGAAAGATCTCGATGATGGCGGCCTCACGAAGAAATATACATTGACCAAACTTCTCGACAATGTGATGATATACTGGGTGACTAGATCTATCACGACGTCTATGCGGCTTTATTCGGAAACAATGAACAAGGAAACTCTCAGTCTTAAGATAGACAGGTGAGTTCACTAACAAATATTTTATTTTCCCTCTTTTGCGGCCTAGAGGAATGATATAATTTTACGTACTTCAAGCTGGTACCACAGTTTAGTGTTTTTATGTTTATAATTCGTTTTCCCATCACAATTTTTGCCTTGGCGGTAAAGAACTTTGCTAGCCTAACGTTAAGCTGGCACAACATCTTCATCATTGTTGGGCAAGATCTAAAATCATGTATACCATTATTAAGTCCTTCCAAGGCAGGGTTCTATCGCCTTTGCTTTGGTCATTGACCGTGGATAATCTGATAGTAAAGCTACTTGACTCTGGAATTACGACTCAATGTTACGTCGATGACCTGGTTGTTACTATTCGGGTAAACATGACGAGATGGAAAGCTGCTCCTGGAGAAAATTGGTATAGGTTGCACCAGTTAGCCTTAACGGTAGAAAATACAGTCCAATAATATTTTCGCCAATAATTCCGACCCACACGTTAAGTGAAAATTCATATTGATACCGACCTTCTTGAATTGCATGTGGGTTATCTTCGGCCTATAGAAATTTGTAATCCTTCTCCTTGTAAAGTTGGATTCGTCAGTGAATATTAAGTTTTCTGAAAACCGAGCATTTTGCGTAATCATTTGAAGACTCCATTGACAAAAGTCTACTCGACGGGGAAAATCTCGCGGCAAAAGTGCCTGGACTCGTTGATACAATCGGCATACTTTAAAAATTTCCAGATTAGTTTATTGCTAACATTAAGTGTGTTAGCAATTTGTCTTGTACTTAATTCCGGACGATCTTTAATCATATTGAGAACCTCTTCCTCCAGTGCCACCGTTCTTATTACTCGTGGACGACCAGAATCAGTTGTTCGTTTTTGAAAAGTCCATCTTTCACAGAGATGTTGGTGAAGATGTGAAAAATTGTGTGATGAGGTATCAGGCGCTGGGTATACATCTCTGCATAGAGCCGTCTAGCTTCCAAATAATTTCCATTAGTACAACCATACATAAAATGCATATCGGCCATTTCAGCGTTAGTGTAATTATTCATATTGAAGATTCAAAAGACGCAATTGAATTTTCAACTACCACATAGAAATCAAAGCGACTTGACAGCCACCTACTAGATTTTTTCGATTTTAAAATATTACGATTGAAGTCACAAGTTGTGCAAACAAAACGTGGCAGCCACCTACTAGATTTTTTCGATTCCATTTACAGAAGATACGTTCATGCATAATGTTGTATTTAATTTTTTTATTACGAAACTTTTGCTTTTACGGACACAACACAATACTTAAAAAAGTTTTGCAATTAATCTTCCTTTTCAACACATATTTTTAAATTGAGAAATACTTACAGTCAATCAGTTACCTAGAAATGCCTAATATGGAGATGGATAATTTTGTCGATGTTTAAGACCTTCTAATGTATAAATGATTATAACATTACCCACCTGCTCTTCATACTAAACACGAATTATCGCAATTGAAACAACGAATAACACGGGTGTTGCTGGTATACCTGCAGATATATTACATAATGTTCAGGAATAATTTTCGAATCGAATATTTTATTGTCAAGAAGCTATAGACGAACATTTCGAATACCTAATTCATTAATTGACAACAATTTTTCCTTTTATTCTCAATAAATAAAAATCCTACATAATAGTTTTGTTTTTTTGTTATATTTGACATTTCAAATTCATATTGTGAACAAATGTATTGACGAAATAAAAAAAAAATGGTTGAAAAGATAATTGATCTATCTTTTCAACGATGTACCACTTGACCCCCCAAGCTATTTGAAATTTTTGAGTAAATGTGCCCCCCTCACGTCAGCAATCACAATGTCTTTCATTTCAAAAAATAGTATCATCGGTGATACCATTCAAAACGGTTTCTGTCCCATTGTTCTATGTCGAACCGAAATTAACAGGGGAGGGGGACTATAAAAAGCCGTACTGTATATATGAAGTCCCGACAAGCTTCCAAACGCTACCGAAAGTACTAGAGTCATTGAATGGATGGAGAAAGACCGAGAAATAGCCGTCGTGAATGATCTAGGTGCTAATGACACTATAGAAGAATAGCATCTGAATGTTTTTGGGGACGTATCAGAATACTGTTTTTCATATCCTGGGTTTAGTCTCCCACTGGAAGGAAAAATGTCAATAACCTGTTCTAAGAATGACAAATTACTAAATTTGCCCCAATACGTTAATGCAATTGTCAAGATATCTCGAAAAACTTCAAGGGCGATTTGAAATTGTAATAATTTTTCAATAACTAGGATTTGAGAAAGGGAACAAAGGCGATTCCCGAAAGCTAATCGAAGGAAGTATTTCCAATAAAGGTTTGTTGTGAGATATTTTTCTTTCAAGAACTTATTTATTTCATGTACAATAACAATAAACATTAAACAAAATGTAATATTTCACTTGAAATTTATGTGGAAACTTATTTATCATAGATATATGTTCAGTGCAGTCTTTACAATTATACAAGTTAATGCCAGATGCTGACATTTCCAACGATTTTTTTGAACAATTGCAATTATTATGAGTTAGACATTTTTTCGATGTTGAGAGAATATATTAGTTTTCTCCCAAAATTTTCATTGCCCATCCTCTTCTTATTGTCAGTAGAAGTTTCGATGTAACCTTCGGCAACCGAGTTATATTTCCAGCCGCCGCCGTGCCGTTTTATAGTCAAGAGCCCAGAATCAGCCAAAAGTGTAGCTGAAGATCGCCGGAAACAATGCCCAGTATATTGTTTTTAATTGGACAATTCGAGAAACTCGGTAATTAATTTTGACATCATGCCAATAGTGTCTATAGTTGGTTGTTTTATACATTTTCCAGCTTTATATACAACAAAGAAACGCTTATAATCACAATGTTTAGGTCCAAATTTCAAGTATTTCCTAACCAATTCTACTAAATTCGGACTGTCAGTGTTATGTTTATCCAAATCTCGTGGATCTTGAAGTTTATTGATATGCGACGTTGCCTATGTCTCCAAGTGGAAAAGAAAGTACTGAAATTCAATGCGACATACATATTTGAGCATATAAATTATAACTATTACAGCATGAAATGACGATCTGATAGTTCTGATGGATATATGTATCAATAGAAGTTTAAAATGCAAATAATATATCACCACGCTTCTTGGGAGTGTCTAATAGCTTTTGAAAATCAAGCATGAAGTTGATGTGCCGCATTTAGAAAGTTACCAAACATATTAAAATAATGTGAACAGATTATTTTGTTTTAAGTAATTGTAAACCGGACTAAGAAACGTATTTGGCTTGGATGTTTTCTCGAATCAATTTCTTACGTAAAAAGAAGGAACACAATCTAACCTAACTTGGCTAACCTCACTATCCAAGTTGAATGCAAGCTAATCAACCTTATAAAGCGACGCTTCGCTCCCTCGCAACATTTCTATCCAACCAATTTCTTACATACAAAGGAGGAACACAACATAACCTAACTTGACTTGTTATCCAATTTGAAAGCATGCTAATCAACCTCACAAAGCGACGCCTTGCTATAACCAATTAGTTACTTAAAAAGAAGGAACACAACATAACCTAACTTGGCTAATATTGCTATCCAAGTTGAATGCAAGCCAATTAACCTTACGAAGCGAGGCTTCGCTCGCTCGTAATCATGTCGTTGGCAGTATGAAATCTAGAAAAATATTGGTGGCCCTGAAAAAGGCCCTTTTTTTCGAAGTAAAGTGGTTCAAGAATCTTCTTCCAATTCACTCTGTTCATCTTCATTTGCCATATGGATGAAATCGTTGGCCTGTTTTCGGGCTAGTTTCAGCTAATTTCAAAAACTCCTCAGTTATGAAAAAATTTTAATGTACATTTTATTGTCTACATCAAGAATATTTTGCGAAAAAAAATCAATGGGTGAACGCAAATATGCTGCTAACGAACAGATGGACAAGTTGGAACTCATCTACACACTCTAATATTGAAGAAGCGAAACCACCCTTTTTTTAACTTTAAATTTAATTTCCAAATTATATTTTACGCGCATAAATTTCGATTGATTGAATGTTTTTATCGAGTTTTGAAGAACCTGTGATAATTTTGAGATTATTTCGTGAAAACTTCGTGAAAATTTTTGCGAAAATCCGGATTGGCCCAATTTACTTGAATAGTTGGCAACGTGGCATGTCCATAAAACGCCAAGATCAAAGCACAATGCAACCACCAATATTTGATTTTTGCATTTCATGTGAAAAATTAAATGAAATGTAATCGGAGTTTTTTCACGACTTTATCGAACATTAAGTGATTTTAATATAACTTAAACATTAAATGAGTGTACAGTTAATATTTTAGTGTAAAAAGCTATTCTTTAAATCAGTTTGCAGTTTCCAAAAGTGATATCCCATAACCTTTCTTTATGGACCTTCGGGGGTCCATATCTCCTAAAATTATCTTTTCCGCGCTAAATTTTCGATGGCTATACTGTTTTTATCGTCTTCTGAAGCGCTTGAGAAAATTTCGTGAAGATACTGGGTGATCTCATTTTCTTGACCTTTACCAAAAAACTCAATAATATTACTGGAAACCGATCTGACAATTTAATTTGACATTATTGGAACCGCTTTGTGTATACCTACCGTTGCTACGGTTACAAAAATGATCACAGGCAACTCGTGTTTTTAATTATCAGAAAACTGTCATGAGTACGTTGAAGTGGAATATAAGATATTTTTATAGATAGTAATAAAAACCTTGACAGTTGTAGATACAATTTTGTACGCAACGCGTGGGATACTACATTATTAACGTTGGAGAATGTTTCCCTCTTCATTATTAACGTACTTATGTGATTACACGACTCGGCCTACGGCCCACATGCGTACGTTAATAATGTCTCGCATACATGGAGGACAAATCGCTCGTACATCGTGAAATAACATTGCTGCGAATTGGAATGCAATATCGTATGTCACAATGTGATATCGCTGGAATATCTTTGAGATATAACTATATGTGTCTAGTCAGTGGATTTTCGAATTCCTGTGAGATGATTATGAAACTAATACTATTTTTTTCTCCAGTATTCCTATCACCGAAGTACCAAGTGGATGCGCTAGATTTTCGTACGACTTGATGTTCCTTCCTGAAACCATACTCAAGGAGAGGTATCACAAGTTAGTACACATCAGTGACTACGAAGCTGGCCATTTTCCTGCCATGGAAGTTCCAGAAATCTTAGCACAAGACATCTTCACATTTACGGAAAAGGTGGAAAAGTTGTTGTGATTTGTTTTTTTTGCACAATTGTTACGAATAAATACGATTTTAGATAACATTTAAATCTTGTTCATTTTTCTCATTCTACAGTTTCCACCTGTCATTGGCGACCAGTGTTGATTGAATATTTTTTCGATAGTAGTATCAACGCACATACATTTTTCAAGACGACATTTTGCTGGGATTTCTATCGCCTGCGAATCGGAATCGGAATCTCTTACTATCTGATTAAACCACGAAAGTCTAGTTCGAGGAGAGCTTCAATTTTTCTTTAATAAAGCCTCAATTTGCAGGAATTTAATTTACTGAAGGCAAGTTACTAACGCGAAAAGTTTATGTGATATAATTCTGTAACACAAATACATGATAATAATTTCTCTCAAATAAACTGAACAAAAATCAGTTCTTAACATAAACATTACTTATAGTCCGTTCAGGAGTAGGATAAACCGTTTCCAAATACCTACCGTTTTGAGTTTTTACAAATTTTTATTCAACTTACTTCGTTCATATGTCATTCTGTCATTCTTTACGGTTAAAAATTTTTAATCCATTTTTGGAGCACTTGCCGACATCCAATTGAGCTAAAATTCATAATTCCGATGACAAGGCATAATTAAATTTTTTTTGGAGAAAAAAACAAAATGGTGGCTCCAAGATGGCGATCAAGTTTTGTGATTATGGCCGATTCGATAAAAAATTGGTATGTGGGGGTTTTGGGGGTCGGAGATTATGAATTTTTTGTCAAAATTTATAAATTTAAGATGGCGGAGGTGCTTTGTGGTTATGGTCCGATTCTATTCAAAATTTTCTTCAAAATTCATAAAATCAAAATGGCGGCTCTAAGATGGCCGATAATCTCTGTGTTTATGTTCCGATTCTATTCAAAATTGGTATGACGGGGTATTTGGGGTCGAAGATTATGAATTTAGTCGAAGATTATTGATTTTTAGTTGAAATTCATAAATTGAAGATGGAAACTCCAAGATGGAGAATGAGTTAAATTTTAGATGGTCTCCTCATTAAAGGACTAGATAGCTCAGAACTTTCAGGAAAAAAAGGCCCCATAATAACGATGCTTTAACAAAAATGCCTAGATTAAGGCGTATTTAAGTACTAAAAAGCACATAATAAAATAATTAATAAAAAACCTTTTTGAAAACAGCTTTTATTCGAATGCACTAAAAAGTAAAAAATAATTGCTTTGGATGTGTGACATAGGTCATTCCTTGAGTTATAGATTCAAAAGCTTGTCGTATTCGAACTGAAAACTCTGCGGGACAAGCTTTTGAATCTATAACTCACGGAATAACCTACGTCACTCATCCAAAGCAATTATTTTTTACTTTTTAGTGTATTTCAATAAAATATTGTCTTTAAAAAGGTTTATTATTAATCATTTCATTTTTCAATTTGCTTTGTCTTACAGATAACAATTGCATTGAATCATGTTTGCCAAAGATATTATGATATTATCGAAATTTATAGCTTTTTCAACATAATCAAAAAAACTATTCCGAAGATCATGACTCACTCATAGTTGAACCTACCGCATGCAATCAAATGAAATAATTCATTGAAGAAACTATCAAAAAAAACAATATTACAATAAATGAATAAATAAAATACTTTTCAAGGAACAAGATAAAAATATTTAGGAATCACCTAAAGATACAATTTTTATCAAAATCCCAAAATATACCAGGTCTCTCAGAAAAGTCGAAAAAAACTATCAACAGACATCCCTTGCAACATAGCTTTCAAAAACGAAAACACTGAGAAAAAACTTCACCAATTTCAAATGTTTATTCTGATTTTCAGGGCATACTATGATAATTTTTATTACCGATTTTTATTCGAAAACTAACTACGCCACTGGATTCAGTATGCCTTCATTCGTTGTAAGGGTCTTTTCTCTCTACTATCAAACTCTGGCGTTTTCCTACAGATTATGGATTTGCCTCGGGCGCCACCTTCTGTTATAGTGGAAAGACCACTTTGCTCCGGGAAACACTCCAGGAGTCACTTATAGTATTGTAACATTTATACTGTGAAGCAGTATAAGTAACAAGTTGTATATAAATAACTAACACTATAGACCCACATATAAATATAATTTTTTTATTATTTTCGTAGTTTAGAAAACTACTAGTTTAGAACTACCTATTTCTGTGTAAAATAAATATGAAGGACCCTGTAATATGTATTATGTCTCTGGAGTAATTCTCCTTATTATATGGTAGATTTATTTAAGAATGATGAGTATATTTACTCACAAGATATCAATTCGTTTGTTGGACTAGTATCGGCCACCCGTATTAATGGTGTGAGCATCAGTGGTTGCCTATCGATAATTCCTAGGAAACTTGTCATAGGTGTAACTACAAATGTATATTTGACAGAAACAGCTGATCGATTCGAAGCAGAGAACAGTGCAAACTGAGACAAGGAGTATTGACATTAGATATATTCTGTCCATTTCCTTCTCAATAGATTGGAAAAAGTGATTCCAATATGAAAAGGATACCTTTTGAAGGTTGAGGAGTGAATTTAAATTACCCACGGAATTTGGATTTCCGGTTCTCTGGTGAGAAAATGGAAGTGGAAGAAGTTTCCGGAAAGGGTTTCTTTTTTGCTGAGAAAGTGATGTTTTTTCTTCGAGTAAAAATGCAAGTGGAGATTTGAATATAGTTTCCAGTGGGTATGGTTTAACCCATTATTTATTTATTTATTAATTTATTATTCAAAAAGGCCTACAAGGCTTTATTACACGAATAAAAAGATTTGAAATAAGAATTTACATGCGAATTGTATGGCTTACAGTCTAATACATGAGATTAATTGAAGTTTCTGATATACTGTGTAACGATCTCTTTGAAAGCATTCAATGAAACTGTCCAATCTATATCCAACAATAAGTTGAATGTATTGGCTAGTCGCAACATGATTATAAGCGGGGACCTTGCAGTAGTGCAAACTAGGGGTATATTGAACATAAGATAATTTCTCATTCTTCTTGCAGGTACATTAAATCTGATTCAGTATTTTGTATAGAAATATTAATATATTTTGGTTTCTTCTATTGTCCAGAGGCAATATTCTAAACTCATTTCTCGATTGTATTGTTCTAACTATTCTGCAGTCAGGATATATACGATATTTTTTGTAGTACAGGAATCTCAAGAATTTGTTTTGAATTTTTTCTACTTCGAAAAGTGTAATTTGATATTCTCCTAACCAAATTTCTGATCCGAATTCAAGTTTCGATCTGACTATCGTAGTTTTTGGTGGTAACTATGTCGATGCGACTACACCTCTAACGAGATTGATAATTATTTTGGTTCTGCACGTGATTTACACCACGAGTTATTAATGGAGACAAGCTCAACTTTGATAATTAATGGGTTCAAAGTGTAAATTTCTCTGTATAGGTGAAACACCCTTCTTTGAATGAAGGTAAGAAATTCATTCTACTAACAGAAATAATTTTACAGTAAATATTTTAATAATTCATTGGTATGAACTCCCATGGTTTCCTTAATCTCTAGCAATTTCGATTCTAAGCTCGTTTACTTTGTTATACAGTATGATCAAGAATATTTAAACAAATGTAACGAACCTAGGCCGGACCTGTCGCCTCACATGTTGCCGTCGACAGCGATGAGATCATCCCCGGAGATGTTCGAGAACCATCCAGTGCGCTCTGCCGCGGAAGACAACGGTCAATATTGGAAACAATTGGAACACGCCGGTCGCCAACGGAAAGAATTCGAAACATCGAGAATGCTGTATCGGAGATAAATAGGCAACCCTCAAGTCTCAGAGACACAGTCTGAACGAGCCCATACGATCGAGCTATACAGTGTAGTTAGTAATATAAATTAAGTTGTATATTTAAGTGTTAAATAAATTAGTAGAACCAAGTTGGGTTTATTTACGTTACAATTGGTGTGGAGTAATGTGAAAAAAAGAGTGGGGTGAAAATTTTACAAATGGAATATAAACTGATACACTGTTCGCGTGAAACAGAAAATAGACAGTGGCCCGGTTTTCGCGAAGTGGACAATTGTGCGTGGGAATATAAACTGATACGCTGTTCGCGTGAAACAGAAAATAGACAGTGGCCCGGTTTTCGCGAAGTGGACAATTGTGCGTGGGAATATAAACTGATACACTCTTCGCGTGAAACAGACAATAGACTGGTGGCCCGTGGAAAAGAATTCGCGAAGTGAATTTTTAACAAACTGATAACTTTTCGTGTAAAACAGACTGATACCTCGTCAAAGACAAAATGTGTTCAAGAAAAGTGCGCCTTGCGGATTTGAAGGTAGCGGAATTGAAACAGGAATTGGAGGAAAGGGAACTGGAAACAACAGGTAAAAGCAAGTACTCCAGGAAAGACTTGCAGAAGGACTTATACAAGAAGGTGAGGACCCCGAAACATTTTTATTCGAAGTTCCGGAGGTGATTTAAGTTTGGTAATGAATAAACTGGAAGAAAATTCAAGAAGTCTGGAAGAAAAGCTAGAAATCTGAAGAGAAGCTTCAAGAAAATTCTAGAAATCTGGAAGAGAAGCTTAGAAATCTGAAGAAGCTTGGAAGAAAATGCTAGAAATCTGGAAGAGAAGCTTCAAGAAAATTCTAGAAATCTGGAAGAAAGCTTCTAGAAAATTCAAGAAGCCTGGAAGAAAATGCTAGAAATCTGGAAGAGAAGCTTGAAGAAAATTCTAGAAATCTGGAAGAGCTAAGAAGCTTCTGGAAAATTTCAAGAAGCCTGGAAGAGAGTTCCTGGAAAACACAGAAGGCCTAAAAAAGAATTGTGTGGTGTGGCTAATTTTCTAGAAGAAAGAATGGGAACCGTTGAGACAGAGATAGATAAAATTAGGGAGCAAATGAACACGGAGGTAGATAAAATCAAAGAATGGGGTCGAGGCAGAAATGGACAAAATAAAGGAAACAATCAGTAAGCTGGAAAAACAATTAATAGTGCGCCCTCCACAGAGATGGTTAACGAAAATGCAATGCTGGACTTGAGTTTGAACTTGGATAAAGTTCAAGAGGGAATAAAAGATGTCAAGATCAATTCAGAAATAGGGAAGCTTTCCATGAAGCCACCTCAATTCGACGGAAAAACTCCATGGGAAAATTACCGCCGACAGTTTGAAGCAGCGGCCAAAGCAAATGGATGGAATGCAGGGGAAAGAGCTGTAGCACTAACACTTGCATTACGTGGAGAAGCGACGAATATTCTACAAACTCTTACCGCCCAAGAACAGGAGGACTATGATCAGCTGATTAAACATCTAGAATTACGATATGGCCAGGCCCATTTGGAACACGTATACCACTCCCAACTGAAAAATCGCTGCCAGAAATCGGGCGAATCCTTACAAGAATTCGAAGCTGACATTGCACGCTTGGTTCGTCTCGCATATCCAGCCACACCGGAAAATGTAATGGAGCGATTAGCGGTTCAGGCATTCTTGGATGGACTCCGTGACCAAGAAACCAGACAAGCGTTGACACTAGCTCGTCCAACACATCTCGTAGACGCACTGGCACGCGCTTTGGAATTTGAGGCAGCAAAGCAATCCTGCAAAAACCAAAGTAAAGTTCGAAGTATTGAAGAAGACTCACAGGAGCATGCTGACTTGGAAGCTGCCATAAGAAAAGTGATGAAGGAAGTTTTGCCTGAGAAAAGACAGATAAGATGCTGGAATTGTGGCAAAATTGGACATGTGCGTAGCAAATGTCCAACATTCGAAACACGACTCCGATGCAGGAAAACTAAAGAAGGTCGACGAGAAGGGGCAATCGTCGGCCTGTGTCCAGCAAGCCCGGTTAACAACGCATATGTCGCTATCCTGAAACGACAGAACAGAGGTGTTTTCGTAGACGGTCTCATCAATAACGAGCCTTGCACCATGCTGCTAGATACAGGTGCGACTAGGACAATTCTCGGACCTTCCTTTGCCAGAACACCGGAACGAATTGAACCGACAACTTGGAAGCTACGCACAGCAACAGGGGAGCCAGCTACTGTATATGGCGAGCTACCGATTGAAATAATTTTGGGCAGCACTAAAGTGAAACATCAGGCACTTGTAGCGGACATCGAAGACGATGCAATCATCGGAATGGACATCATGAATTCCAGAGGGTTTGAATTGGATTTCAAAGACGGCGTCCTACGTGTCAACGGAGAAGAGCTGGTACTTCATGGGAGAAGTGAAGAGTTGATCCGTGTGCTGTTGGCTGAAGATGTAAGCGTACCTGAGAGGGCTGAAACCATCCTGGAGGCTCGCCTGGACGGGAGTGCGAGCAGTGGAGACGTGATGATGTTCGAGCCCAAACTTCATGATGAGAAAATTGGACGAGGATTGCCCTAGGGAAAACCCTGTTACGTGCTGAAAAATTTGTACCGGTAAGGGTCATGAATGTCAATTACTTTCCAGTGACCTTAAAGAAAGGAACAATTTTAGGGCACTGCTCGTCAGTTTCATATGTGATCCGGGGCGTACGAGGTACGATTAGCCAACCCAACAACTTGCCCACAGAACTAGAAAAATTAGTTGCCATCTCTTCCAAAGACATAAAACCAGCTCAACAGCCCAAACTAAGAGATTTAGTCAAAAAGTACCAAGACATCTTCGATACCGGACAAGGAAAAGGGGTCGAACTAATGTGGTCCAGCACAAGATTGATACTGGGGGTGCCCGACCGATCCGGCAATCAGCAAGAAGACTTCCTCTTGCCAAGAAGGAAGAGGCTGACAAAATAGTCAGCGATATGGGAAAGAAGGAGTTATCGAACCATCTGACAGTCCCTGGTCCTCTCCAGTCGTACTGGTGAAGAAAAAGGATGGATCGACACGCTTTTGTGTAGACTATCGCCAACTTAATAATGTCACGAAGAAGGACAGTTACCCTCTCCCGAGAATAGATGACACCCTAGACACGTTGGCTGGTTCCACGATTTTCTCGACCCTTGATCTGAAGAGTGGATACTGGCAAGTAGAACTGGCTCAGGAAGATCGAGAAAAGACTGCTTTTACCATCGGCTCAGGATTGTGGCAGTTCACCGTTATGCCATTCGGGCTCTGTAATGCTCCCGCCACATTCGAAAGATTGATGGAAACAGTACTGAAGGGGCTCTCATGGAACACGTGTCTAGTGTATCTCGACGACATAATTGTGGTCGGCAGATCGTTTGAGGACCACGTGAAAAACTTGGAGGAAGTATTCCTGCGACTGAGGAACTCGGATTGAAGCTGAGCCCTAAGAAATGCCATCTGTTCCAAAGAAGTACGATACCTCGGCCACGTTGTCTCTGGAGAAGGAGTAGCAGTGGATGACCAGAAGATCAAAGCTGTTAAGGATTGGCCCATCCCAAAAGACATTCACCAACTTCGAAGTTTCCTTGGTTTATGCACATACTATCGCCGATATGTGCTGGGATTCGCCAACATCGCTAAACCACTGACCAAGCTCACGGAAGGCCAAACAAAGTTCCAGTGGTCCGAAGAATGTCAAGACTCATTCAGGAAGCTGAAAGGAGCTTTGATCAACGCACCTATACTGAGCTATCCCCCACCCAATAGGAAATTCATTTTGGATACGGACGCCAGCAACGTGGGACTTGGAGCTGTCCTATCTCAGATCCAGGAGGGACAGGAGAAGGTCATTGGTTATTTCAGCAAGACGCTTAGCAAACCAGAGCGCAATTACTGTGTCACCAGGCGAGAGCTGTTAGCTGTTGTAAAGTGAGTGGAACACTTTTACAAGTACGTGTAAGGAAGAAGATTCCTGATGAGAACTGACCATGCAGCTCTCAAATGGCTCTTACAGTTCAAAAACCCTGAGGGTCAAGTAGCACGTTGGATCGAAGACTCCAAGAATTCGATTTCGAGATCGAACATCGAGCCGGAACTAGCCATAAGAATGCAGATGCCTTGTCGCGAAGACCATGTCCAGATGATTGCTCACATTGCCGACGAGCAGAAGAGAAAGAAGCAACACTTTGTAGAACCGCGGCAATGGATGACAACTGGAATGACAGCAAGATCCAGAAAGACCAAGAGAGACCCCGACCTTGGCTTAGTCGTCAGCTGGAAGAAGGGCAATCGAAGACCATCATGGCAGGAAGTCGCAGGTTACTCGCCGGCTGTTAAGTCCTATTGGGCACAATGGAACTCTCTTATTCTGGACAATGGGATCCTGAAACGTGTGTTGGAGGCCGATATTGGTGGGGAAGACAGACGCCAAATAATTGTTCCCAGGAACAGAAGAGAGGAAGTGCTGCGGGAAATCCATGATGGAGTCGCCGGAGGACATCTGAGAGTGACGAAGACCCTGCAGAAAGTAAGGCAACGGTTTTACTGGGCCAATTGTCAAGCTGACGTCCAGGACTGGTGCAGGAAGTGCGCTGTATGCGCTGCTAGCAATGGACCTCGAATACGACCCAAGGCCCCGATGCGTCAGTACAACGTAGGCAGCCCGTTCGAGAGAATCGCCATTGACATCGCCGGCCCGTTTCCCGTATCCGACCACGGGAATAAATACATCCTTGTGGCAATGGACTACTTCAGTAAGTGGGCGGAAGCCTATGCCCTGCCAACCAGGAGGCCATCACCGTCGCCGACGTCTTGGTGAAAGAGTGGATATGTCGATTCGGTATTCCAATGGAGCTGCACTCGGATCAAGGCAGAAATTTCGAATCAACCTTTTCCAAGAAATATGTCTACTGCTGAACATCCGCAAGACAAGAACCACGGCACTACATCCGCAGTCCGATGGAATGGTGGAACGGATGAACAGGACGATCAACCGCCACTTGTCCAAGGTTGTCTCTGACCATCAAAGAGACTGGGACCAGTATCTTCATTTGTTCCTGATGGCCTATCGATCCGCAGTTCACGAGTCAACCGGTCAAACTCCTGCTAGTATTATAATGGGCCGAGAACTGCGACTGCCTTGTGACCTGAAGTTTGGGATACCGCCAGGACAAGACACTGCGGGAGAGGACTACGTCAGCAAACTTCGGCAGAGAATGGACGACATCCACGAACGAGTCCGGTTGAACATCCAGAGTGCCAGCGATAAAATGAAAGACCTATGACATCAAGGCCGACGCTGGAGGATTTAAGGTTGATGACCTGGTTTGGCTGTACAACCCCAAACGTCGTCGTGGACTATCACCAAAGTTGCGGAACTCGTGGAAGGCCCGTATAAAATCGTGAAAAGGATAAACGACCTTGTGTACCGAATCCATAAGCCACCCGAGGGAAACCAAGGGTCGTCCATTTCAACAGGTTGGCCTTACGCTGGAAACCATGACCAAGTTCGCACCCTCAAGCCACCGGAGGATGATATGACGTTCGAGAAGTTTATGTCCTTGTATTCAAACGGGCAGAAAGTTCTACATGGGATTACTAGAGAGGAGTCACGAGACATTTTCGAGGTGCCTGCTGACTACGCACTAGCGCACTGTGTGGCAGAAGATCTTCGAATGTCCAGGGGCATCGCCGTAGTGTTCTCCAAGAAATTTGGTCAACTCCAAACACTGCGGGGCAGAATCCAGAAGTTGGTGGGTGCTACTGTTGAAGAAAGGCCAGAGAAACATCTACTACCTAGTTACCAAGAGGCATTCCCAAGATAAACCGTCCTATGAAGATGTCTGGAAGAGTCTCACCAAACTAAGAGATACTATGGTGGACCAGAATCTGGTGGATCTAGCAATTCCAAAATTGTCCTGTGGTATTGATGGGTTGGACTGGAGAGTCATAAGAAGTATGCTGGAGGCGATATTCAGATCCAGCGGCGTCAAGATTTTGGTTTGCTGTAACCCTCTTCCACGACCGATCATGAAGACCGTGGAGTGTTACTTCCATCGAACTTCACGGTGCAGATATGGGGAGTCATGCAGATATCGTCACACTCCAAGGATGAAATTTCGGGACGAAATGTCTTTAAGAAGGGGGCAATGTAACGAACCTAGGCCGGACCTGTCGCCTCACATGTTGCCGTCGACAGCGATGAGATCATCCCCGGAGATGTTCGAGAACCATCCAGTGCGCTCTGCCGCGGAAGACAACGGTCAATATTGGAAACAATTGGAACACGCCGGTCGCCAACGGAAAGAATTCGAAACATCGAGAATGCTGTATCGGAGATAAATAGGCAACCCTCAAGTCTCAGAGACACAGTCTGAACGAGCCCATACGATCGAGCTATACAGTGTAGTTAGTAATATAAATTAAGTTGTATATTTAAGTGTTAAATAAATTAGTAGAACCAAGTTAAGTTTATTTACGTTACACAAACTTTAATGATCAAGAATAGAGTAATGAAACCGGGAAGTACAAAAAAGTTATATACTGGTCAGGTACAAATCGTATAAATATCATAGGGTTCCTGGTAACGGTCAATTGATACTGGTACCCACAGGCCAATTGATTCAAGCTTCAGGACTATAAGACTATAGACATATAGACGACTCAGAATGCTGATGGGTCCTACCATAGGGGTGATTTGCTGTGTTCCTGTGGACATCCAGACTAGTAGCACTGTCGATGTATACTCATTACTACCCCAGGATTATTAAGGTCAGATCATTCTGGAATATTTTTTGGTAACTCGTTTTGAGTTGCGTTGTTTGTGCAAATTGCGTTGTCGGGTTAAATTGCGTTGCCTGTTTAAATTGCGTATGAATTTATATACTTACTAAAACTTTGATTCAACTCTACTTTGTTTTCTTCAAATGTACAAACATAATTGATAATGCTTCATTATGTACTATTTCGAAGTTGGAAAATACCCAATTTTTTGTTATCATATGCTTTCTTCGGAAGTATAGAGACCCATAGTATATAACTGTACTTATCTATAAACCTTCTCGTCAATGTAAAATTGTATATATAATTATAGTAAAGATACTGTTGTTTTTATAAAGTTGATGTTCATATATCAACTTTATTTTAAATTCGAGGAAACGCCTGTATCGATACTATACTTCTAGACGTAACCTAATGATTGTGCAGTAGAGAAATATCGAAAACTTTTTTTTTACTTGAATATCTATATGTGATTTTTATAATGTGGGATACCGCATTATTGTGATAAATGGAAATACATTGGATATTTTAAGCAACCAGAGTTTGATTTCTAAATAAACCCATCCACAGTATTTCTAAATTGTCTATAATTTATACTTGCGTTTTGATCTACAAGTTCTCAGTTGTAGTAGGTTATTTCAATTGTTTCATGTAGAACTGAGTGACGCCCAAAAATACGAAAAAGAGTCACAAAATAATAATATTTAACATCACACTATGAATCTATTAAGGCCAGTTCCCACACGAGCCTTTTGTTCTGAGTAAATTAGCCAAGGAAAAATTAAGTAACATCTTGCCGTTACCGTATTGACAAAGCTTGTCGGGGACAGAAGGGCAGATTTGACTAGCCCTCTCTCGGGTTTCGAACCGGGGTGTTGGCTGCGGACTGAAAGTTACAGTGTTAGACGTGAAAGCTGGTATCAAATGCAAACTTACGTACGGCCAAAGCAACGGGTTGGGTAACAGTTCGTGATGTTCCGCGTGAATGATATCTAACAATCGGTAGTCCGGGCTTCGGCTATTCGGTCGGCAGGTCTCTGCTCTGAATCGCTTGACGTGATGGATGGTTGGCTTATTTGATCACACTGACGACCGACTACCTTGAATGTCAGCGAGCGCTTGGGTATTCCGCTGTTCATGCGAACGTGATTGCATCGATGTTTCGCGGAAAAGGCTGGTCTGTTATTCAAGCGTTCGGCGTGGTGTATTATGTAAATGGTTCGGGTGGATTCCATATTGCTTGAGCTTTTGGTCTAACTAAAACGGGAAAATAGTAACTTCGTTACATCGTTCCCTGGAACACCTGAGTCTGGAACACCAGTAATGGAATCGAATCATCGGTTCCCGAGATATTGGGACTTTAAGGTATTTTTCAAGGGGTGTCCTCCAGGTTCAATCACCCCCCTTTCTACAGATTAAATCTTGACCCTAGGAATATGAAAATAATCGGTAGTTGGCCAACTCTAAAGTGTGCACTTTCCATCAACTTCTTGGTTTATATAGGGTGACCCACTTCAAATTTACTAAAATATTTTTTCCAAGTGTTCAATACGAGAACAAAACTGTTTGGTACAATCCAGCAATTTTTGTTACAGGATGTACAATATTATTTTGAATTATTCATTTATTGAGATCATATGAGGCATAACCCAAAATGTTATCCACGGATACAGTTGAGCGTACAGAGAAATATTCCTATGAAAGATAAGTGCCATGTGAAGTGGAATGAATAGAAAAATCGAATTAAACGGTTTTCTTCACATAAAGGATTCAATATAAAATTGAACCAGAAAATGGTAGATCTCAGGTGAAAAACAACTACTTTCCTGGCAAATACCACGCAGAACGTTGAATGATATTCACCTGAAAATCCATGCATACTTCCATATAATATCAATGGACATTGAATGCAAATGTTTCTTTCTGATAAGCTCGATTATGTTTAATTTATGTCGTGTTCACCTAACAATCCGCATACCGGTTTCAGGCTTCTTGGCCCTCATCAGTACGGAGTAGTCAACCAGCCAAAGGTCCAAAGAACTCTGGCTGAAGTGAGACACAACGTAAACAAACCATCATCGAGCTTGTACGCCGGAAAAGATAAACTTCAACTGGCGGTACCTAGTGACAGAAAGAAACACTCCGAAAATCTCCCACCTCGATAGGTTTCTAAATGAAAGATTCCTTCTCAGTAGGAGTGGCAAGCCCGTCTAGCATATAGTGAAAGATAAGTGCCATGTGAAGTGGAATGAATAGAAAAATCGAATTAAACGGTTTTCTTCACATAAAGGATTCAATATAAAATTGAACCAGAAAATGGTAGATCTCAGGTGAAAATTAAACATAATCGAGCTTATCAGAAAGAAACATTCGCATTCAATGTCCATTGATATTATATGGAAGTATGCATGGATTTTCAGGCGAATATCATTCAACGTTCTGCGTGGTATTTGCCAGGAAAGTAGTTGTTTTTCACCTGAGATCTACCATTTTCTGGTTCAATTTTATATTGAATCCTTTATGTGAAGAAAACCGTTTAATTCGATTTTTCTATTTTTTCTAAATATTCCTATGTTACATTATGTTGTTTAATCTAGTTATTATTCTAAGGTACATTTGATTTGATCTCACGTATGGGGTTTCATTTAATTTTTATTTTATTTGTGTACTTGCAGTGTATGATTGATCAATATCTTGAAATTTGTTATTGTATAGTGTCGCCATTCTATGCAAGGGTGAGTTTCTACCTAGATTTGTCCGACATAGTATTTCAGAGAAGAGATGCCATTTGGAATTTGTTTCCTAGGAAAGCTGTACAATAGTAATATTGTATTCCCACTATTTTCAACCTAGTTTTGTATATAGCATATAACGGATGCCAGATGACACTTCCGAAATTCAGTTTGCTGTGTACAAAGGAGTAGATTAAGGTTTTCATGGAATGAATGGAGGTGAAGTTGTCTGAGGATGAATCCTCATATTTTATTACTTTTTGATACTACGTAATCAATGTGTTTGGAGAATGCACGTTATTTGTCCAATACCACACTTAAGTCTTTTATATCGTTAACCTCTATACTAAAATGGTAATCGTATGGGAAAAGTTTGTGGTTTCGAGTGAAAGAGATCAAACAACATTGATCTAGGTTTAGATGGAGTTCATTGATTAGACAGTAGTTAAAAAATCTGTTCGTTCATTATATAACAGATCTCTTGTAGGATGTCTAAATGGTAATAAGTGTATTTTCTTATTGCTGTGTTTTGTGGAATTCTCAGGGGACAAGCAAGGTATCATTGGTGCTACCGTATACAGATATGAGTTACTATATGCGTGGAGAAATGAAGTGTGAAATACGATACAGAACTCCCACGGAAGGAGCAATTTCTCTTCTGTTATCCATTGATATATGATCAGTCCAAGAGACAGTTTCATCACTGTGAAGGCCTAAGTATTTTGTCTTTTTTTATATTTCGAAAGTTTTGTACCCAAAAGTATAGAAATGGTTTCGTAATTTTTTATTGATTTACTCACAACATATATAAACATTTATCTATGTTTTCATTTATTATAGCCAAATGATTCTCTATACAGTTCCTGATCTTTACGCTTTCTTCAGCATTGTAGCATAACACAGAGAAAGAGACAGAGAGCGAGAGAGAGAGAGAGAGAGAGAGAGTTACCATATATGAGAAACACAGTTCTAGAGTTGTGGTACTCCGTAGTCGATATTTTTCATGTCGCTTCTGACATCATTAACACTGACAAATTGTTTTCTGTTAGTTCTATGAACCAATTATTTTGCCACTTGAAGTCCAACCTCACCTTCACTTGTTGAGGGGTGAACGGGCCGCGGGGCAGTTTGCGTACATTCGCGTGGTGGGCTGCCGCGACAAACGAGGCTCTGGCAGACCTAAATCCAAGCTGTGAGCGTGGCGACAGGGTCTCAGAAGGAACGGTGCTGCAACGAAATAATCAGAATTAGGTCTGTGCAGGGAGCACCACATGGCTGGACCAAACCCCACTCCCACTCACTCGTGGGAACAAATGACCTCTGAGCCGAAATACCGAAAGGGAATAAGGACAACTCTTGGCCTTCTCGGTTTCTTTCAGGGCACTGGAGAGGACGCGGTTCTGAGCGTTCTACAGGATCGTATGAAAACACTTCAGGGTACTGATCAAACGATAAGGGCCATCCAGATGAACCTCCAACACTGCCAGGTAGCCACGGCAGTATTTGCAGTTGTTAGGAGGGACCTCGAAGTGGTCCTTGATCGGGAACCATGGATACGACATGATGAAACGAAAATTCTGGGAGGGGCAAGTGAAGAGATCTATCAACTGAGATCTCTCGCACCAGTATTCAGGTGGGATACAATAGACCAAAAGGCTCACGTGTCATCTGTGTCCATGGCCAGATGAGCCTACGGGGGAAGGTTTCAGTGGGGAATCTGAGTCAGGGACTCCGCACTACCGCAAAATGTCCATAAAGGATTTCCTCCTTTCACTCCAATGAATTCAAGTTTTTTCAACAGGATGGCATGATCCACAGTGTCGAAGGCATTGCCTGAGTCAAGTGATGAAAGATAAGATTAGTAGTCCGGTCAATTTAGACATAAAAATAGTGGTCAAATAACAAAAATTCCCGGAGAGCCGAATATTGGTGGAGAGCTGGGGTTTACCATCACAAATGAAGTTTTAAAAATCCCCATCGATCCTATGTGTGCTAGAAAAGTTATTCGGGGTCGAAGGTCAAAATTTGAGGTTTTTTGGATTTTTCTCGAAAACGGTGAGTTTTATCAAAAAACTTCCGACCAAAGTAGAAATCAAAATTCTCTACAAAATGGTTTCCATGATTTTTTTCCTAAGAGTTACCATTCCTGAGATATCGCGATTCTAAGAGTCATATTATACATGATATGCACATATAAGCCACGTATATACATAATCAGGCACTTAAGTATAAATACCTATTTGTGTCTCTTTTATATATCATACTATTCTGAAAACATTTATTCAAAAGAAAGTCAGTCCCTAACTGAATCCCCTCTACCCACGTGGCCTTGAAAAACATCTGGCTATTCTATTGTCCGTAGGTCTCGTTCATATACCTGTTTCTTTCAGTGCTGAAGTTTAAGTGAATATACGTACTTATTACAAGCGTCTACCATTTAGGTTATTTGTGCTATTTAATAGCTCGAAAAAATGTCTCAGTTTTGCTTTATTTGCAATAAACTTTCAACCGAAGACACACTTCGTCAGCAATGTACAGAAGGGACAAAACGTCAGTATTTCAATTATTCGAAAAAAAAAAAAGATTTGACTGACTGCGCTAAAGTATTGACAGAAATTGATTCCACACCTCAAACAATAGTAACGGAAGGAATTCGCTTTCTACTTGCGGTTTATGGAGCCCCAAAAAAATTACTTGCATTGTTAAATACCAATACTTAACTTTTGTAAAAAATAAGCGAAACAAGAAACAAGTACAACTATCATGTCTTCCTCCAACATCGGCATCTGCTATTCAACACTTGTATCGAGTATACTATCAAATTCAAACATGGCTAGGCAATCAACTGAACCCAGAAGACTGGGGTTGGAAATTGATAGATAATACTCTGGAACCGATTCAAACTTTACTCCCACCTGCTCCAGAAAAACTCCTCAACACTATTTTTTGCAATTGCAAAAAAGGTTGTAGTGCCAAATGTGACTGTAAAAAAGTCGGGTTGCTGTGTTCTCCAGCGTGTACCAATTGCCAAGGTCAGTCTTGCTCAAATGTCCAGTTGAGTACAATAGAGGAAGATTCCTGTGATTTTAATGAAGAGACCAATGACTCAGCCACATTTGAACAATTTATGAAAATCCAGCAAGAGGAAGAAGAAGAAATCAAGGAAGACATGACTGTTGAAGTAGACTTTCAAGAGAAATATCTAAAGAAATCAAAACAATAGTTAACCCAATAATCAATAGCAATATCAATATCAATAATGAGGTAATATCTAGAACTTGACGGGTATTGTTCCCTTAAATTATCCTGAAATTGTTATAACAGTTAGTGGAGTAGGCCTACAGGGGAAAACCACGGTAAAAAAAACGCGCCGAGTACACTACCTCACAGGTGGCGTGGAAATGTGTGCATATCATGTATAATGTGACTCTTAGAATCGCGATATCTCAGGAATGGTAACTCTTAGAAAAAAAAATCATGGAAACCATTTTTAGAGAATTTTAAGATCTACAACTTTGGTTTGAGATTTTTTTTTTGATAAAACTCACCGTTTTCGAGAAAAATCCAAAAAACCTCAAATTTTGACCTTTGGCCCCGAATAACTTTTGCAGCACACATAGGATCGATGGGGATTTTTAAAACTTCATTTGTACTGGTAAACCCCAGCTCTCCACCAATATTTGGCTCTCCGGGAATTTTGTTATTCGACCACTATTTTTATGTCTAAATTGACCGGTTTATCACATACATTCTTTAAAATTATACTGAGATTTCGCAGTGGCCTATTTTATTATTATTTTAAATGTCTATATTGACCGGACTATAGAGATAGTCGCCTTCTAATCAGGTTGGATGCGCACAACACCGATTTCATAAGATTAACGTCCACTCCTCTGTAGACAGCGGCGTGTATGCTAGTTTTATTTGTGCTCTGGTGCGATAAACTGATAATAGCAAATAAATCCAAATAACATACACGCCTATGGTCATAACAACGAACCAATATAATCAACCGGGCCTAATGACAGCTTGCGCCGACTTTCGCCAGGACAAATGAATGTTACTGTAACAGGATTCACCATCATCTATCAACATTTGCAAATTCGTTATTCATTCACTGCTATCTCGGTAATACTTGACTTCCGGAAACCATATTGACATTGACCGGACTATAGAGATAGTCGCCTTCTAATCAGGTTGGATGCGCACAACACCGATTTCATAAGATTAACGTCCACTCCTCTGTAGACAGCGGCGTGTATGCTAGTTTCATTTGTGCTCTGGTGCGATAAACTGATAATGGCAAATAAATCCAAATAACATACACGCCTATGGTCATAACAACGAACCAATATAATCAACCGGGCCTAATGACAGCTTGCGCCGACTTTCGCCAGGACAAATGAATGTTACTGTAACAGGATTCACCATCATCTATCAACATTTGCAAATTCGTTATTCATTCACTGCTATCTCGGTAATACTTGACTTCCGGAAACCATATTGACATTGGTACAAAAAATACATTTTCACCGATCAATTATCAACACTAAATTCTAATACTTTGGATCGTACAGGTAGTAGAGAGACCGATCGGTAATTAGTAATTATCTGGGAGCTCCAGATTTGAAGAGACGTCTCCATTTTTCAATTTTACAGCTATCAGCTTTGAAGCAGTTATAGTAGAGCACATTTATATTGCAGTTCCTTCACTGTCTTCACAGCGATTCCTTCGTAGCCATTTGGCTCGTTGTGATCCATTCCATTCATGACTACGTCTCGGGAATAATCACTGTGAGAATACACTCCTAAAGGCACTTCTGGGATCACTTCCGAAAGATCGGATGCTATATTAACATGCAAACCATTCACAATTGTGGCCATTGGACCGAGATATTCTAACCAGAAGAAAGGAAAACACTAACAAACACAGACGCAGATATCTCTTGATCCATTCAGGGATCTGCACGAATGGCCGCATTCGAATAGATTTTGAAAGAAATGAAGGACAGACAGCGTCAACATTCTCTTGCAACTGAGTGCCTAGCACCTCATCCTTTGCTCGGACACACTACGAGTGGATTGGATTATTCTATGATGTAGTGGCACGAATTATCTATCAAAGTTGAATTATTTAAATGAATAAATAATATAGCAGGTCTTTTTTTTCTCCTCGGAGGCTGGCCTCGTCACCAGCTCTGCACCCCAGCCTCTTTTGCTTTTTCTGCCTTCCAGTTTTGTTTTACAGCACCCACTCTGTAATCCTAGTCCCCTGTACCAGTCTGTACAGGTTCATGCAGCCTCGGATTGCCGATTTTGTCAATCCGAGTGCAAGTTCTGGGCCAATATATAGAGTTGATGAGCTTTTCCATTGCCCTAGATGTCACAGTGTCCTGGAACCCACATCAAAGTTATTTTGTTGTGTTCTGCGAGGACACTGAGTTCTCCTCGGCATTCCCATACCAGTTTTGATGTCTCTCTTGGATCCGTGAGAGCCTTCAGTGACGCCTGGCTGTCTGTGCATATTTTAATCCATGCATTGCGCAGTTCCCTCATGTTCTTTTCTCTCACGCATTGCAAGATTGCGTACAAGAAATGAAATTATTAACATAATATCTACTTTGAAAAACAATAGCTCTCCAGGTCCTGACAGTATAACGGCGCAATTTATAAAAAAACACAATTTACTTCTATGGAGTCTCTTTGTCATATTATTAATTTATGCTTCGTACAACCTGCTTTCAAAGAATCTATAACCACCCCAGTTTTCAAAACTGGTTACAGAAAACTTACAACGAATTACAGACCAATAACCATAATTAATAATTTTGCTAAGGTTTTCGAAAAGTGTTTGAAAAATAGACTGATTGATTTTTTGGAGAAAAATAATATCTTATTTGAAGGCCAATTTGGTTTCAGAGAACACATGTCAACTGAAAATGCAATATTCCAACTGATCAACAGTGTATGGAGAAACTTTAATGCCAAAAAAAGGGCTTGACGGTTTTCTTAGATTGGGCTAAAGCCTTTGATACTGTCAATCATCAAATTCTCCTGAAACGTCTAGAAACTATAGAAGTTAGAGGAATTACACTAGATCTATTCAAAAACTATATATCTGACAGACATCAGAAGGTTGAAATAAACAGTCTTCACAGCGATCCACTACCTATCACCATGTGCGTCACACAGGGTACAGTATTAGGTCCAATCTTATTTTTGATTTATATCAACAGTCTTTATAAAATTTTGAACATCAATTGCAGGATAATATCTTACGCGGATGACACTGCTCTTTTATTTGAAGGAAACTCCTGGGAGGAAGTCTACAAGAAAGCTGAAACAGGACTCAAATATGTTATATCTTGGTTGAATATGAGCCTTCTGAGTCTGAATCTAGAAAAAACGAAATTTATTGCATTTAAGTACCTCAACAAAAAAAGATCAGCCCATGAATAACATACTCACTATTCATAAACATCTCTGCCGATCGCCAACGCAGTGTTCATGTCCAAAAGTTAAAAAAGTTGACAACAAAGTATTTGGGTACTTATGTGGACGAACACCTGCGATGGGAAGAACACGCAGATAATACAGTTAAAAGACTTAATAAGTTAGTCTATAAATTCTATCAACTTAGGAATCTTAATAATGAAAAACTCCTACTTATGATTTACAACTCACTTGCTGAATCCATATTGAGATATTGCATCATTATATGGGGTGGTCTTAGTAAAACATTATTACACGTTCTTGAAGTTATGCAAAATACTATATTAAAAATAATTTTTAAGAAAAATAGAAGATACTCAACTGAAGACCTTTACAAAGAATCTGGCTTATTTGAAGTAAGAAAACTATACACCTACCATTGCCTAATATGGGTGCAAAACAATCCCATTCCTCATATAAGCCATATATACAACACACGTGCTAAATCTGAACAGAAAACAAATCCTCCTCTCTGTAGACTAACCCACAGACAGAGATTCATATCATACTTTGGGCCAAAACTGTTAAACCTAATCCCTATAGATATCAGAATCATCCCTAATAAATTAAAAATGAAATCTAAACTCAAAGAATTTGTAAACCTGAATTATAGCAAACTAAAAACCGTGTATGAACTTGACTAAAAAAAACACCCTACTCTCTCTCCTTCATCACAACAAATTTGATCTTCACATTGTATATAACTCTTTTTTTTCTCCTCAATTTTCATTTTTCAAAATATAGGTATAAACTTTACAACTTCAGGCTGATGACTACAACACAAGCTTTGCTTAGGTAAATCAGCCTGAAACATAATCTGTAATTCAGAAAGTTTCTTTCTAGTTTTAGTAATGAATTGATATTGTAGATGAAACTTATACTAACCTGAATAAATTTACTTTACTTACTTACTATTTCCGATTGGAATACGGAAGTGTTAATTCCCAGTGAGTTGCTCAGTTGGATGTTTCTCCCCTCACCAGCACCAGTTCCTTCCTTGGTCTTGGACCCGTCTGTTTACCGGATCTTCTCTCCAGGTTTGCTCTTGATGGTGTCATCTGTCCATTCCCTTCAGTCTTGTATGATCACCTCGAAGTTCGTGGCAAAGAAGTATCTAGGAGTTGTGTAGTCCGTTGGTTTCATTTCCTTTATCTTGTTGTGATCCGATCTGTTGCTCGTATTTTGTAGCCCTAGAAATCCCATTTTCCCCCCATGATTGTTATGTCGATCGGGGGAAGATCTAGTAATGCTTCCATGGCTGCTGTTGGTGTTATGCTGAGGCAGGCAAGTCTTTGTACCTTGCTAAACTCAGCCGCGGCTATTTTTCACGCTTTATATTAGCTTCACTTGTATGTTTGTTTGTTTGTAACCGACTCTGTTGGGCGCGATTTTGACCCACTTCCAGACGTCCGAATGATTTGAAATTTGGCAGGTGTACATAATTCCAGTGACAATGCATTAAGAAATTTTTGTGTGGAAAAAAAACAAAATGGCGGTTCCAATATGGAGTACGAGTTTTGTGATTATAATCGCATCTCCCGTGCAACCAATCTCCAGATGAAATTGATCCAAATTCAAATATTCTAAAAGTCAATGTTGAATAAATCTACTGTTTCTTGCTTTAATTTTAATTTTTTTATTGTGTTCTGTTATAAATTATTCAGTTATTACAGTATATATGTGTGTATTTTTTATATTTTTATATATTTTATATTTATATTCTTAATTGCTACACTGTCTCGAACAAGTATTTTACTTACCGAGTATATTTAGTCATCATATCATTTATTTTAGTATTTAGTATTTGTTACCCATTCTCCATTTCATTAATGCCTGTCGTGTGATATTCAATAGGACGTTCTAGTGGAGTTTTTATTATTATTATCTTATACTACTTCTATTATAACGTATTGTATTGCTTATATTATTATGTGAGTGAATACATTTATTATTATTATTATTTAATCCGATTCGCGTCAAAATTGGTATCTGAGGATTTTCGTGGTCGGAGATTATGATTCTTTTGTCAAATTGAAAAATTCAAGATGGCGGCTCCAAAATGGTGGACGAGTTTTCTGATTATGGTCTGATTCTATTCAAAATTGGTATGTGGGGGTTTTTGGGGACGAATATTATGATTCTTTTGTGAAAATTGGAAAATTCAAGATGGCGGCTTTAAAATGGCGGCCGAGTTTTGTGATTATGGTCTGATTCTATTCAAAATTGGTATGTGGGAGTTTTTGGGGTTGAATATTATGATTCTTTTGTGAAAATTGAAAAATTCAAGATGGCGGCTTTAAAATGGCGGCTGAGTTTTGTGATTATGGTCTGAATCTATACAAAATTGGTATGTGGGGGTTTTTGGGGTCGGAAATTATGATTCTTCTGTGAAAATTTCAAAATTCAAGATGGCGGCTTCAAAATGGCGGCTGAGTTTTGTGATTATGGTCTGAATCTATACAAAATTGGTATGTGGGGGTTTTTGGGGTCGGAGATTATGATTATTTTGTCAAAATTGAAGGATTCAAGATGGCAGCTCCAAAATGGCCGCGAGTTTTGTGATTATGGTCCGATTCTATTCAATATTGGAGAATAATAGTTGAAAAAATTTAATAATAACAATAATAGTTTGAAGAACTGAAAACACGCGTTAATAGAAGACTAAACTAAAAAGTTGAAAATAAATAATAGTTCAAAAAAACCTAAAATCACGCTTTTATAGAAAACCAGACTAAAAAAAAAGAAAATAAGAAAAAATATTATTTTATTTAAAAAAAAGCGTGGGGTGCATGGTATCAATAATTATATAGTACATTACACACCTAGGGCAGTAAAGTAGGAACTGTCCCAGATCACAGGTAACTGTTGGCCGAGGCGATACCATGCACACCACGCTTTTTTTTAAATAAAATAAATGTTTTTCTTATTTTCAATTTTTTTAGTCTGGTTTTCTATAAAAGCGTGTTTTTTAGTTTTTTTAAACTATTATTTATTTGTGTTATCTTTGTCCACCATACCAAAGATGCATAGGTGATCATAGATTTTACCACAGTATTGTATGTCCAATAGTGGGTCCTAAAAATTCATATTCAATCCTTACTATCCGATGTATACAATTTTGGACGATTTTCTAGAAGCAAGGAACAAGAAGTTGAAACATTATGATTTCGCATGTCAAAAGAAAATATTTCCTTTCTGACTTTCAGTAATTCAAAAAATATAGCACCAGGCAATTTTTTCACATACATCCACGAAGATTCAATATGTTAATGTTGTCGGATCCATTCATAAACATATTCAGAGACTCACCAGAAAAACCTGTTTCGAACCCTTCGTTGTAGCAGTGGAACTGGATAAATAGTCATTAATTGAATATAGTGTGAATTTTCGATTATTATTTCGATTCTATTTTCGGAAAAATGATCCTGACTGGGCATTCGTTCCACTATGCAGGGCAACCTTTCGATCACATAATGCATGCAGACAACAAACTTCTCAGAATATTCCATCATCCTCAGACCGAAACAACCCTTCAACTTCCGAATGAACTTGTTCATGAATATTCAAGATACCGGGACAACGAGAAAACTTTCCACACTTATCGACTACTTTGGGAATGTGGAAAGTAGGAACTTCCTCTCAGACCACACAATATATGGAAGAGCCGTGGAGAAAATAAGTTCAACGGGCTTTGGGGTTTACTAATGAGATGTAAAAAAATATTTTGGACCTCGACATAGCCCTCATATCCCTAAGGAAAACGGATAAAAATAAAACTGTATATGTAAAATCCCCGACGAAATGATTATAGATATATAATTGGAGATAGTCTTGTGAAATGTGAAAGAAATATAACTGTATAATTGACAAGGTATAGCCTGGCTAGGTTGACGATAATCTGCCGATATCTGAATTCAATCAATGCTAAGCGCGGTTAGTACTTGGATGGTTGACCGCCTGCCAGCAAACATTCGCGATAAGAAAGCCCGTATGACTGCAGCGTTGTAGCATATTCACAGCTGCATGTTATGATGAATTTTTTAAATATAAATATTGTAATATTTTAGCCCCACGTTTTGGGTGCCTTTGTTATGTTTTGATGAATTGAAAAATATAAATTGTTTTTATAAATTGAATGAAGCTAATAATTTTTTTCTATTCTTTGTGAACCAAATTGATATGATATAGATAGATATTTTTGCCCTGTATAATAATTTGTATGTGGTAATAATAATTGCCAACGAACGTCACTGTTCTCTCGTCACGTAGCTGACAATTGTTATTCCTTTTCTCACCACAGCTAGCACAGTTGGTACGCCCTCATCTCAAGATAGCCGGTTCAAAGCAATTTAGCTCTTATTTGATATGTTAAACTCAGGTTATTCAATGGTCGTAGGTATGTTTGTTAATCATTGTGAAAAAACAAACAACAAAATATCAAAAACAATTATCTCCTTTATTCAGGAAGACTTAAAATACCTGGCCTACGAGAAATAACTTATACTAGTGGGAATATACAAATATTCACTGATAATCATAAAATTGAAATCATGGATAGATAAACAGAACCTCACTTTTTCCGTGATAGTAAAGTTTTCTGTTATTGTTCAAAATAAGGTGAAATAAAGTTCTTCAGATGTGAAATACGTTATTGGTGAAATACTTCAGGACAGAAAATGCACTATTGAAGTTTTTATACCTGTTGGAGATGTCGGTGTTTCAAGATATGCCCTGAAACTGGATACCTTGTCACTACAAGCGCTATCAGGAACTCCAATACCATAAATCAGGAACCATACAGATGCGAAAATCAGCTTTGGAGACGTGGAAATGATATATAATTAAGGTAATACTAGTTTTGCTCTTCAAATGTTGGAATTCTTTCAATTTTTGTTCTCTCAAAATGTTGCGTCCATTCCCTTCTAATTTTATTTTCAATCTCCTCGTTGGCTTTGTTTTCTGTTGCCTCGATACCAGTTTCCCTTCCTGTTTTTCCATTTCAATTTTTGAATCCGCGCACTAAATTGTCACATTTCACTGTTTAGGTTTATCTTACTCAATTTATATATCCAACTATTTTTCCATACTTATTACTATTTACAAATTCTAATAATAATTGTTTATGATATCAACCAATTGCTATTCCTTCACAATTTTCAATTTTTACCTATGACCATCTATTCTCTGATTGGCTATTATCATGAAGACATTTGCTGTTCTACCATTGGTTACTTTTAGTTATCTCCAATTTCATATACTGTATGTTTCAAATTTATAAATGTGTTGATCACCTTTTATACATGCAAATTTTGTAAATTTAGACTTTTTATTGTCTTTTTTCCAATTATGGTTTATGATCATTATGACAGTGTATGAAATTGATTGTGTATATATTTTGACATTTTTATCTATCTATATTATACAAAGGCTTATAAATAAATAGAACTTCAAAAGTTATTAAAAAAAAATATCTTGGAACTAATAACTATTTAGTAATTATTATTTTTGTGGGTTTTTTCCTTTTCCTTTGGATATATATATATATAAATTTAAAAAAAAATATATTTTTTTTTTTTTTTTGTATTTTTTTTTTTAAAGGTTTAAAAAAAAAAAAAAATTGAAGTTCTATTTATTTATAAGCCTTTGTATAATGTGGATAGATAAAAATGTCAAAGTACGATAAAACAATCAATTGTATACACTGTCAAAATTATCATAACCCATAATTGCTCAAAAGACAACTAAAAGTCTAGATTTACAAAATTTTCATGTATAAAAAGTAATCAACATATTTATAAACTTGAAACACACTGTACATGAAATTGTAGCTAACTAAAAGTAGCTAATGAGAGAACAGCAAACGTGTTTATGAAAGATAGCCAATCAGAGAATAGATGGTCAGGTGTAAAGTTAGAAATTGTGAGAGAATAGCAACGAGAGGGTATCATCAGCAATTATTATTAGAATTTGTAAATAGTAATAAGTATGGAAAAATAGTTGGATATATAAATTGAGTAAGATAAACCTAAACAGTAAAATGTGACAATTTAGTGCGCGAATTCAAAAATTCAAATAGGAAAACAATAGGAAAAAGATGTATCTAAGCGACAGAAAACAAAGCCTCGAGGAAGATGAAAAAATATTTCCCAGCAGATAGCACGCACAAATTTTACTAATAAAAAAATGGAATAATTCCATCATTTGGGAAACAAAAACAAATATTACCTTAATGATATAATATAACCACGGATCCTGATGCTGATTTCCACATCTATAAAGTTCCTGATACTGGTATTGCAGTCCTGACAGCGAATGAAGAGAGGAGACATCCTGTTTTATGGTATAGTTTGAACACCAACAGTTCCAACCAGGTATAAAAACTTTCATAGTGTATTTCCGGTCCAGAACTATTTCACAAATAACCAATTGCACATTCGAAGAACGCTATTTCACTTTATTTTGAACAATAACAGAAAATTTTACATTCACGAAAAGTGAGGTTCTGTGTATCTATCCATGATCTGATTCATTATTATTATTCGTGAATATTTGTTTGATTCACTCTAGTATACGTTATTTCTCGTAGGCCAGGTAATTTTAAGTCTTCCTGAATAAAGGAGATAATTGCTTTTGATATTTGGTTGTTTATTTTCTCACAATGATCAACTAACATAACAAAGATCATTCAATAAACTGAAGTTAGTCACCAGTGGCAGTGTATCTATTGCTTTGAACCGGCCACCTTTTGAGATAAGAGCGTACCAACTGTTGTCTAGCCGTGGCAAGGAAAATAATAATTGTTGGTAGCGTGACGAGAGAACAGTGACGTTCGCTGGTAATTATTATTACAGGGGCAGAAATATCTATTTATATCATATCAATTTGGTTCACAAAGAATAACAAAAACTATTAGCTTCATTCATTTTATAAGAACAACTATTATTTTTCAATTCATCAAAACATTACAATATATATATATATATATATATATATATATATATATGTGAAAATTATCAAATTATAGATAGTGACACCTATAATCTGTGCGGTGATGGTGGGCTCTCTTGGATTCGTAACAAATTTCTCTTTCTCTCGTTATATATATATATATATCTCATTTTGGTAGGAAGTTCTTGGGATTAGGATTCTTTTGGTGAAATTAAACATAAATTATGGTATTAGACGCTCCTGGCCGAGGGCAGCTTCAGTATTTTTTTTTTCTTTTTTGGTTTATTGTTTTTGATTTTCTACATGGTTAGTTAGTTTACAAAATAATCTGGAAAAGGAAAATACAATTACTTTCATGTTGTGTAACAATGGCTGAGATCAATGTGGGTGAAGTAGTTCTGGGATGGGGTAGTAGGAGGTGAACATGTTTATCACGTACCTTGGTGATCATTGAACTTGGGAAATATGATTTCTTTATCATAATAATAATAATTATTATTGAATATTAGTTCGATAGCGTGTTGTGTTTGCTCGTTTTGGTTGTATACGATGGATGTGTGATGGTGAAAATGGAGACTGTTCATGCGCCAGAGAGTTATGTGTTAGTGGGATTTGGTTTATGACTGTAGTTGGTGTACCTGTGTGGCCGTCGATCATCTCATCTCGTGGAGAAGGGGACATTGGGGGTGATGGGCGTGGACGTGTGTGGAGTTTTGGTATCAAAAGATTTATAGTGTCATTTGAGAAAATGGATAAAAGCCGTTGTGAGAAATAAGGAATTCAAACTCTGGTATAATATTGTGTGGTATATTTGACTTCGGTTGTTGATGTCTGTTCTCTCGTTCATTGTGTGTTTTATATATATATATATATATATATATATATATATATATATCCTTTCTCCTATTCTTTTTTCTTTGTTGTTCTCGTAAGCGAGTATTTTCATTGAAATTTGGGTTGTGATCAAACTAGGGTGAAATATAGCTCTGATACCACCTACATACAAGCAAATGAAAAACAAAGACGTTCTTCTCATCCATCACCGAAACATACGGCTGCCAAACCACCAAACGCCTGAAAACCATCTCAAAACAGAAACGAATCATTACCAAACAGAAAAATAGAAGAATCTTCTTACTCAGATGTTAACATACTAATGTATTCCAAAGTGCCTGAAATTCAAAACTGACTCCATAATACCCCAAGGTACGTACCTTAGTGATCAATTTAAATCATACACTCACAACTACAATTGGAAAATATTAAATTTACTCATAAAAGATGCATCTATCACTATCAATGGAACAGAAAACCCTATCTCTACACAACTCAATCAACTAAAAAATAACATCCCACACGATATAATTACAGAATTCGTTAACTTAGGAAACAGTAAAAATGAGATAATATTTGTGAGAACAAAAGAAAAAAACCTCACCAAACTGAATTCACTTAATACACAAAATAATAAAAATTGCTATCAAACTTAACACAAACCACCATTCCAAAAGACATCGAAACCGTCACAGACGAAAAAGAGATTCCCAAAATCGAATATATAGCCAGTTTGCAAAAAAAAGCAAAACAAAACCAAAAAATACCCTATAAATAATCCACAGATCATGGTTATCAAATCTGATGGAAGCGATAAAACAGTAATCATAAAAAAATTACAGTATAATCACAGAATATATACCCACACAGAAGCGAAAGGATGCGTCGGCACTTTGATGTTCTAGGGTCAAAAATTAGAAACCTTGAATCCCACTTCTAGCCGAACTGAGAAAAGATAAAACTCAGTGCAACTACACTAGAAAAACGGGATTCGCTTGTGAATTCCATCAATTTATTGACATCTGCAACTCCTTCCAGAATAATCACAATGGGAATCATTATAAACTGCATAAGGATTCTAGAGTGAAATATTTTTTCGGATAATAAAAATTGGAAATTATTGGAGTCATTGCTTTTCTTATTAGTATACATATACTTTGTTAGGGCATACGTTTGAGAATATTATTTTTTATTGCTCATTTTTATGAATTCAGAAAAATAATATGCTGATCCATATTTGTATATAAATATATATATATATATTGTTATGTAATGATGATATAACAAATTATTATTGTTATTATTTCGCCCCACGTTTTGGGTGCCAATTGTAATGTAAAGATGATTTGCAAATATAAATTGATGTTATAAAATGAAGATAGCTAATAATTTTCGCTATTCTTTGTGAGCCAAATTGTTATGATATAGATAAGTATTTTCGCCCTGTATAATATTTTGTATGATGTAATAATAATTGCTAGCTAACGTCACTGTTCTCTCGTCACGTTGCTGTCAATTGTTATCACTTTGCATTCGACAGCTAAGCACAGTTGGTACGCCTCTTGTCTCAGATAGCCGGTTCAGGCAATTGAGCCACTAGCCACTGCTTGATGTCAAATTTCTATTCAGTGTTTATAAGTATGATTGCTGATAATTGTGGAAAACAAGCAACAAAGTATCAAAAAGCAATCATTTCCTATATTCAGGAAAACTTAAATTTACCTGGCCTACGATAGATAAATTATTCTATAGTGAATCTACAAATATTCATGGATAATCATGAGAAAAGTTCATGGGTAAAATATACACAACCTCACTTTTACCTTGAAAGTGAAAATTTCTTCAATAGTTCGAATTCAAATGAAATAAAGTTCTTCTGATGGGATATGAGTTATTAGTGAAGTTGTTCAGTTCGTGATGTGCGCTAGGAAAGTTTATACCTGTCTGGAACTGTCACTGTTCAATACACACCAGGATTTGGATTCCTTTTCACTCCAATGCTCTCAGGAACTCCAATACCAAAAAGAAGGAACCATACAAATTCAGAAATCAGCTATGAATACTTGTATATGGTGTACAAATAAGGTAATGTTGGTTTTCTGCTTATTATGTTGAAATTAATGTTTTTTTTTTCTCTCCCAACAAAACGTGGCATTCGTTTTTAAATTATTTTCGATCTCCTCCTGGCTTTGTTTTCCGTCTCCAGGATACCATTTTCTTCTCATTCCTTTCGATTTGAATTTTTGAATTCGCGCACTATATTGTCACATTTTCACTGTTTGGGGTTATTTGTCAGAACTTATAAATAGAACTATTTTTACTTTCTTATAAACTATATACAATTTTCAGTGATAATTGTCTCTGACACTTTCTCGTTCTTATTTTCCCACAATTTCAAATCTTACATTTGACCATACTGTTCCCTGATTGGCTATTGTCATCAAGAAGTTTGCTGTCCTCCCATTGGCTACTTTTAGTTAGATACAATTTCATAAACTGTATGTTTCAAGCTTATAATTTTGTGAATCACATTTTATTCAGGATGATTTTGTAAATCTAGACCTTTCTTGTTGTCTTTTGAATAATTATGGGTTGTAATCATTATGACAGTGTATGAAATTGATTGTATTATAGTATTTGAATATTTTTATCTATTCATATTATACAGAGGCTTAATAAAGGAAATAGAATTTCAAAATATGTAAAAACAATCTCTTGAAACTAATAGCTATTAAGTATTTATTCTTTTTGTGGGTTTTTTTCTTTTAATATATATAACTGGTTTTCCATAACATAACAATATATATATATATTTATATATATATATATATATATAATGTGAATCTGTGAAAGTTGAGATTAATATAAATTTAGGTTAGATTGGGTTAGGTAAATATTGAGTTAGTGCACTCCTGAAACTAGCTGTTACATTTTTCTTACGTGTTTTTGACTCTTGAACACGAATCCGAAAAAAGAATGTGGCGGTCTCATACCGTTCTGAGTTGGGGGCCTTTTTGGTTTTGGATCCCACATTCTCAAGTACCGTTTTCTCACCCAAAAATCCCTCAAAATGCTTCCTTCTTTCTATCAGCATAAACTACAAACAATAAATCACCCATTTCCGCTACAATTTCGTACAAAGTATCCGTTTCTATTGAATGAATCATTCTTCTTCAACACTACATCCTTACTCACACCTGACTCAGATTGAGGTTAGTTTGTTTGTTTATTTGTTGGTGATGAGAGGTCAGATTATATGTGTACCCAATGAAGAAGGATGATTTTTTCGATAGAAAGGCTATATTCTTCACGAAATTGTGCCGCAAATGGGTGATTTAGTGTTTGTGAATTTTGGGCGAGAAAACGGTGCATGAAAATGTGGGATCCAAAATCAAAAAAAGGCTCTAACTCAGAAACGGCGCGTTTTTCAGATTCGTATTCAGGAGGCAAAAACACGTAAGAACTAGCTAGTTTCAGGGTATAGGAGTGTACTAACTCAATATTTACCTTCATTCAAACATAGTGTTTGTAACCTTCCAAAAACATCCAGGCAGTAATTATCAAAACACAAATGAAACAAGAAATCACAAACATGTATTTATTTATTTAATATGCTTCTACACAGAATAAAAATAATAACAATCATATATGTAACCAAATTGCAATTTTTCTTGGCTGTTTTTTAGCTTTTTTTTTCTTCAAATTTCTGTTGGCATATTTGATAGAATAGAATATACGTAATCTTATGAATAACTTGATTACATATGAATGAGGAAATGAGGAACATGGATGAACAAAACGAACATTTTGAATGGTTTGCAAAAGAGAATTCGAAATTCCTGGAATGCTGGTGATAAATAATATAGTTAACAGAGAATAATATTTCTACCAACGATTCAGTAACACAAATCGACTTTATCAATCTTCAAACATGAAGTTTTCATTAACATTTATTGTTTGTTTTTTTTACTCCGATTACAAAACCACAGAATTGATATCTATTATTTTTTTGTCTTTGTCTAATTCACATAATATAAGCGATAGAAAACTGTACTAGAGTACTGAAGTCAAATCAGAGTTAGAACAACGAACACCACACCCCCCATTGGTGTCCCACTTAGAGAGGGAGTGGCTTTATAATTTTCTGATATCTGTGAGAGCCCGACATTCGCTTCTGTGTGGGTATATATTCTGTGGTATAATAATCGAATGACACTCCATACATCAAATGGACAAATATATTATTTCAAATGTTTGACATACGTTAACAACGAAGATCAAGACAAACATCTGCAAAAGAACTGAAAACACTCCTAAATGTGTTTTTTTATTTAATACATTAAATAAGTTTCTTTCCTTTACACTATACTTATTATTTCAAAAGAAACATTCTCTTGAGTCTTAACACACCAATAAATTATCTCTGAAAGTCTCCTCTCCTCTTGTAATAAATATTTCTAGGTACCCCAGAACTAAAAGAGAAATTTCAGCAGTCGATTCCCTCCTTATTGCGAACTATTAAATCTGTTCATGTCTCCAAATCTAATTCTGAATAAAACACCCGCTGTTAAAGTGAAACGCGAGATCTAATCCTCTTGTTTCGTCGTACAAATTACATTTTATGGCATCTGTTGTATGAAAAGTGCCCATCAATCACCATAATTAATGTAGAGAATGGCGAAGTATATTCGGTGCCTGTTGATTGGAAATCTCGCCATGAAAATTTCAATACAACTTAAAAGTTTCATCATTGCCATTAATTAAGTGGTTATTTATCACTCTCCTTTCGGATGAGATTCTGAAATTATGAGAAAGGGGAGCGATATAAGTTCGACAGGATAATAGGATGAAATCATTCAAGCTGATTAATAAGGATATTATTATACTATATGAATAGGTATATTTTACAAGTTAGATACATCTATTTTTGAATAAAAGGTCTAGTTGTGTACACGTATCGATATATCCGAAGAAAAAAAAATGTATTTCGTGCAGAATTATTCATTTATAATATCATAGCAGAGCGCTTTCGACTGTTAAGTCATCATCAGTGCTACCTGAAAGTGAGTAATTCGAAATAGAAACAATTTTTATTTTAAATTGGAAATTATGAAAAATGAAACAGTGAGGTTACTTACTCGTTAAGTTTATAGGACACCGTAAAAAGTATCTCTGCTGCATATAACAAAAGTTCAGAATTTTAACTACTCTTTTGTACTCTGAACTTATACAATGTTTTATGCAGCAGATACACTTCACGGTTTTCTGTAAACTTGACGAGTAACTAACGTCTATTTTTCATAATTTTCATAATTTTCAATTTAAAATCAAAATTTTTTCAATTTTAATTTTTCAATGAGTACTTACTTTCAGGCAGCACTGAGGATGACTTAAGGTGGGCGTTCAATATGGCTTGTAAAACTTATCCGATAGACGAGCCACCATGCATTATAGTGAATATTTATCCAATTCTCCAACCGTGCAAATGAGTAATTATAGTCGAAACTAATTTCTACTACGAGACAATAACCGGAGAACGGCCGTCGAGCACTGTCAAAGAATATAGTTCTATTCTTTGGCACTGTTGCCGATAAAGTTACGTACGTATGTACGTACAATTATAATTTGGTTTGCAAATTAATCAGGAAGAAATGATTCGTCAAATAGTTATTTCGAATTTATTTATTTTATTTAGCGTATGGCTTAACATTCCAGTGCAATAATATGTAAAGCTAGTTCGCCTCCTCGTGGTGCACCCTGGGTAACGCTAAATGAACTAGCACAATTGGTGGCAGACCAGACAAGATAAATTCCTGCCACACATCACAGACAAAATGCAAGTTATTTCGAAATAATATTCTTTGAAAATGAAATTCAACGTTGTTTATATCTATTATTATGAGGTCCAACAAAGGTTAAAAAAATGAACCTAGAGATTCGTAATAATATTGGCGGACTTGGCAACAAGCCAGTTGGGTTGCCTTCTGAAGGTCAAATCAGCAAACCCTTGTTACGGATTTTACGGCAGAATATATTATTCCAGTGGCAGAGGAATCGTTATTGGATTTTGAATTTTGATATTCTTTTTTTTTTTTTTTTTTATTTTTTTTATTTAATCATAATCGCATCAACCTAATGGTTATTAGCGAATCGTACCTGTTCACAGTTTTGTAATTATATCAGTACATTTCAAAAAGTTAATAATATTTGAAATATTACAGTTTTTGCCAATAATATTGTAGATATCTGGAGGGAAGTTGTAGTTGCTTCGCTGCACCCAGTATTTTGGACATTCGGTAAAAATATGTGCAACACTCAGTTTGGTTTCACATATGTCACACATTGGTTCCTCGGTATGATTTAGCAGATAACTGTGAGTGAGATTGGTATGACCTAAGCGTAGCCGATTGATGTTTTCGGTTCTTCGTTTCGTCAGGCCACGGTTTCACATCATATTTTATTGTCCGCAGTTTTGCACTAGACACTTGCCACTGATTTTGCCATTTTTGGATTATCGCTGTTTTCACCATTGATTTAATGTCTGTAGATACTACTCTCATCATTATTTCGGATTCGGCAGAGGTAATTGCACCACGAGCACATTCGTCGGCTTTTTCATTGCCTTGAATTCCAATGTGTGATGGAATCCAAATAAAACAAACTTGTTTTTCGTGTTGCTGGATCGCACGGAGTTCACTCTTTATTTTTTGTGCAATGGGATTTTTGGGATATAAGCCCTTCAGCTTGTATATGGAGCTAAGTGAATCCGTTAGAATAACATGTTTCTCTTCACCTGTCGCATTGATAAATATCAGCGCACGGTAAATGGCATAAAGTTCTGCATTGAATATGCTGGTCGTTGAGGGAAGCTTATAGGAGAAGGATCCCGATGTTGTAACTATTGCAGCTCCTACTCCTTCGTTGGTTTTTGAGGCGTCTGTGTAGATTTCTGTGTAACTAGAGTATTCCGACATGATTCGGTTGAGTTCATTTTTGATGACCTGGCTATTGGTATTGAGTTTGTCGAAATGAGTTAGGCTTGTGTCACAGTTCGGCAGTTTGATGGTCCAAGGGAAAGGGGGGTTGAATTTGGTAGGAAACGTTTTCGGTAGGGATAAATCGAGAGTAAGTAGATGTTCACGGATTCTCTCGTAGAAAGGTTTATAAGTTCTTGGTCGATTTGTGAAGAGATTCCTATATTTATCACAGAATGTGTTACTGTGGGTGGGATTTGTTGGTGTTGCACTTACTGTTGCTGCGTAGGCCAAACTGAGGTAGGTACGTCTGTTGTGAAGAGATGGTTCACCCGACGCACAGTAGAGGCTTTCGACTGGTGTTGTACAGAAGGCACCTAATGATAATCTTAAGGCTTTGTTGTGGATAGTGTCGAGTAAGTTGAGTGTTGTCTTGTTCGCAGAGTCATATGCAATACATCCAAAGTCCATTTTAGATCTGATGAGTGTTCTGTAAACGTGCAGTAATGTTTGACAGTCAGATCCCCACTCCTTATATGCCAGTGTTTTCAACAGGTTCAGTCTTCTGTTACACGATTCAGCTAGGCTTCTAATGTGCGCGTTCCAGTTCAATCTATCGTCAAATATCATACCCAGGAACTTCATAGTTTTGACATATTTGAGATTTTGTCCATATAATGAGAGGGGTGGATTATTTTTCGTTTCTTTTTTAGAGAAGAGTATACATTGTGTTTTTTCTGTTGAAAAAACAAATCCGGTTTCTTTAGACCATTGCTCTAGGTTCGAGAGTGCTTTCTGGGACATCGACGTTAAAGTGTCCATATTTGTGTTCTTGCAGAAGAAAACCAGATCATCCGCATAAAGACGTGCTTTCATTGGTAGTTCATTTTTTTCCAGAATGTCATTCATGGCAATAAGGAACAGAGTTGGGCTAATGACAGATCCTTGTGGGGTACCATTCTCCAGTGTGTGAGTGCTTGAGTAAATTCCGTTTGTTCTAACGCGAAATGTTCTCATTTTCAGGAAGTTTTGGATGAAAGCGAAGCAGTGCCCACGAATTTCCCATGAGTCCAGTATTTTCATTATTCGGTATCGCCATGCAGTATCGAAGGCCATTTTTATATCAAAAAAGATGGCCAAGCATTTCTGTTTTACTGCTAGGGCTTCATGAATATCGCTTTCTAAATCTAGGATATTGTCATGGGCAGATCTGTGTTGTCTAAAACCACTTTGCTCGGGGACCAGTAGGTTGCGGTGTTCAAGGGTCCAGAGCAGTCTTCTGTTTATGATCTTTTCTAGAATTTTACACATAACACATGTGAGAGAAATTGGTCTATATGAGTAAGGATCAGTTTTTGGTTTACGTGCTTTGAGAATGGGAACAATGATTGCATCTGACCATGCTGATGGAAATTTGTGTTCTGTCCATATTATGTTGTATATGCGCATGAGGAGTTCATGTGCATTAACTGGAAGATTTTTAATGAATATAACTGGAATCTCATCGGGGCCGTGACTTGTATTATTGAAGCTTGAGAGGGCATCTTCGTATTCTTCTTTACTTATAGGCATGTTTAAGGGATCTTCATAGTCTATGATGATGGGTATTTCAACTGCTTCTTCATTATGTTTCTTTGCCAGGAATGATTCGTCATAATGGGAGGAACATGAGTTTTCTCTGTACATTTCGGCCATAGCCTCCGCAGTTTCTTTTTTATCTGATACCATTCTGTTATCCACTCTCAGCATATTGATTCCTTGGTAGGTATTAGCTCCTGATATACTCCTCACTTTTTTCCATACTTCAGTCATGGGTGTTGAGCTGTTGATACTCGAAATATATTGTCTCCATGAAGTACGCTTAGCATTCTTGGTTGTTGCTCTTGCTATTGCTCTGAATTTTTTGAATTCAATTATATTTTCTGTGGTTTTGTAGCGTTTACATTTGTTGAGTGCTCTTTTACTATCCCGTATAGCCTGTTTGCATTCATTGCTCCACCAGGGGACCGGATTATGTTTAGGGTTGAAAGAAGTTTTTGCGATAGCAGATTCAGCTCCTTGTAAAACAACTCTGGTGAAGTTGGCTAGCGTTTCATTAATATTATCAGTGATTTCACATGTTGCTATGCTAGTTTCTATTGTTGTTGCGAAGAGTTCCCAGTCAGCTGATTTGACATTCCATTTTGGAACCGAGTTATCCGGCTGTTGACTTCTCAGGTTATTGGAAATTACAATAGGATTGTGATCACTGTTATAGTTAAATGGCAGAGCTTCCCATGTTAAAAGAGGAGTGAGAGTGGGGTCACACATCGTGAGGTCCAAGATAGAGGATTCTCCTGTAAGTGCATTGAATCTGGTTTTGCTTCCATTGTTCAGTAAGGAGAGATTAAAATGGTTGATTAATTTTTCGATGGTCCGACCTCTGCAGTTTGTGAGAAGGGAACCCCATATGACATTATGGCCATTGAAATCTCCGACGATGATACGTGGTTGTGGAATCTGTTCTATCAAGTTCAGAAGATCCAAAATATCAATTGTTTCGTTTGGTGGAAGATATATATTGCATATAGAGATGTTGTATCCTTCCAATGTGACAGCAATAGCTTCGAAGTTAGTATCTATGCCGATAAGTTTTGCCTGAATATTTTCCTGAACGAATATAGCTACACCACCACTTGCCCGCTCCTGTACGTTTCTATTTTTGAGAAAGGGCTGGAAATTTCTCAAACTGTGAATTTTATCATTTTTGAGATGGGTTTCTTGTAAACAGATAACATTTGATTTTTGTTCCGAAATTAATACTTGTAACATTGGTAGGTTATGGTAAAAACCATTTATATTCCATTGCAAAATAGAGCTGAATTCTATGAAGATGAAGAATTGAATTATTAGTAGGTGGTTTCCTGAGAGGAGTCACTATCTGTAATTGGGTCGTCAATGGTTTCTCCTCCCAAGTGTTTCGACAGTTTTTTCTTTAGTTTAGTACACCTCGATTTGATATTCCTTTCGGAGAAGTATGGATATATTTCTGTGAGCATATTTATCAGATATATCGTTGGTGTAGTTTTTAGCCACACTGACTGGGTCAGTGGATCCATAAGCATTGTCGAAAAGGTCCTTAATTTGATTGTAATTCAATACGAATGTAGGAGAGTGTGTTTTTATGAATTTTTCCGTAGGTTTGAATAGATCGTCTATTGGTTTGTTAGGTTTTGGTTTTTTGGCTCGAGAGATTTCCAGAGGCTTGATGAACGGATCATCTATATTTTCTTGTTTATCCGTTTCAGTGGTTTCCTCGGTTGGTGTTAAAATATCTTCCACAGGACGTTTACCAGTCACTGTGTTCAGTGGTAACAGGCCTTGCGTGTGGGGTGGTGTTTGTTGTGGATCTCCAGGAATATCTTTTGGTTTCGATATTGTTTCACTTGAAGAGGTTTTACATTGAGAGGAAATATGTCCAGCCCTTTTACATCTGAAACAGATGAGTCCATCTTGGGAGAGAAAAATACGATAGGATGTATCATCAAAAGTTATCAAAATTGATTCCGGAATTGTTACTTCGGGAGTGTTGATATAGACCTGTCTTCTGAAACTCAGGATGTGGCTATATTCAGAGAAGGATGCACTGATTTGCAGGAAGGTTATTGGGGAAACCGGAGAAATACCAAGTTTTTGTAATTCCTGGTTGAGTAGGTCATGAGGGATGGTTGGACACACATTGGACAAAACAAGCCGCTCAGCAGGAGTTACCAGTCGCCTGGCTCGTAGAGATTCGCCATTTATTTCGATGATTCCATTGTCGTTCATAAATTTGTCGACAATCTCTTTACTCGAAAGATACATGCAGATTCTTCTAGAGAATGTTTTTAAAATCTTGCATTGTCAACCAAATTAGCTTTGAATCCCAGGTTCATATGTATTCTGATTGCGACTTTTGTGTTAGTTTATTTGAATGAGTCGGTGGGAATGAAACGATTTTTATGAAATGAATGAATAATTTTTGGATGCCATAATTCACTGGTTGAATTCTCACAACAGAAGATTTCGGAGTTGGAAGTTGCAGCTCATAATTTTTGAGAAAATAAAATATTTTTTTTTTCAGCAAAACTGGTCAAATTTTGCATGAAAGCAGTTTCCAATATCTGTGGCATTTTTACGGTTCATTCTGAATGACTTTAATATTTCTCTTCCTTAATATTCGTTGAGAAAGAGACGAAATTTTGTGAAAAGAAGAAATGGTTCCCACATTAGAAATATTTCATATGGATTGTCTACTGACGGAAATAATCAAAAATTCAGACAACGTTCTCTAAGGGATGAAAAATGTTATGACCCTCCGTGGATAGAAAATTATGTAGAATCAAAAATAGAAAGAAATAAATGATATTTTATTAAGTCCCATATGATTTTCAGTAGTTATATCAAAAGTGATGGATATTTTGGTGAGTATACTTTGACATTTCTGTGTAAATATTGTTGTAGAAATTCACGAGACCAAATTTCTTCGAAAGATTGTCGAAGGATGGAATCATTATAATCTTTGAAAGGAATTTGGTCGAGTAGTATCTCTGCAACAATATTGGCGAAAAAATATCTATCACGAGTGGTATATGACCCGATTATTATATATATATATATATATATATATATATATATGCTATCTATTACAAACTTACATACACTTGAGAAAACTATGTTTTTCTAGGTTTTTCCGAATTTATTTTAAGGAAGTGTTTCCGTAACGGTCGGACATGATTTTTTATTTGATAGTGACTTGGACGTCATCTGACAGTGACTGAATTATTTTGATAGTTTTGGTAAAAACAATGGTAAATGCCTACTTGTTTTATAGCAACCAGCGTGTATATTCGCGGATATAATGTGTATACATATCCGTTGATATTGGGATTTGATTGGTTAGATAAATGCATTTGATAAGCTGAACTCATTTCGTGGTATACAATTACCAATATACAATTACCAATACAATAATTCACTTACATCACATATCTGAAGAAAAAAATACTTCCATGGAAGAATGTGAACTACGCTCCTTGAAAACCCCCTAGACACCACATTTTGTTCCAATACTTCAAAAACGTATTGTTACAGTTGATTAGTGTGTTATGAATGTTCAATGGTTACAAGCATTGTACAGAGAGTAATTTTTAATGCAACATATTTGCCATTTTGAAGAAGTTTATCGGAACTGCCTGCTTTTCTGAATGTTTTTGATATTGACAAGAGAATCATAATCTCCGTCTCCAAAAACCCGTACTATGAATCACAAAACCCATTACCCTAAAAACCCTGAATATCAAGGCGCAAGAATACCAATTCTGTATTCGCGGCAAGCTTATGAATTTGTTATTCATGGAATAACCTAGGTCAAACAATTAAAGGAATGTGTTTTTCCTTTTTGGTGCATTTGTATAAAAACTTTTCTTTAACAATAGTTATTTAATTTATTTTTCCTCTTTAATGCATTTGTTTAAAAGTTTGTCTTAATTTTTTTTAATAATTTTTAATCAATTCTTTCTAGTTATTAATGAAATCCGTCATGTTATTCATTTCTGACAAAAAATTAATAATATTAGACCCAAAAAACTCTCTCATACCAATTTTGAATAGAATTGGGCCATAATCACAAAACTCGTCATCTCAAATTCATGAATTTTGACAAAAAAATCATAATCTCCTACGAACAATATTCCGAAAAACCAATTTAAAATAGAATTGGACCATAGTCGCAAAACTCGTTCGCCATCTTGGAGCCGCCATCTTAGATCAATGAATTTTGACAAAAAAAATTATTATTTTCGACTCAAAGAACACCCACATACTAATTCTGAATAGAAGCGCCCCACACGGAAAAAAAGGATTTGTTAATTGAACCAAATTTATTTGGTCACTCTTATTGGCTTGACTCGACTAAATAAAATGAATCCCAAAACACAGGTGTATTCGATTGATGGAATCATTATATTGCGGTGAGAAAATGGATTTACCAATGCAATGCTAAGATTTCTTTGATTTGACTATATGTTCATCTATCGAAACAATCTCCAACTCATATAATAATAATAATAATAACGTTTATTGAACAAGGCTCACAAGTTCCTATGTTTACAATTTAACGTTGGAATATATTCGCGAGTGTCGAGCACTTATAAGGGATAAGCACTAGTCACTGTGTGCGATAAAAAAAAATATATAAATGTAAATGTTTCAGTTTTATGATAATATAAGTATAAGGTACAAGCTATATAAAATATAAAATGGTACGAAAAGTAAAATGACAATAAATATATACGTATACACAGTATAGGATGTAAAATGGAAAATTTAGTTAAACATATTAAAATAATAAAAAAAGTATAAAAGTTTGGGATATAAATATTTTGTTTTCAGTTATTTTTGGGGTCTATAATTTTTTCTATTGTTGTTTTATTTCCTGATACGAATTTTTTCAGGAGTATTTTGAATTTTTTTGTGGAATGTATATTTATAATTTCGAACGGAAGCGAGTTTATAATTTTGGGGCCTAAGTAGTTTAAACTTCTTTGTCCAACAGTTTTATTCATGTGTGGAACAGAAAAGAGGGTTTTTGATCTGGTGTCGTATCTGGAGTTGTGAGCGGTTTCTAGAGTGTATTTATTTTTGTATAGGTGGTTGGCAGCATTATAGAAATATATTTGTCTTGGATTAAAGAGCTTAATTTCCTGGAGTAATTTTTCCGAAGAATATGTATGGGGTTTTCTTAGAATAATTTTGTAAAAACGCTTGAGTATATTTTCTAGCGGAAGTAGATGAGTTTTCAGTATTCCACCCCATGCAATTATTCCATCACTGAGGTGTGGTACTACCAAGGCATTATACAGGGTAATTTGGTCATTTTGATGGAGAAAATTTCTGGATTTATAGAATAAATAGATTAACGATCGTAGTTTTTTCATGATATATTCTATATGGGTATCCCACTTTAAGTGGCTGTCAATATGAATACCTAAGTATTTTACGCTCGTGGCTGAGTTTATCTCGATAGTTTTGTGATTGTCCACGATTTGTAGTTTTTTAAAATGTGGTAAGTTTTTTTTATATGAGCTGAAAGGTATAAAAAACGTTTTTTCAAAATTTATGGTGAGCAATTGATTTTTGAACCATTTTTCAATTTGAAGAAAATCTTTTTCAACTTTAATTTTAATCTTGTCCCAATCCACATCGTTATAATATATGACCGTATCGTCTGCGAAGGTGATAATTTCTCCAGCTGTATCCAGGAGAAATAGGTTATTCACGTATAGATTGAACATTTGTTCCAACACAAATATAATATTTATTCGAATCAAACAACAGAAATGGATTGAAGAATATTATATTGGTTGAATTATATGCGTTAGATGTCGAAGCTTTCGCACAACTGACCCTGACTTAGATAATGTTATCAAATAGCAAAACCAACTTATCATCGTTGTGACGTCCGGACCTAAATTTCCGGTGTAGGCTCTCATTGCCATATTTGTTAATTCAGTGGATTAACAAAATGATTACTCCTTTGAATAGATATTTTCAGTAAAGAAATCAGCTTATTTTGTTTAATTGACATTATATCGAATTCATCAATTCGACATGAATACTTGTTTGAATGAATATTTTCGTTAAAGCAATCAGAAAATTTTGCAGATTTTTCGACTGAACAAAATAATTACATGGTTGAAACAACATTTCTGCCAAAATGAGTTATGAATAGAGTTAGCCGAAGAAGGTATTTGGTTCATGCAAATTAGTTTCAGTTAAGATGTCTAAACACCCTGGCGAATGAATTGATTCGATATTGTTTAGATTTTTGAGGGGAAACCTCCTGTTACTTCAACAGAGCTTCTCTCTGTGGTACTGTGGTAGATGGCGCCGACCAAAAATGTTTGTTTATATTCTCGCTTAATGTCAGAACTTCATTTCTGTCATCTGCAGCATCTTAAATGAAATTATTTTGATGTTTTGTGGGTATTTATGCGTTTTCCATCTCTTTGATCTGAAATTTTGCTTAGCCTATTCCTGAGTCTGTTCTTTGAAAAATAACTCGTTCATCAGTTCATTAGTGCGTGAGGAATTGTTAATTTTCAGGTAGTGTAGTGTGTAAGGATCCTTTTTGTAGAATGGGCCACATTTGTATTTTGTGTGGACAGTATAAAGCCGCAGATTCGAATATTCACCTGTATTCAGTACCAAAAGCAAGTACAAATCTTGACGAATTGACTAATAATGATATTTTCATTGGTCATCATATTGTATGCATTGAATTTTATATTTTCTGCAAATAAATGACAATTTCATTTCCAATTCTCCGTCTGTCAAAATGCATTCAACCTCAAATTCTTTGTGCAGTGTTCGGGGGCTTCTAATTCTAACTTTGCTATTGGTGAAGTTTGACAGATGTCACCTTTCAACCAATAGCAAAGCTAGAATTAGAACCCGCGAACAGTTCGCCCCAAAAAGAGAGCTGAGGAAATGAATATACACTGTTACTGAATTGAAACTAAAACGAAATTGGCGCCATCTGACACGCTAGTAATCTCTATTATCAAGTAGGCCAAGTGTCGCCAAGTCGATCCCACACTTCTACAGGTATAAGTGCAAGCACCAGGGTTTTTAGACATCTTAGTTTCGGTTGATTGAAACTTTAAATTTGTTCCATAACCAAAAAATAATTTAACTAATTTCGAAATGATATTTTGTCGTGCATATACGACACATTTATTTGTTCGATTCAAATAAATTTCATTTGATTCAACAATTAATTTTTTTCTGTGCATAATCACGAAACTCGTCTGCCATTTGTTTTTTTCTGTAACAAAAATTTCATAATAGATTGTCACCGAAATTATGAACACCTGCCTAATCGGACGACAAAATGTGGATCAAAATTCATTTAAAAAATTTCACCAGAGCGTACAAATCGAGAAATAAAAAATAATCACAGGGAAACAAAGAAGGCAAGGTGGATAAAAGCTTGTAAACATATCAGCGTTTTGCGAAAAAACACAATTTTCGAAATATTGAATGAATTAACTGCCAAAGAGGTACACTACCCTCAGAAGGAAGTTAAGAAAAATTATTTCTCGTGTGGCTATTATCAGTCAGAAAAAGCTTCGTTATCTTATACACATTGAACCTCCGGACCATGTCACTTATTTGTTGATTTTTATTTATCCTTCCCCTGAATTACTCTCCATGATACGATTATGAATAATCTCCGAATCCGAAACTTTCATTTTCTATAGCTTGCTACTTCTGAAGACATCAAAATTGCATTCCTATTTCATTGAAGATTAGTAAGCCCTCGAAGAATGAAATTTACAATGGCGCTCTCTATCCGAAAACGGCTGGACTAAGAATGGTTGGTAAAGAAGGAACTATTTCTCGCTATGTGTTTGAATTTGGCTACTCGCCGCCCATATCGTATTTCGAATTATTGTCACAAATGAAATTGTCTGGAGATTCGCTTTAGATCGGAAGTTGAACTATTTTCATGGGTCTTTCGTTTGAAATAAAAAAGAATCTCAATATTTTCATTCAGTACTCTTATCCTAAATTTGAGTTCTCGAAGAGTAACCGTTTCTCGATGCAACTTGAACTGAAAATACACTACATTGAACGCCCACCTTAACAGTCGAAAGCTTTCTGCTATTATTTTATAAATAAATTGTTCTGCAGGAAATACAAATTTCTTTCTTTCAATACATAGATCACACCTTGTGACTTCTTTCTGTGTGGTTACATCAAATCAAAAGTATATGAACTATAATCCGACTCTTTGGAAGAACTGGAACAACGAATAACACGGGTGTGTGCTGGTTTATCTGTAGATATGTTACATTCTGTTCGGGAAGAATTTTCGAATCGAATATTTTATTGTCAAGAAGCATAAGGCGGATATTTCGAACACCTAATACGTTAATTCACAACAGTCTTGCTTCTTATTCTCAATAAATAAAAATCCTACATAACAGTTGTGTTTTTTTTATACTTGACATTTCAAATGCATGTTGTGAAGAAACGTATGAACGAAATGAAAAAAAGATGGTTGGAAAGGAAATTGAATTGTCTTCTCAACGATGAGCCACATAACACCCCATGCTATTTGAAATTTTCAAGTTGATGCCCCCCCGCGCCATCTATCGAGCAATCACGATGTCTTTCATTTCAAAAAGTAGCATTGGTGATATCATTCAACATCTTTTTTTCATTGTTCTACGTCGAAGCATTCAAAGGTAAACAGGGGGGGGGACTATAAAAAGCCGCTTGACATTTCAAATGCACATTGTGAAAAACCAAATCAACGAAATGATAAAAACAATTAGATGGTTGGAAAAAAATTGAACTATCTTTTTAACTATGTGCGAAATGCCCTGCCATCTGAAATTTTGGAGTTGATTTGCCCCCTGCGCCATCTATCGGACAATCACAATGTCGTTTATTTCAAAAAGTAGTATCGGTAATATCATACAATACATTTTTTTTTCATTGTTCTTCGTCGAACTGTTCAAAGGTTATAAGGGGGTCCATAAAAAGCCGCAAAGTCACATATCAACGAAATGAAAAAAACTTAGATGTTTGGAAAGAGAATTGAATGATCTATTCAACGATGTGCAACATGACCCCCCATGCCATTTAAAATTTTGAAGTTGATGTGCCCTTCCGCGTCATCTATCGGGCAATCACAATGTCTTTCATTTCAAAAAGTAATATCGGTGATATCATACAACACTTTTTATTTCATTGTTCTACGTTGAAGCGTTCAAAAGTTATAGGGGGGGGGGAGTATAAAAAGCCGCAAAGTCACATATCAACGAAATGAAAAAAACTTGGATGTTTTTTGAAAAATAAATGAATTATTTTTTCAACAATGTGCCACATGACCCCCCCCCCTGCCATTTAAAATTTTGGAGTCGATGGGCCCCCCCGCGTCATTTATCGGCAATCACAATGTCTTTCATTTAAAAAAGTATCATATAATACCTTTTTTTATTGTTCTACGTCGAACCGTTCAAAAACTAACAGGGGGGGGGGCTATAAAAAGCCGCAAAGTCACATACTATCAACGAAATGAAAAAAACTTAGATGTTTGGAAAGAGAATTGAATTATCTTTCAAACGAAGTGCAACATGACCCCCCCATGATATTTTAAATTTTAAAGTTGATGTGCCCCCCGCGCCATCTATTTGGCAATCACAATGTCTTTCATTTCGAGAAGTAGTATCAGTGATATCATACAATACCTTTTTTCTCATTGTTCTACGTCGAACCGTTCAAAAGTTATAAGGGGGGGGGCATAAAAATCCGCAAAGTCACATATCGGTGAAATGAAAAAAACTCAGATGTTTGGAAAGAGAATTGAATTATCTTTCCAACAATGTGCCATATGACCCCCCATGCCATTTAAAATTTTGAAGTTGATGTGCCCTCTGCGCCATCTATCGGGCAATCACAATGTCTTTCATTCCAAAAAGTAGTATTGTTATATCATACAATACGTTTTTCTTTTCATTGTTCTACGTCGAACCGTTCAGAAGTTAACAAAGCCGCAAAGTCACATATTATCAACGAAATGAAAAGAAACTCAGAGGTTTGAAAAGAGAATTGAATTATCTTCTGAACGATGTGCCTCATGTCCCCCCCCATGCCATTTTGAATTTTGAAGTTGATGTGCTTCCCGCGCCATCTATCGGGCATTAACAATGTCTTTCATTTCAAAAAGTATTATCGGTGATATCATACAATACCTTTTTTTTCATTGTACTACGTCGAACCGCTCAAAAGTTAACAGTGGGGGGGACTTTAAAATCCGCACTGTATAAGTGCAGGACCAGACCAAACGGAAGAGTTGAAACTACAGGATGGTTTTACAATAACTGCATGTAAAAAAATTACATATATCAGTCGAACAGGAGAGGAAATATAAAAGAGTGTCATGAAGGGATGAAACATCAACAAAAAAACAACTATGTAATATTATCTTCAGAATCGTTCTCAAGGGCAGATATTATTAGTGATAGATCATCGGCATAGGCAGCGTGGTGGGAATTCTTTACCACGAATTCATTTCGATTGAGATATAGGATGAAAAGCAAAGTGCCCAACAAGAAACCCTGAGGAACTTCCATATCAACATTCAGACACTCCGATGTTCTGCTAGTAATTTTAACACACTTTGTGGAAAAATTGACCCATTCCTAAGCTCACTGAACCAATTCAAATCACAGTTAAAAGCCCATAACTGAAAAAGTTGAGGACTGAAAATAAAATGTAACACACATATCACAATAGTCTTAATCTGTCATGTAATAGGGTGTACTCCTGTTTGGACAATAAAGTGTTTATTATTATTATTATCAGAATATGTTTGCACTGATACAAATTGTATCGCTCCTTCAGAAAATTACTTATTGGAACTTCTCTCATCTCAAGCCACATATATTTATCTGAACAGTTGGTGTGTGAAAATATCGCAGTTGTGGATTTTCCGTTCCAAAATCCGTGCTGTTTATCAGACAAAATATGAGTGTCCAGGAAAGATGATAGTCTTGAGGAAGGGAATATTCGAAAATTCTTGAAAAAGCTGATTATATGGTAACCGGTATTGGTATTCTAGTAATGTGAAACCTTTCTTCTTGAAAATAGGGATAACTTAACCAATTTCGATGGTATTAGGATACTACCTGTTTCATACGACACATTTATTTCCTCAAGAACCCATTTTAACAGAAATCCGGATCTCATTAGAATTCTGCAGAATTCTCATTCTTCAATCTTCGTTTCAGAACTGATGAAAGCCCGTTCTCAGTGAAATATTGTAAGTACATGCCTTTCGTATTGCAATCATTGGTTGGCTTTCAAATTTAGGTATATTTTTCACTAAATCGTTAGGAGTTTTGATGAGAGACTCAATGAAAAGAGACACCACTTCATTTGCATATTCAATCACTTCACGATTAATGATTATATTGTTATATTTTTCTTGCTTCTTAATTAATATTTATTTTGCATTTTTAACATTGGGAATACATTTTTGAGAGCAAACAATTACAATTCCTATTATTTATTCAGTTCTTTCGTAAAGTACTGAATAAATTCATTTTTAGCTAAACTATCCATTTCTGAGGAATCTCCTGAAAAGGTCAATTTTTAATCTCAATTTGCCACATTTATAAGGGAAAATTAAATATACAGGGTGATTCATGTTTGACTAAGGACATCCGCGACAATTTTTTCTAAAGGAACGACCTATATATCATTCAATTTTTGGAATCTCCATGGAAAGCTGATTTCGAAAATATATCACACATAGGGTTTGTATACACTGCGTCCGTTAAATTCAGTGCTTTCTTAAAGTTGTGGATGAATTCGTGAGAAATTGAAGGAATACTTTTTGGAAAGAACGCTCGAAGCCGTCAAATTTTTTTTTCATTTGGGTGAAATGAAAATAAAATGAAAAAAACTATTTTGAAATATGAAAATACTAAATTTAATGGCAATGATAGCTTCAAACAACGATCAAATTAAATGTTCAAATTGTGCACTGTTTGCTATCTGACAGTGGCCAAGACGATGAATAAATTCTTTCTGAACATTATCAATAACATCAGGAGGTAGGTATACATTGTATCTCGTGACGAATTCTTGCTTTTAAATCTTCTAAATTCTCCGGCCCATTATCAAACACTTTACTCTTCAAGTATCCCCACAAGTAGTAATCAAGGGGTATTAATTCTGGAGAACTAGCTGGCCACTCAATCGGTCCCCTTCTCCCTATCCAACGATTCGGAAACACCACATCTAAATAGTCGCGGACAGCTGCTGCACAATGGGGAGATGCACCATCTTGTTAAGAGAATAAATCAGTTCTCGGAAGATCAGGTTCCTCTAAATCTGGATACAAAGCTATTAGTGCAGGAATGGGGTCGAATCGAAGAAAATCCAAATATATTGCACCAGTCAGGTTCACGTCAAAGAAATAGGGACCCAGAATTCTTCCATCAAATATGCCACACCATACATAAACTTTCCGTGGATATTGAGTGTAATACACCATCATCCATCGGGGATTTTCGGTAGCCCAATAACGGCAATTTTGCCTATTGACGTGGCCGTTCAAAAAAACGTAGGTAGCCTCGTCAGAAAAAAAATATTTGTTACAAAATTATTATCATCAGCTCATGGATGAGGCGTACCTTATAAGGATGGTGCTTTGCTTTTCTCAGAATTTTGTGGACTGTAGACGCTGCCATATTGAAATCAGAAGCCAATTGGTTGAGTGTTGTGTGATGATTTTCATGCACTGCCAATACAACATTAAGCTGATCGTCTTCTGGTGGTGAGGGTCGACCAGATTTAGGAAGATCACGGACATGACCAAATTCACGGTATTTTGACTCAACTTTGCTCACCATGCTTTGGTTAATAGCTTGCCGATCAGGATGAGTTGCATTAAACAATTCAACTACCTCTCTTTGGGTGCGCATTCTGTCTCCAAATCCCATCATGCAAAGAATTTCAATTCTTTCTCGTTCATTTCATTTAATCATTTTTCATGAAATGACAAAGTTACTACTAATAATGTATTGACAAACGATATGTTATTTTCTAAAGAAATAAGTTCACAAAAACTATTCAGCAATAAAAACAAAATTCTGGTCGCTATGGCTACTGTCAAGTAATGGAAATAGTCAGATAGCAAACGGTGCACAATTTGAACATTTAATTTGATCGTTGTTTGAAGCTATCATTGCCATTAAATTTAGTATTTTCGTATTTCAAAATAATTTTTCTCATTTTATTTTAATTTTACCCATACTCAAAATCACCTTTTCAAATTCCGTAATGAAAAATAGAATTGGCATTAAAAAATACCGATGACGTTATTTCTCCTACACGTATCATTCTGTATGTATTGATTGAATTTGAAAGAATGCCCAAATCAAAATAAAATTCGACGGCTTCGAGCGTTCTTCGCAAAAATTACTCCTTTAATTTTTTACGAATTTATCCACTACTTTACGAGACCACTGCATTCAACGGATGCACTGTATACAAACCCTATGTGTGATATATTTTTGAAATTAGCTTTCCATGGAGATTCAAAAATTCAATAATATATAGGGTGTTCCGTTTGAAAAAATTGTCGCGGACGTCATTATTCAAACGTGGATCAACGTGTATATTTAATTTTCCCTTATTAATGTGGAAAATTGAGATTAAAATTCGACCTCTTTCAGGACATTCCTCAGAAATGGATAGTTTGGCTAAAAATGAATTTATTCAGTACTTTACGGAAGCACTGTATGAATAATGTATAGAAGATATTATTGTTGATCTCCTTTTTCCACTAGCTACCCTCCGCGTACTTCCTTTCTTTCCAATGGAAACTACTGCAAATCAAATTCTGGTATTGTTGCAGTTGTTCCGTTCCCTAGACAAAGCGAAAGCAAATACCATTTGTCTAACAACTTTGGGGCCCATCAAGTCTCATGATAAGCTTCTTGTCACTTGTCACCGATTCTTCGTCGATTGAAAGGAAAAATAAATTGATGGTCCTATGGTCGATGGTTGCCGAGATGAATTGACGGCGCCTGCCTGCTTTTCTCTAGTAAAACCACAAACTATCAGGCCAGCACTGATAATGGAAATAATTGATTGCCGTTTTTGTCGGTAATTAATTAGGGTCGGGACTATCTACGGAGGTGGCTGAGACTGGGAAAAGAAAGAGCATCGCTATGGCTTTTAAATATAATCACTGTAGAATAGCATCAGTGCGGATACATAAAAAATTAATAGTACGGAAGGTAGCGCTGATTTGGAGAAGTCATTTCTCACCGGCTGAAAATCATAAGGATAATAGTTTTCCACTATCACATAAGAGATCTGCTATTCTAGTGTCGGTGGATAAAAAGGTGACAGCAGGTGAAAGTTACAAAAAAATTGTCCAACAAGTAATTTCATACCGTTCCAAAATTTATGGGGTGATTTTTGAGATCATTTAAAACCGAAAAATAATCGTCAGATGTTTTGAAGAGATCTGACTGTTAACCACTCTAGTAGTGGTGGAGCAGGTGCAAGGGGAATTTAAAATTGTCCAACAAGTAAACCGAAAAATAATAGAAATTAATTCGAGTACATCTGTGCGAATTCACGTGTCACATGGTATATTTTCGACTAATGTGATTGGCTGAGATAATAAAACAACAAAGTAGTAAGAGGCCATCGAATCGATGTTATTGTCATTATTACCGTCAGAAAACATTGTGTCAGTCCTGTCACTTCTTGATTATCGGCACTGTTGCACACTGAATAAATAAAATATTGTAGGTAACATAACATTTAGATTGCTTTCTCAATCTAATTTTTTTTATATACCTGCACTACTCACAAAAAGTACATTTCAAATAGTATAAATATTAGTGATACAATAGTAAACCTAAATTGAGTCTAAGTTTTACAAATTGGTTTCCTGTTGAATTTTCAGTTAGAATATCAGCTATTTCATCTTTCGTATAAACATATTCAACAGACATTATTCTATCATAACAATTGAATTTCACATCAATATGTTTTAATCTTTTATGTTCCATTTTTTGTGAGACAAGACTGATTAACCTCAAATATAGTACAAATTATTTTTTCACAGCCAAAGTCAGTCAATAAATTTGATAACCAGATACCTTCTTTGGCAGCTTCAGCTAGAGCAACATACTCTGCTTCAGTAGATGCAGTTGCAACATCACTTTGCTTTTTCGTTGACCAACATACAGTACTTCCAAGAACTTTAGAAACATAACCTGTTGAAAGTCATCCTCTTCAACTCCGGCCCAGTCGGCATCTGCATAGCCTATAAGTTTGACTTCATTATTATGTTTACAAAAAAATAAAGTATAGTCCATCGTTCCTTTAATATATCGTAGAATTCTTTTGAGATTATTATACAATTGTTGAGTTGGATTACTCTGTTGCCTGCTGCACAAATTAACGGATATACTCAAATTTGGGCGTGTTCCCAGCATTAAATAAATCAAACGTACGGGCTTATTTTTGACCGATGTGTCTTCAACTTGAAAAATTGAGTTTGATCCACTGTCCAGAGGATATTTATTTTCTTTGCAATCAATCATTCCAAAACGTGTTAGTATATCTACAATATAATTCTTTCATTTAAATATAGTCCATCTTCCTTTTGGATAATATGGATTCCCAGAAATGTTACCCGTCAACTGTTTCTAATGAAAATTGTATAATGTCACTTTGACGTTAAGAATTGATTTGTTTGAAAAAATTAACAGGATGTTCATAAAATCACATTTATTTATTTATTTATTGTGGAATCATCTGGGGTATTCATGTTGAAGAAGGAAACATTCTCAATTGAATATTGAATAGAAATATTTTTCAGTGAATTGAAAAATCCACGATGAATATGAAGTTATTTTTGTTAAAATCTAACAGAAAACAACTACTTCCCCTGCTAAAGCCACGCTGGACATTGAACTACATCTGATAGATATTGAGAAAGGACCCTAACTCAAAAGAAAAAATCTGAAAGTGAAAGTTTGCATTTTTATTCAGATAGTTATTCGATTTTGTATTCCAGTCTTGATAAGGAACTCATATAGATGAATGAGGCAAAGGAGAATGTTTTCCAAGAGGGGAGTACTCACCAGAAATCATTTGTAACATTGATGCAAGAGGGGCATCGCATCCACTAGGTCTTTGTCGATTTGTAGGAAATTTCATACTCTACAACTTTCAATAATAACATTTTCTAGGATATCAATATATTTTGAGTTATTCACCAAAATTTTAGGAAACTTCAAGATTCACAGTAGAAATTTGGCATAACTTATATTAAATTATTATAATACTCATTGAAATTGAAATATAGAGTTATCTTATTGTTAACAACAATATAAATCGCCGACAATGTTTTGGGGTCAGTTTACCTGTCAAAGTGGCTATACAATGCTCAGATACGCTGGGCGCTCAGCTTGTTTGAGCTGCTGACTAAGGGTCTCACCTCCGCAATACATGTAGCTGACGATTATTTTTTTTATTAAAAAGTATAAAAATTTCATACGGTATAAAATGACTGCATGCTCAACATTTTTGACATGGTTGAGACACGTGACTCATGTATAACCCACCCTCTTAAAAACAGCTGACGATTATTTTTCGGTTTTAAATGATCTCAAAAATCACCCTATAAATTTTGGCACGGTATGCAATTACTTGTTACTCAATGTTTTATTTACAACTTGTTGTCACCTGTTGTCACCTGTAGCTCCACCGCGGGTGCGGCGGCACTTTGATGACTATTGAATATTAATCACGTTGAGCCCCGACGACTAGTTAACCAGTCATGACGGTATCCTGCAGGAGCCCAAGACTAGTTAACTAGTCTTTAACTTATGGATCCTTATGTACTTTGTATCTACTCGGGGTCCTGCAAAATACCAGGTTTTCACACTCAGTACCCTGTATTAGTCTCTTAAAATCAGGGAACTTCATAGCAGATAACTGTTTCACTTCAGTTGACCGTTTTGCCAGCAGATACCGCAACGGTACGGTTATTCCCTTCATCTAGTGAATCTTATATACATGTAATTTCTTTATTTTACTATATTTTTCAAGAAAATACCAATTTTTACTTTTTGACTTTTTCCTTGACAATCAATGACAACAACTCTTTTTCCCAAAAACATAGCAACAGTGAAAAATATATACAGGGACACACAATAGATAAAACAATAAAACAACTATGAAATAATCCATAACATCCTCCCCACCGTGAATATTTCCAGGAATTTTCACAATTTTCAATGTCAATCCTACAAATTCTTGTGACGGGACGTTTGAAGATCCCTGTAGACGTTTGTACTTCAACAACTCTGACGACTTCATCTCTCCCAGGAAAAACAGCTATCACTCTACCCAATGGCCAGGAATTTCTGGGCAAATTTCCATCCGCCAGAACGACTACATCGCCAACTGCCACGGGCTTGCCATCCTTATTCCACTTTGCTCGCCTTGATAATGTGGGTAGATACTCTTTGATCCATCGTGTCCAAAATATGTCTGCCAATCTCTGGGATTTCTTCCATTGCTTTCGGAGATCTTGATCTTCAAAGCTCACTGGAAACGAACTCTTTGAGGGTGAACCGATGAGAAGATGGTTTGGCGTCAAACAACCAGGATCAGAAGGGTCTACCGAAATGTGAGTTAATGGTCTGCTATTGGCTACATATTCGGCTTCCGCAAACAACGTTAACAAAGTTTCATCCTTTAATCCTTCTTCTTCCAATGTAACCCCCAAAATTTTCTTGACTGACCCTATCAGTCTTTCCCAGCATCCACCCATATGAGGACTACAGGGTGGATTGAAGTGCCATTCTATATCCATTTCTGTCATTTCTCGAGTCATTTTCAGTTGATCAAGTTCCCTATAGAATTTTGAAAGTTCTTCATTAGCCCCTTTGAAGTTTGTACCGTTGTCCGAATATAGGTGTTGAATGGATCCTCTGCGGGAAACCATTCTCCTTATAGCCATAATTGTACCATCAGCAGTGAGAGTGTGTGCAATTTCTAAATGTATTGCACGAATAGTCATACATGTAAACAGAACTCCCCAACGTTTTTCTTTGTGTCTCCCAACTGTGACATATAAGGGCCCGAAATAGTCTATACCAGTGTGACTGGAAGGTTTCACCCCTGGTGTGAGACGCATAATTGGTAGATCTCCCATTTTAGGTGCGTTTGGTTTCGATTTTTTGAGTTTACAATAGGAACATCTATGAAAAGTGCTCTTCACAGCCTGTCTTCCTTTGATTACCCAATACTCTTGGCGTATATCGTTCAAAATTAATGCATTTCCTTGATGATGGTGTTTCTCATGATAATACTGTAATATGAGACATACAGTTGCATCATTCGGATCCAAGATAACTGGGTTTTTCGCGGATTCATCTAGGCAAAGAGCATGGTTGAGTCTGGTTCGCATTTTTAAAAGTCCATCATCATCAATGAAAGCTGAAAGATTGTAGAGTCTACTATTCATGCCGACCTGCTTATTCCCTTTTAATCGGTTTATGTCATTACCAAAGCTCTCCTCTTGACTCCTTTTGAGGCATATTCTTTGCGTCATCTATTCCCTTGACAGTCAATTCTCCAGAGAGAATTTCTCTTTCCTTCCGAAGTTTTCCTAGAAGACACCTACTGAACCTGAGTACCCAAGCTGTACTCCGTACAAGTCTCCGCCATTTCGAAAAACGCTTTACCTCTGGCAGATGAAATGTTCCACCGCTTTTCTTTCACTTCCATCATCTAACTGAAATTTGGATGCATCAAATTCGGGTGGCCATTTATTCGGATTTCTTAGAAAATCAGGTCCTCGAAACCAACGACTATCGTTATTGGAGCAAATATCTAACGAATTCATAATCCTTGTTGCATCATCAGCTACGTTGAGATTGGTGGGAACATATTTCCATTGGGCTGCTTCTGTCAGCTCCTGTATTTCACCAATTCTGTGTGCAACAAATTGCTTATAATTCCTGCCGTCACCTTTGATCCAGCACAAGACGATTTTAGAATCTGTCCATAAAAAAGAATTCGTTATAGTAATATCGATTTCTTTCGAAATGGTACATAACAGTCGGCTCCCCATTACTGCAGCCTGTAACTCCAGCCTTGGAACTGAAATAGGTTTCAACGGACTCACTCTCGCCTTAGCTGCAATGAAAGAAACTACGATGTTAGTTTCAAAAACCATTCTTAAGTAGGCCACTACCGCGAAAGCTTCTTCATTGCCATCACAAAATATATGAATTTCAATTGAAGTAGCACCTGGAAGAAGAGGTGAATAGCAACGAGGAATCCTAACAAAATGAATTGATCTAAGACATTTCAACCATTCTAGCCACTTTCGATGGATAGTTGTTGGAATGGCGTCATCCCACCCAATGCCACTCCGCCATATCGTCTGCAGAATGATTTTTACCCTGGATGGTCAAACGTCAAAAATCCTAGGGGATCGAAAACTGACATCAGCAAGTGCAAGACTTGACGTTTGGTAGGAATATCCGAACCATGGACTATTTTCTCAAGGACTTTATGAAAAACCACTTTGAATGTGAGGGAATCAGTTTTCACATCCCACCATACTCCCAAAACACGATCTAATGACGATTTATTGAAATATTTTTCGACATGTTCATTTCCGTATTTTGCGATAACTAAGGAGGAATTTGATGACCAATTAACAATATTGAAACCAGCGTTTTTGTGAAGTTCGATTATTCTATCAATTTTAGTGAGTGCTTCTTGTTCTGTATTACAGCAATCCAAATAATCATCAACATAAAAATTCCGTTCAACATCTTTGATCAAATCGGGAAATTTCGATTGTCTCACATTCAAATTTTTAACGTATTGTGCAGAACATGAAGAACAAGAAGCACCAAACATCATCACCTGTAACTCGTATATATCTGCGTCCTTGCTCTGATCACCATCGCGCCAGAGAAACCGCTGGGCATATCTATCTTCCTTTCGAATTTTAACCTGATGAAACATCTCAGCGATGTCCCCGCAGAAACCCCATTTAGATCGTCGAAAACGCATTAGCACACCTGGTAGCAAACTCAGATAGTCTGGACCCTGAAGGAGATATTCATTGAGACCGATACCATGACTTTTTGCGGCAGCGTCGAAAACGAGTCGTAATTTATTTGGCTTATTAGGATTAACAACGCCGAAATGAGGTAGATACCATATTCGTGAATTGTGTTGAGATACTTCTGAGCTTCCTAATTTTCTAATATAACCCTTAACTTGGTAATCTTCTATTTCCTGGCAATACTGTTCAAAATATGATTTATCCTTCATCATTTTCCTTTCAATACAAAGCAACCTTCTGAATGCGTTCGTTTTACTTTCTGGCAAATCAACATTATCATTTTTCCAAATCAACCCTGTTTCATACCTTTTATCAGTTGCTAAATATTTTGTGGTTTTTTCCAAAATATCAATAGCCCTCCTATGATCAGAGTTGATTTTCCTCTCACTTACAGATACGCCAAATGATTCCGTTGAGAAAGACTCCCTGATTAAACGATTCAGTTCATCATCATTACTACAAGTACAAATATTAAAATTGTATTGAAAATTATTTTGGCCAGTTCCCGGAGTATTTCCATGAAGAACCCACCCTAAATTCGTTTTGGTAGCCACTGGACTATTTTCAGGACCCTGGTACACTTTTCGTGCTACCGTTAGATGAATATTGTCCTGACCAATAAGTACAGTTGGCTTAGCTTCAAGCATATCTTGGATAGGTAAACCCTGGAGATGAATATGGTTTTTGAAATTATCCATGATTATGGTTTGGGAAGGTAATGACAAATCTTCTACTGTTCTTAATCCATTCATTTTGAAAATTCTAGCCCCATCATGAACACCCGAAATTTCCATATCGATACATTGAGAATTATCATTGAAAGAAGTCATATTATTAGCCCATCGCATGCATAAAGGTTTTGTTTTTCCTGATAATCCTAATAATTCCGCTGATCTACTTTCTATCAAAGATATGGTTGATCCTTCATCGAACAAAGCGTAGGTATACACACAACCATTTGGGCCATAAATTTTTATAGGAGCTACCCTGAGGAGAACTTTGGAATTATTATTTGTGAGACAGACTGTCTGAACACTTTCATCGGACTGTTCTGTTTGAGGAAGTACATTTGCAACTTTATTTTTATGCAGAAGGGTATGATGACGTAGTTTACACCCATCATAACCACAACGTTGTTTCGATTTGCAGAACCGTTTTGAATGACCGTTTTTCAAACAACAGAAGCAAATTTTTGTTTTGTATATTTTTGACCAACGATATTGTCATTTTTCAGTTCGGAGCAATTGAAAATAGTATGACCTGCTTCATTACAATATGGACATTTGAATTCTTCAGATGTTTGATTTGTAGTGACCATAACATTTTCTGGTCGTGAATTATTGTGATATTTTTTCTGATTTTGAAAAGTTGTGGATATTTTTGGACTTACATAACATGCAGCGGAAGACACTTCGTTTGCCCAGGTACCAAAATCTTTAAATTCACCTTACCTCTTTTCTGTACAATCACTTGTCCCCATTGTAATTTCATGCTATTGGGTATTTTGGATACCAACTGCTCTAGTAGGAACGGATTCTCTAGATGATTACTTGCTTCAAATTGCTCCAATGTGGCCACCAGGTTATTGATATGACATGAAAATTTGATGAAACTATTAAAATCGCCGTCTCTAAGATATTGTAAATTTTGAGTTTTGCTAATCATAGAAGCTATGATATATTCTGGGCGACCAAATCGCATTTCCAATGTATCAATAACACATGAAATATTTTTTGGGTGTAATAATAAACTTCTTACCGCTTCAAGAGCTTCCCCTTTCAGGCACTTCTGCCACTTCAACATTACTTCATCCTCCGAATATTGATACATCCTAGTTTTCCTATGGAACTGACTAATGAATAACGGCCAATCTTCTGGTTTGCCATCAAATATGGAAATATCTCTATCAAATTGATTTCTTCCTGAAACACTCTTGACAGCATCAGCGATGACGTTACATAATTTTGACAAGTCATTTTCGTGTAAAGTTTTATCTATTGGAACTACTTTCTCGTTGACTTGCTTTTCCAGTTTTTCACATGGATGATGATCAGAATGCACCTCACATTTATTCACCCATTCTTTAACCCGTTTTCTTGATCTCCAATTTCAGTGTACAATTTCCTTGAACTTTTACTTTGTACAGAGCACAATTCTCCCTCTTCAATTTCAGCTTCAGCTTACCCTTTCTGAAGATCCAAAATTCGTATTTGATTTTCAAGTTCTTGTTTTTTCAACATCAATTCAGCCCTTGCAACCTCGGTCTCCAACGCCAAACGCCTCCTCTCAATTTCCACCCTCTTTGAAGATACTTTGGATATTTCTTCATAGATTGTCTAGCAGAATCTGATACTTTTGATGAGCACCTAGTTGATCCCGGAGCTGCTACATCCCTATTTTCAGATTTGCCAGTTTCATCGTTGAATCTTGATCCTCTTGATTCTTCCATAGGTGAATCATTGTTCTTTTCCGTTGACTGAGTGGCTACTACTTGCTGATATGAAGACTTCAAAACTGTAAAATCTGGTTCAGATTGACCTCTATCTTGAATAACTCGAGTATATTTCCTTGGAGCCAGCGACGATAGAACATAATCATCAAAATTATTGTTCTTGCCTGCATTTTCTCTCTGCGATCTTCTTAGATATTCGGATATAGTTTAACAAATTAATTTTTCTGTGGACAATGTATTTCCTTTTTTGGATTCTAATTCGGCTAAAGGACCAAGTAATTTCTTTATTTTACTATATTTTTCAAGAAAATACCAATTTTTACTTTTTGACTTTTTCCTTGACAATCAATGACAACAACTCTTTTCCCCAAAAACATAACAACAGTGAAAAATATATACAGGGACACACAATAGATGAAACAATAAAACAACTATGAAATAATCCATAAAAATACATTTAAAAAAATAGCGGCTATTCTGTAGCATTCATATTTTGGAAGAGTAGGTAACAGTTCATTGGATTAATTTTTATTCTCATCACTGCTCTCACATCAAAACGTCTGTGTATTTTCCGCTTAGTGGCGTGTTATTTATACCTATTTAGTGAACACAAGATAAGTGACCACTATTTACCAGGGTAAGTATAAGGTTAGTTTTGTGATAAAAATATGTTTCCAACTATTTTTTTTTGCTTTTCAGCTGTAGTAAATTCCCCACTGAAAAAAATCAACCTCAAAGGATCGTAAGAGGCATCTGACTTAGACCGAACTGCAATACTATGCTAACCATCTAGATGACATAAGTGAGTCTTTTTACTCTAGTGACGATTCTGAGGAGGATAAGGACTATGAACCGGATACAAGTGAGAACATAAATATGTAGAATAATACTACGCCAATATACTTCTTTCTCTCCTGTTTCCTGATGAACTTAACAACATTGTTGTACAAGAAACCAACAGACGAGTTCAACAAAAGGAAACAGCATCACGTACAAGGTCCAAAGTCAAGAAATTGAACAAATGGAAAGATCTAACCAATAATGAGTTCACAATATTCCTTGGACTATGCTGCTTGGGAGGAAATGTTCAATTTTCACACTGGCAAGTCGTTGGCAACGCACACCTCTCTATTATCATCCAGTTTATAGCCAGACAAGGTCGAGAAACAGATTTGAAAATATTTTACAGAATTTGAGATTTGTTGACCACTCAGCTGCAGACACGACAAATCGACTGTACAAAATCAGACCGATAATAATTCAGGAAAATATGAAAAAGATAATTATACCAGGAAGGAATTTTTCTCTGGATGTCTCTCAGGCAATACATAAAAAATAAAACCCATAAATATGGTTTGAAACTATATGTGCTCACCACCCACGATGGATTTGTCTTGAACTTTGCTGTCTACACTGGAAAAGGTTCTCTAGTTACCGAAGAATCCACACACTGAACAAATTGTTAAGGAGTTGATGAAAAATTATTCAGACCTGGGCTACTGGCTATACATGGATAATTTTCACAACAGCGTCAAGCTGGCAAAAAATATGATCAAGCGAAGGACATATAAAACTGGGACATTGAGAGAAAATATAAAAAGAAATCCAAAAGAGTTATAAAGGAAAAAGCTAAAGAAAAGTGAAGCAGTCACAAATCAAATGGTCCGTCGTGGTTACTTACTGGAAAGACCAAAGGATGATAAGCACAGGGCACATGCATACAATGGTCGAGATACAAACTAAACGAGGAAAGGAGCTGAAGCCAATCTGTATGGCGAACTACAACAAGTTTATAGTATAGATCGATCAGATCAAATGATGGCGTATTATTCAATATGTAGGAGAATTATTTGATGGTACAGGGAGGTTTTCTTTCGTCTTATTGATTTGTGCATATGGAATGCATATTACTTATACAAAAAAGTAAAGGATGACAAATGCTGTTAGTTGACTTTCCGGGAAGCCATAATGAGTTCGTTCATTAGAAGTAACATGAATAAGGTTCAGAAGGATCAAAGCCAGGATACCACTGTTCTGAATTATTTAGAACCTATACCGGACACCAACCGCAAGAAAACTGTCATGAGAAAATGCTAAAATTGTCCAAATAATAATACAAGGAAGCAAACAAGAAAGATAATTATTTCCTTTGTTTCTCCACTCACCTGCTCTTTGCGTGCATCCGTGCTTTAGAAAGTGGGATGAAAATAAACAAGAGTTTCTTATTAGTGTCATTAAGTTTTACATGAAGTAAAGTTTTAGTTTTTATGTTTACATGTCTATAGACTTAATTTTTCTGATGAATTTTTTTATGTATGTTATTTTAATTACATGATAGATTTATATATTTTTCTTGCCTACCAAGTGAAGTATTTCATTTACTTTTGCATACATGTTCTCTTTTCTTTACTTATACTAGGTAATGTTTCAGCAAATAAATGATTTACGTTATCAATCTGTGTTATTATTTATCTGAGAAGGGGGTCGTACTTTAAAATTTTAATATTTATTGATAAAGAACAAAGACTAGTTCACTATTCGTTGAGGCAATTAAATAAAATTCTACCCACTACCCCGATGACCTTTGAACTAGTCTCTTTCAAAATGGCGACCAGTTAGCAGAAAATATTGTTTTACCACATAATTTCATCATAAAAGAGCTCAAATCGCCACTAGTAGCAATCGCTGCCGTTGGGGTTCAACGTGTTAATCAACTGGTTGAAATAAAATTCATTCGGTATAAAATTCCTCGCAAAAATGCAACGCTACCTCCCGTACTATAAGGGGGCGAATCAGGTGTGAGTCATACATATCCTAATAGAGAGGTGATAGTAATAATAATGTTGTGGCACAACACATTTTTAGCATGATTTTTTACAATCGATTCAGAATTCCAACACCCTTAACAATACCTGTGATCAAAGAATTTCAAAATAACTTCTCCAAAGTTATGCAAACAGGGTATATTAATGCTTTTTAATAGCACCCACAGGATACATCCTCTGCATATCTCGGACCTTTTAATAATAGTCAGGAAAGAGTAATAAAAAGACGCAAATGTTCTTGAACAAATGCCTGTAAGGCGGGAAATTATTTTGGACTATGTAAATATGACCCATATTGAAGAAACACGGTAGAGGGTAAACGAGTCGAGGAAAATATTTGTGTAGCTTTTTCTAGATATTCTGGAAATTCACTTACGAGTGGGATTATGTTGACACTTCAGATGAGGTTTGAAAAACAAATTAATTGGCGGTTTGCATTCTTACGTTGTAGCATTTATTATACAGTGCAGTGCAGCTTTTGCAGAATGATAGACAAAGACTATGGGATTTTTGGAAACGATAAACTCTTCTAAATATTGTCAAGTATGGAAAATATTACCTGATATAAATATAGCAATAATTTCTTTTTCAAAATTCAGAATTAATTTATCAGACCTGAAGATAAAATTCAAACATAATTAAGCCCAGAATTGAAAATTCCATATTTCATTTATTTATTAGTAATTCATCATTCAGTTCCACATTTATTGAAATACAGTATTTCCTGCATATTTAAAGTTCATCGCCGTTCATTAATCAGGTATAGGATTTCAAATCAATTCCTGAGTACTGAATGGCAAGAAAGCTGATTCTGCAATAGGCAGCGCAATGAATCATGACTCATCGATATTTCAAATATCAATTGAAATGATTGTTTTTGACTCTGTTCTTTTTATTGTACCTGTTTATGCTGCCAGTCCATGATGACACATCTCTTTAACTGGGTTTTTATTTTAATGTAAGTGTTACCTTCATTTACTTCTTTTGGTCATTGTTCACTTCACTATTTTTGTATTCACCATTGTGTTATTTTTTGCCTTTTTATAATTTTTAATAAACCACAATAGTTTTCACTTCACTTTTTTATTTCACTATACCAGGGTGGTCACAATCATAGAAGTAAAATGTTTCAACCTCTCGCAAGGCAAGCAAGATAATTAGTGGGCACCCTAAACAGTTAGGGGGCCAGGGTTTCACAGGGTCTCCCAAAGTAGGGTGTGACAATATTATCCTTCAAGAGTCATCTGAAAAAAAAGTGCTAAAAGACGATAGTGAAAGAAACATCAATTGCAAATTGATGTATCGGTAAACGAGTTTTTTTCTGATAAACCATTTGAAAATAGAATTTACAAAAAATGTATACCGCTGTGATTTGATTTTGGACACTTCTGTCATGTGGAATTTTTGATTTATTAAGATAATTTTGTTGGTACAATAAAATTCCTGTTTTTTCCAAAAAACTACAGAAATATTACACTTCAAAAATGTGAGTTCACTACATTATATGAAAAATTTTATTATTTTTATCTAATTATACGAAAACTCCGCTAGTTTCAGGTGTATTGTAACGTTTGCTTTCCTCAAAACGTTCATTTCAGTACTTTGTGCACAACAATATGAAATTCTAACAGCAAATAGATCACTGTTAAATCTGGAAACATCTCACTGGTGAGGTTACAGGTTATGACAATGCTATAAATAATCCTTTCATTTCCACAGCTCGACGGATGCTCTAATTCTCCACCTCAGAAAATTATCTGAATATATTTTGATATTTGGGCACATTTCGAATAACAAAACTGTCTGACTAAAATACTACAAAACAAACCAACTTCGTTGTCATTTAGAAATGTCAAATGTCCTTGGTGCATACGAAAAAAACGAAAATGCGCAAAAAATATTAATACTTGGGCTGTAATTAATTTTGGATAGTCATTCAAACTCTTCTTGAAAACAGGCTAAAAAATTATCTTTTGAGAATTATGCTTCGCTCGCTTTGTTATATCCAAACATTGTAGTTTCTGACTGAGTGAAATCTTGTTGGCACTCAACACGAACTCTTTTTCATATCCATTACAATTACATTATTTATATGCTATCATTCTGATTTTTATGACTGAAATTTCGATTGGTTGAATGGTCATAAAATTATTACATGTAACACCCAAAGGAGGAATATTTCAGGTAGACCAAGGAATTCGTTCAATGAATATAGTGGTAAATCACAAAAGAGGAAATTGAAGTCCTTGCTCGAAAGTAAAACAGTTGGTGAGATTGTTCTTCCGGCTGAAATAAATTCTTAATAAGTCAACAAAAAAATTATTACTTACCAAAACTCCGCTGTTTCGAGGTTCCCAAAATTTAGACAAATTTGACGTAAATTTTTTTTCTTTTTTTTTCGAATTTTTAACCACTGTTATTCATTATGAATGGCATTATAAACTCATCATTCACGGGTATGCAGGAAGTTAGATAAATAAATAAATATATATATATATATATATATATATATATATATATATATATATTTATTTATTAGGGTGTTTTTTTCACGAATATTTTTTTGGTTTTTGCTCTCAACCAAAAATTTAGTTGAAAATGTCAAAAAAAAAATCTGAAAATTTGAGCTCCTAATATTAACATTGAGTACTTTCCCATAGCGTGGACAGATTTCTCATTTAGAATACAGTAAACTTTTTTTTTAAAATATCTAGAACTCAGCGGCATTTTATGCTATCATATCGTACCAAAGCGCGATGTACTCAAGATTACATGCTCTACAAAAGTCCATATTGCGACGTAGCTGTAATCTGCATCTGTAAGATTGTATGGGTCACTAAATCTGATTTTTGCAGAAAATTCTTATTTTTTCGACGTTACTTCATAAATGACCGGATTTATGGAATAAATGTAAATGAAAAACTTTAAGGAAATTTAATTTTATAAACCGAATCGCTAAGATTTATATTTCTAGAGATATGAAGCGTTAACTTTGATTCGATAGTTCTGAAAAAATTAATATTACGACAAAGTTAACGCTTTATATCTCGAGAAATATCAATCTAAGCGATTCGGTTTCTAGGACATTTTTTGTAGGAAATGTTGTCCATAAATCCAGTCATTTATGAAATAACGTCGAAAAAATTAAAATTTTCAACAAAAATCAGATTTAGTTACCCGTACAATCTTACAGGTGCAGATAACAGCTACGTAGCCATAGGCACTTTTGAGAGTATGTAATCCTGAGTGAATCGCGCTTTGGTACGATATGATAGCATGAAATGTCGCTAAGTTATAGATATTTGAAATTAAATAATCTAAGATTAAGTGTATTTTAAAGGAAATTTCCGGGAAATTAAAATTTTTTCGGTTGGGAGAAAAAAAAAAAAAAAAGTCGTAAATATATATATATATTATATTATATATATATATATATATATGAAGTTTACATTATCAGTCTGTAATATAAAATTTGTTTTCTGGAGAAATGTCAGATTTTGTTTTTCTTTCAAATGAGACTTCGTGCTGCATTCTTGTATATATATATATATATATATATATATATACAACTTTAGCGTAATGATACAAATTTGTCCCCAGAAATTATTTGAAATGAACATTCATCAAATTTGACCGGTTGCCAATTTCCATAAGAAAAGTGACATGTCCATTTGAAATTCATATAGTACAAGGGTGTGCAAGGGTTCAGAGTTTTATTGTGTGATTTGGAGACTGTTGAAAGTGAGTTTATCTACAGAAATTGATAGAGAATGAGTTGGGTGAAATATTTTCAACTATAGATGGCGTCCAAATTTCAACTTTATAAAACCAACTTCATTTTCTAAGAAATATAAATTTGGAATTCTAATTGAACCACGGCAGTAAGAGTTAGCCACTTGCACCTTTTTATGAAGGAATATTTCATAACATTGAAATATAAATAATGTAGGATATAATATCAACATATACAATCAACAAATTGACAAAATATAACATATAAACATCTGTAACTCAAACCGTGGCATGTTGACGCTATGATAACTTCTGTTCAGGGGAGTTGACTAGAACGTAAAAATAATTCAGCAATCTGAATATTTAATTCTTTTTTGATGAACTGTTCTACAGGTTGCACCCAACTACAGAACAGGAATATAAGTTACAAATACAGTACAATACAAAATAACAAATCAACGAAGTGATAATACATACCGAGATTAACTAAACTAATAGGATTTAATCGCAGAGATTGAACAGTCAAAAATAGCAATTTGACAACTTGCAGAATTACAATTGACACACATGTTTTGCAGCGGTGAGTATTTCAAGATAGCTGTTCGTGGTGTTGGTGAATAAAACGTGTTGCCTACTCTAGACGATGGTCTAGGTACATTGAAATTGAGTTTTTGCAGAATATGTATTGTTTTTTTTTGAAGATTTTATTCTTTCTTTTCAAAACAAGTTTTCTAGTGTACAAGGTAATAAGAAGAGGCTACATAAATATTTTATCGCCAATCATCACTGTAGTGAATATAAAAATCTGCATTTCATTGGCTTTTTGTGTCTCTCTGTGAAGCTCTGATATAAGGGTAACACGAATAGAACAAACCCTACCGTAGTTCGCAAAGATTATTCGAGAATTTTCCGCAGAATTATCATTTTGCTCTTGAATTCGTTTGAAGTTATTATGTTGAACCCTGATTCAAATCCCCGTTTCTCAACAAGCGTTGAATAAAACCGTCTTTAATCTTGCGGATTCCACGAAATACAATTACGCACTTTTCCTTATCAACGGTTTATTATTCAGAAAGCGACAGGCCACTTGAATATGTTTAAACTCCCGAATACGGCGGAGAAAGCTTTATCGGGTTTTCACGGGAGAAAAATGCTGGAATGAACGATAAGAAGAAGCATACATAACTCGGGAGGAAGAATGAGGAATTATTCCAGCTTCTCGGTGACATTTCCCCATTTCTGATATCGCTCTTGGCAGTTGTTTCTTGTGTTTCTGTTTGATCAAGCATACGCTAAAAATGAAAATGCAGGTCTCTTCTAGAATTATCAAATGACAACTTGGTCTGATAAACATGTGCCTTTTTTTCGAATTCGAGTTCGCCTTCATCGACAAAATTGCAAAAGTTATAAACAATTCCGTAAAAAATAGGGGGTTTCGCGAATATCTCAAAAACTATTGCAGATATCTGAAATCGAATAAAAGCAAGACATTTTCTAAAAATAGTCCACCTCCTGGAATTCTACCACTAATATTTATAATTTTAATTGAAAGGTGAAAATAGGGCTGAAAACGGGTGATGTGGCTTTAGCGCGCACCGCACGATTCGTTCAATTAAACAAAAAAATGTTTTAACCCATCAAATATGAATATTAGGGAACAATAAAATCATGTACCATTTGCATAGATTAATAAACGATAATCCGTCGAAAAAAAGTTTGCAACATTTTCTACAAGTTGGAAATCAACATAAAAACCCTGATAATCATCAAACTGAGATTTTTTCCACTTCTTGTATATATTCTTTGAAGGCGTCGAAAAAGATCCCCGTTGGAAATACTGAAAAATTTTGATTTTCCACTTCTCTATTAACAATTGAAGGCATTAACAATTTAAAAGTTCGAATAAAATATAAATTTTTATTTTTTTTTCAAATATCCCGATCATTTCATTTCCTTTTTGTTTAAAACTACAGAAAATATATTTTTTAATTTTCCACTACCATTGTTTAAATGATTGTTATTAACAAATGCATTGTTTATGAGGAAATTATTTTTTTGTTGATAGTTGAAAATTATGATTAAAAAAAAAAGGTTTTCACAAAAAAAAAATTTAATTTGTTTTGCTGCTAAATACTAATATTAAGGAACCTTTTTTTTTTTAACATTATTTCCATTGCTCTTACATATTCTGAAAAAAAAAAGTTTATTCTTTATGTGTTTATCCAATAAAATTATTAAAAAATGATTTCTTTTTTTTTTAAAAAAAAAAAAAAAAATTAAATTTTTTTTTTTTTTTTGTGTTCTTAAGCTTCAGCTTCGTGTTGAAAGCTGAAATTATTTATAAAACGAAAAATGAAAAAGACTTGAAGCGTTTTTTTCGTTTCTTCAATAGTTTATGAGTTATTTTGATTACAATAATGAAAACTGAAAGACAACGGCAAGCTTAAGATTACTTAAATATTCAAAATCATACAAAAACTAGAACAAAATATGTTCATCGCAAAGTCGTACATGGAAGTTTTTTTTTCTGTATCTGAAAAAAATGTTGCGCGAAAATCCATTTGTTTATGACAAATTGTTTATTAAATAAACAAATAAAGAATAAATCAAAGATAGTTTTTTTCAGAATATGAAAGAGCAATAGAAATTATAAATTAAAAAAAATAACGGTTCCTCAATGATAATATTTTCGAGCGAGACTTAAATTTTTTCAGAATGTTTCCACATGCAATTACGAATTGAGCGACATCTTGATAATAATTTTCGGTTGAGGCGAACTCGAATTCGAGAAAAAGGCACATGTTGATCAGACTAATTCATTGGAATCGTTAATTATTAGTGATCATATCCTTAAAGCTCTAGCGATAACATATTCCATTATATCTGCCGCAGGTTATGACTAGCCTAGTCGGATGTTTTGTGGTTCCTATTTAGGAAATTGGGAAAATATTCATCCTGTTTAGAGTAATACGAACAAAGAACTGAAATGAAAATGTATCCTCAAAACTCAGGTGGTGGTCGTGAGCGTAGAGGCGCTGGCTGATGTCCAGATGGTCCGAGTTCGAATCTCGGCACGGCTACTGAAATAAAAATGTATGTCTGTAGTTTCGTTGAGCGGGAGGAAATAGGTGACCAACCGAATATTCTTGGTACCTAGACATCAATCTTTCGGAGTGTCCACGGTTACCAGCCGAGTAGTGCTTTAGATGACACTAAAAAAGCTAAGGTTCCCGTCTTCTCAACTCACACAAGTCTCCGACTTCCGAGGGCAGCCTCGTAACTAAGTTGGCGGGTGAAAACAATTTTAAACTGAGGCCTGATTTGAAATAAGTACTTAAGTTCACACAAACAATTCATATAATTTCAATGCTGACATTAGTAGACTAGGAGGAATCGGCGCATGAGTACCGAAAACTATTCCACCTCAATTTTTCTATGCGATCTTCTTCAAATTGCCCTACTGATGATATAAATGCATGTTGCCATGGGGCAACCCCATGCCATATTGTTTAAACCGAAATTGTTTAAACAATTGCAAGGAATTGTTATTTTTCAACCGGACAAATTTTTTTTATATTCTTTATTGGAATACAAATTAAAAAGGTTCCATGTTTTTTCACGATAAAGGTAATATTTTTAGAGATATTAATTTTTAAAGGTTCGAAAAATCTCAAATTTGGGTATTTTTGACCCATGAAATATATATAATATATATAAAAAAAAATATAAATAATATTTTTTTTAATTCTGTTTTGTAAGAATTGTGTAATTGTAAGAAATCCTGTGCAACCAAAGCTTGTTACTGTAAAAAAAATAATATTAGTTGCATACTTCTATGTGGTTGTGATCCAGAAGATGTAAAAAATAATATATAAAAATGATATTGATAATAAATTTATTTTTAAATTTTGTTTATTATTTATACTTCTACATCTATAACCTTCATTTGAAGAAGCTATTCAATGTAATTACTTTCTTTTTAAAAAAAAAAAAAAAAAAAAAAAAATTTTAATTCATGTTCCGATTTATGCTTAAATATCTTTTGTTAAATTGATTCCAGAAAAAAAAATTGCGAAAAACAAATTGTTGACAATTTCATTATTAATAACATTGCTCTCTTTAACAATCTTGATAAAGTTAATAGTTTTCAAGATAAATGATAAATAATAATTCAGGACACAGGAAGGCCGATGCAGCGCATGAGTCAGAGAGAGACGGCGATACTTAAAGGTAAGCGACTCATACTTGTGAGCGCGCGAAATTAACAATAAAAAACAGGTATAAACAATGAAATTTTTTTAAATATCTATTAAGAATATTATTAACTATTGTATAAAGAATTGAAAAAAAAATATTTATATATTTTATTTTTTTTAAATATATTTTTCATGAGTCAAATGTACCCAAATTTGAGATTTTTTGAACCTTTAAATATTCATATCTCTAAAAATATTAACTTTATCGTGAAAAGTCATGGGAACTTTTTAATTTTTATTTCCATAAAGAATATGAAAAAAATTTGTCTGGTTGAAAAATAACAATTCCTTGCAATTGTTCAAACAATTTTGGTTTAAACAATATGGCACGGGGTTGCCCATAGACAAATTAAAAATAAAGAGACTGTTTGAAACATTGGCGATCTTGACCACCAAGTTTTTGGTACGGCCAGTCGCGCATGGAGGCGCTGCCCGCAATCAACAGACGACTGACATGATAATTTTCCAATTTCGACATTTGTCAGAAAATGACAAACCACGTAATAATTTCAGAATAATTCTACAGTTAATTGTCATCGAAAAATTAATTATAGAAATTATACTATGGACTTGAATTATGAACCCAACGTCGAAAATGGAATGTTTTGTTATTCGAGTTGACGCTGAAATTCCTAGAAATATTCTTTCACAAGGTAAAATATACGCTGCTTTTCACAAACTGATACTTATTTCCATCCATGAGTTTCCATTTCCTATCACCATTTGAGGAAGTACGAAGATTATCATCAAACTGGAGTATTTGTTAAGTATGCCTACTCGTTCTCCTTTGTGCTAATAAAAGAACAAAATTATTGAAGGTTTGTTGTGAATGTAATTTGTTTTTATTTTGGTTGATTTGATGAAGGCTGAAGAATATTTTTAATTTTATTTTTCGGAGTTTTATTATTGTTTTGTCTGTAGTTGTAACTTGTCCTAGATACAATAAAATGTGTTTTTATAGTGTACAACTTATTATTCTTGTTTTATAAGATCTTTAATTTTGTTCTTGATATCATGAAATAAAGATTTACTTTGAAACTTTATTTTAACCACGAACGAACTAACAGATTCTACGAATCGATTACTGTATATATTTTATTAGTGATCCATTTGCCATTCCTGTATTTCATATGATACAACCATTCATATGGAATACAAGAATGGCAAATCGATCACTTATAAAATATATACCATATCAATCATATAAAAGTAAAACATTTGAAAAACCCGCCTTATCTCAATCGGTTTTGCCAACTGTACTTAGTACGGCCAGTTGCGAGATATGTCGCCACTATCTAAACGTGGTGCCAACTTTTACTGCAGGTTTGACAACTCTCTTTATTTTTAGTTTCTCTATGGGGTTGCCCCATGGCAACATGCCTTTATATCATCAGTAGGGCAATTTGAAGAGGATCGCATAAAAAAATTGAGGTGGAATAGTGTTCGGTACTCATGCGCCGATTCTTCCTAGTCTATAGGTGGTTGGCAAATCTCCAATACGACAAGTTACTGGCTGACAGAATGTTCATTTTTCAAAAACAAGTGATAATTTGGTAGATTAAAATATACCTAAAATTCAACATAGGGTATAGTATTTCCAAAGTCAGTTGAATAATTCTTCTTCAACTCAAAATATAGATTTTTTTTGGGGGGTGTAGAAAATCATTTATGGACACCTTACAGGTGGTGTGAAACTCGCACTTTGAGTTTTCGGGTCCCTATGTCCCCTTTTCTCCGGGTTACCCACTGAAAACTTCACCCAGTTGGCTCGACTGGACAAGACCTCCGTCGACACTTGGGCCCTCTGGCCTATTGTATCTCGCCTGTTCTTTCCTTCAACAGTACCAATTCAAGTAATTTCATGCCCTGCACAAGTTTGTAAAGATCCTTTGCTGGATGTGTGCTGTACAGTCTCGGTTTACCAATTGCTTGCCCGAATATTGACTGTCATCTGCGACCCAAAGCCCAGTAGATGTACAATGTGATCCGTTTCTGGTTCCTTGCCGCATAATCTGCATATTAGGTCGCCGTTGGACAGCCCCATTTTATCAGGGTGCTCTTTTACTGGCGCGTATCCAGTCATGAGCCCCGTAATAATTTTTAGTTGTTCCCTGTTTGAGGTTAACAGGTCTGCTTTTCTTTCCGGCACAGGTCTTTGATGTATTCTTTCCCGTGTCTGTTTCCTGGGATGTCATTCCAGTATTGTTTGTGATTTTTTCCTGGATATAGTCTTCTACTGACGCTCGTGCCGTGTGCTTCAGCACCCCGAGGGTCTGTCCTGGACCTGGTTTGTTTTCCGATCCTCTTCTAGCGAGTTCATTGGCTTTTTCATTCCCCGCAAATTTCTGAATCCTGGCACCCAACTCAGCTTGACGCGGTTTTGTTCTGCTCGAATGGTCAGCTCCTCTTTCAGGTCCATACCAGTTGTAACGTCACTTCCTGGCTACTTAGAGCCTCCATGCCGCCGGACTGAGAGAATTCGGATCTTTCTCTCTACTATTGCTCTTCTATTGTTTTCCATCACACATTGAAAGATTGCGTAGACCTCTTCTTGATATAGAGAGGTGTGAGTACCCAGTGATTAGCTTGATTCGATCCTTGGGTTTCTGAAATACACTCCTGTTCCCGCACCATTCTCCATCCATGATCCATATGTGTAACAGATCTTGCCCTGTAGAATGGTGTTGAGTTCTGTGTTGTTCCATATAGTTCTATCTGTATTGCTACCCTGTATGACTTGTCAAAGGAGAATCGTTTCGCGATGTGATCTGATCTCAGGCCTAGCACGTCCCTGTTCACAATGCTTACGATTCTCATGTGTCCTGTCCCGTTTATGTTGTACAGTGTGTTCCTCAATCTGAAGGCACCTAGCCTTGCCTCCCCTTGTATCAACAATTGAAGGGGAGGCAATCCCAGCAATGTATCCAAGGCTACAGTGCCGCTGTAATGCCTACGCAGGAAAGTCTTTGCACCTCTCCTAGTTTGGTTTTAGCGCTCCTTTGTAGTATCTTAGGCCTCCACCATCACATATCAAGATCGAATTTGATACTGAGTTCACCTAGAATAATCCGGACCCGGCCGGGTCGACCCCCCTGCTACGTCACGATATGACGACTGCTTGCTTTTGTTGTTCAAGTTTTTCCCAACTTCTTGGTTATTAATTTTTTCCACCAATAAATAATTATTCTATTTTAGAATGTTGTTATCTGTCAGCTCCTCAATTAGTTTCTTTATATATTGAATTTCAAACTCATACTCGCCTTCTCGTCACTGTCATCATTGTTTATCGCTAAATACATATGAAAAAAACACCGAAATTTATGAAACAAAATACTTAGATTCTCATACATCACAGCAACATTATTGATGCATACAGGCGTACACAGGAATTTGTTGGTGGGCTGATATCCAGAGAGTTAATTTGTGATTTGTTCAGCCGGAGACGAAAAGGCTCCAAATGGTTTGCTCCACAAGTTTGGTATTCAAGAAAATCGGAGTTTGCAGAAATTGTTCTTTCGTTCGTATGTATTTCCAATACTGGCATATATAAATAAAGAAGGAGCAGGCATAATGGAGATATCTCTGAAAATTGGTTGTGAGTGACAGCTCTTTTCTGCATTTTGAAAAACCTTGATGGCATGACAATAATTACCCCATACCGGTATGCTGTAGTTTATATGAGCATAAAAGAATGAAAAATAGCATGTTCGAACTGTGTTTAACATAGTTGGTTTTTCATATTACATAACAAATATATCGAACTTGATAATTTACGACACAGCTGATCTATATGAGACGACCAAGTCTGTCATAAATAACCATGCCAAGAAGTTCAACACTTTTGCCATTGCCTGAATTTTTGGTAGAGAAAACGAATATGGGAAAGTCCAAGAGATGTAATGTCATAATTTCATGAAGTTTCAGGTTTGAAATAATCTCCTCGAATATAATTGTGAGTGATTGCTTTTATCTTCAAAGCATTTCTCTAGACATTGCTTCATTTCATTTCCAGAAAAGATCAATTCAACTAAAATAATAGATTTATTAAAGATATGTTCCTGATTTAGTTGCCAGAGAAATGCTTGGAATGAATGGGTCTCGATATGATACCCCTATTATGTATTAATTCAAAAAACAGGAACTGATTTGAGTTACAGAATGTAAATAACTGATCTGTGTTCCTGTCAAATGTGTGTCAGATGCAACCACCCAAACTGAATGAATAGGATTCTCGAAGGGAGGCGTACGTTATGGCCGGTATTACCGCCATCTTGTACACCCAGTGTACCATGTGTGGTTTTAACCCCCATTTTTTCCAAAAGAGTATCTCGCCACAATTGATGTGGTCTCCGCTTCTCTGGTCACTTTCGTCAGATGCTGTTCAGATGTTAGTTCTGACTTTATCAGTTTGGATTTAACAAGGTTAGTTATCTTCTCAGGCAGCCTGCAATGTGTACATTCACCACACAATCATCAACATTCTACCTTATTTACATGTCGAGTTAAATGTTTATTGCATTCGGCAATTTCCGAAGTTTTTCTCTGAGCAGGTCACCTTAAATCAGGCGGGAGGCGCTACCCAAAATTATGTCGAATTTTACAAAGAACAAAACATGTTGAAAAGGGAAACATTCTCGATTTAATATTCAATTGAGAATGTTTCCCTTTTCAACATGAATATCCCACAAGAGGTTATCTTGAACGATGGAAGGTAGTGACTAAAGTTTATCTTTCAGACGCAGATGATTCCACGTCTGATTTTATGAACATCCTGTTCCTCTGCTGCCTTTACCTATCACCTAATGAACCTTCATATAACGACCTCTTTGAGTTTTTATCACTCAAACTGGACTACATTCAGGAGAACCATCCAACAGCTGAAACCATAATCATGGGAGACTTTAATGTACATAACGCTGCCTGGCTCAAATTCTCTAACAAAACAGATGATGCGGGTCGTCAAGCCGAGGCCTTCGCCATCACTCATGGTCTAGAACAACTGGTCGAGCTACCAACCCGCATCCCTGATGTCAACAACCAGTCTGCCAATACACTAGATCTTTTCCTCACCACCAATCCTGACCCGTATAGAATAGAAGTTTGTGCCCCACTTGGAAACTCTGATCACACCCTCATCTCCACAACATGCTCTTTCCATTTACCATCGAGCTGCCCAATACCACCCCGTCTCATGTGGCATTACAATTCGGCCGACTGGGAAGGTCTTCGTATGTTTTTCTCAGCGTTTCCATGGAAGAGAGTTTGTTTCTCTTCAGTAGATCCAACACGATGTGCTGAGACAATTTCTGAAATCATCATGTTGGGGATGCAAACCTACATACCGAATACTGAAAGAAGAACATCATCCGATAAGACCTGGTTTAACAGAAACTGCTCTAGAGCTGTGGCTTCCAAACAGGCAGCATACCATCGATGGCTAAAAAATCCGGGCCCTGAGACCAGAGCAGCATATGTCGAAGCTAGAGGCATATGCAAAGAGACAATAGAATGCTCAAAAGATGCCCACAATGCCAAAATAAGATCAAAACTTGCTGAATGTCCTAACGGATCCCGTTCATTTTGGTCTTTCGCCAAAGCTGTGGGAAGAAACTTCACTTCCGGCTCATTTCCTCCTCTAACCAAAGAAGATGGAACACTAGCAACGACTGCCCAGGAAAAAGCCAAACCTTTGCGCACCTATTTGCTGGAAATTCCACTCTGGATTCATCGGAAAACAACCCCCGAACATTACACCTATTGACAGTCACATGCCCGAGATCACCTTTAGCCAACGTACTATCAGAAAGATTTTGCTGGGTCTCAACACCAACAAAGCCTGTTGATCTGACGGAATCCCGCCGATTGTTCTCAAGAAATGTGCCCCCGAACTAACACCTGTTCTTTGCAAGTTGTTCAACCACTCTTACAATTTGGGGGTATTTCCGTCCAATTGGAAAATTGCAAGAGTACAGCCAGTCCCTAAAAAAGGCAAAAAAGCCCTACGTAGCAACTACAGACCTATCGCACTGCTATCTATTATTTCAAAGGTCATGGAAAAAGCCATCAACATCGAGCTCATGAAATATCTGGAAGACTCAGGAATTGTCAACGATAGGCAATATGGCTTCCGCCATCAGAGATCAACTGGTGACCTGCTCGCTTACGTCTCACATCTATGGCAGCTATCTATTGAAAAGTATGGAGAAACTTTAGCTGTGGCATTAGATATCTCCAAGGCGTTCGATCGAGTTTGGCACCAGGGACTCCTCGCCAAGCTTCCGTCTTATGGCTTGCCCCCTCAGCTGTGTTCCCTGCTTGCTAGTTTCCTCTCAAACAGGTCTCTCCATGTAGTGGTCGATGGAGCTTCATCTGACACTCTACTCATAAATGCTGGTGTTCCGCAAGGATCTATTCTCGCACCAACACTATTTCTACTTCACATCAACGACCTGTTGAAAGCAACTTCATGTCCAGTACACAGCTTTGCCGATGATAGTACCCTCCATACCGCTTTCTCTTTCAGGGCCCCTATATCAGCCCGTGAAACCAGAAATGAAAGAGGAAGAAATGTTAATAATATAAATATGGACTTAGCAACAATTCTCGAGTGGGGATCTAAAAGTAGAATTCAATGCAAACAAAACACAAGCATGTCTTTTCTCTAGAGAAGCCGATCTCACTGTGCCTAACATAACTTTGTCAGGAGTACCCATACCACTGAAGTCATCCATATCGATGCTTGGTATAACTATCAGTGATAACCTTTCCTGGGAAAATCACGTGAGGTCCATTGCCAAAAGTGCATCCCAAAAACTTGGTTTTTTGTTTCGTGCCAAGAGCTATTTCACCCCCACTCAGCTGCTTATGATCTATAAGGCACAGATCCGACCTGTCCTGGAATACTGTTCCCATATTTGGAGCGCAGCACCTAAACATATCCTGAGGCTATTGGATTCTGTCCAAAAAAGGGCAATTCGTCTCGTCGGTGATGCCTCGCTTACAAACTCGCTCACTTGTCTGGAACACCGTAGAAAAGTTGGCGATTTGTCTCTATTTTATAGATATTTTCATGGGCTTTGGCAGTCTCTTCGAGATTAACCCGTCAAGTTCAGTCATCACACCCCTTCGTGGTCACTTTGGAGACCTGCAGAACATCACTTTCCAAAGACTCGTTCATCCAACGAACAGCGAGGCTTTGGAACTCATTGCCTAGGGAGGTGTTCCCCGAGGCATACAACCTCCAGAAATTTAAGAAGAACACCAACTCCTACCTTCTTTCCCTTGGTTCCCACGATGTTCTCTGAACATTACAGGATATCCCTTTTCGTGGGAACCAGAACATGAAAAAAAAATATATATATTTTCGAACAAATCAACAAAACATGTATTCAGTTTCTTTTCAGAATTTCAACCACTGTAATTTGTCATAAAATGGCATTACACGCTCGTCATTCACGGGTGTGCAAGCGGTAAGATTACACCTTGTAAATGTAATAGTATAATTTACGTCTCTAACAGCAATTAGTGTAAGTAAAGATTCTCCATTTTCACGTTCTCATTTAATAATGATAATAATACTTGATTCATCCTTGGGATCATAATAATGATATCAGACAAGGCAATGGGTACAGTAGACATAAGTCAGTCACATCAAACTCATAAAAAAAAAAAAAAATTTATTTACAAAGAGTAATAGCGCATTAACCATTAAGGTTATTAACGCGGAATAGGTTACATTGTATGTGTTTGTTCTAGCTACAACATATGCTGGTGCTTATAATATGATGGATCAAATTCTATTGTATAGGTTTATGTAAATACTGCCCTAGCTACCAATTGCTTTCCTTCAGCCTGGAAGCACGCCAATATCACACCAATCTCCAAAATTTCTCATCCTACTGAATTTGGGCACCTGAGGCCGATAAGCATCCTGCCAACTATGTCGAAAGTGCTAGAAATTATAATGAAACAGCAGATCTCTGAATACGTTTTTAGCAGAGGTATAATCCCTGATATTTAATCGGGCTTCAGAGAACACTACAGTACAACCACAACGTTACTCAACTTGGGCGATGAAATTTTCAAATCTTTGGATAATGGTCGATTGGGCTGCTTAACTTTGCTGGATTACAGTAAGGCCTTCGACACCTTGAATCATGAATTACTTTGCAAAAAATTTCATATTTTTGGATTTGACGAAAATGCTGTACAATTAATCAAATTAGATAATAAGATGTCGAATGCCTTACCAGTTAATTTTGGTGTGCCACAAGGCTCGGTACTAGGGCCATTGTTATTCTCTCTATATATATATCAGATTTCCATGAATTCATAACATCTTGCAAAATCTACCACTACGCTGATGATACCCAAATATATATCGACTTGGAGTATGAGGACTCGGATATTTGCACTACACAAATCAACACAATTTGAAATTGAATGCCGCCAAATCATCGGTGACGTTATTCGGCAATCGAAATAAAAGGGCCTTGGTTGAGCAAAACTTCGCCATATCAATTGATCGCGACATTATACCTTCTACCGCGGAATGCATAAACTTGGGTGTTTGGTTTGATTCTGAGCTCAAATTCCCCAAACATATCCAAATGCTATGTAGTACCTCTTTTGGCACACTGAAACAACTATTTCCTCACAGGCACGTCCTTCCTCAACAAATTAAGGTTAAACTATGTGAAAGCTTAATATTTTCAAAATTGTCTTATTGTGAGCAGCTTTACGGGTCTGCAATAATGAACTCTAATCTGAACAGGTTACAATTAATCCAAAACTCTTGTGCTCGTTTTTGCAGTGGTCTCAGAAAATACGATCGAATATCTAATAAAATAACAGAATTGGGTTGGTTGAAAATAGATAAAATGTTCAAACTTCACACTCTCACTCTTACGCATAGAATTATAAAAACGGAGAAGCCCCCATATACCGTGTGTAACAGGATCATGGTACACCCCCCGTATCTCCTTTAGTTTTAAAGATAATTGATTGAAATTTGGGATATCCCATATACATAATAAGCGGCACTTTTTGACCTACAAATGATTCCGGTTTCGCCGGAAGTGATACCAACTTTTGATTTTTGAATAGAACATCCTGTATATTATTTCATTTCTGAAATCTGCATAATTTTCTAAATCCAATGATACTACATAAGTGACATTTCAAACGTCAATATTTTTGATAATTAAATTTTTAGTTTTCCATTTGAGTGTGCCATGATGGTTTCGATTCATTCTATTTCACCCGTCTTATGCTAGAAAAATCGAAATCCCGTCAAAAATACTAAATTGCGTTTTTTATGAGCAAATAAAGTTCATCGTAATCGATTTTGGGGTGAAACTCAATTTTTTCAAATGGAACCATGTTGGTACTATGGTACCATTTATTAGTACTATTAATAAGGAATTTATTCATACCTGCTAATAAAATGTGCGATGAATACAATCAAAATTACAGCTAAAAGAAAATAAAATAATACAATTACTTTGTTCTAATTTAATGCTAAGAAGTTACTAAGGTGGCTTTGAAATACAAAAAATGAAGACAAAACATTACAACAATTGTTCTTAATGATGTCCATTAACGTCAATGCACTTCTGAACTCGCATAGCTGTTTCTTGAACAACGTTCGCTAATTGCTGGGCCGTTATACTATTGATTGCCCGTCTTACTCGCAACTCCAGGTCTTCGCGGGTTGTAACGGCGGTTGCATAGACAATGTTTTTTAAATGGCCGAAAACAAAGAAATCAAGAGGTGTCAAATCAGGTGACTTCGGAGGCCATCGAACAGGACCATTTGTCGAAATTACGTTTTCTTGGAATGCCTGTTGAAGGTAATCAGTTACTATTCTTGAATTATGGGGAGGAAATACATTCCCTGTTGTAGATGGACTGGTGGACAGTTAACCTGTCCTAAATTCAATTTTGCACAAATCCTAAGTATCTATCTGCAGTCAAGCATCCTTCATATATTATTGGACCAATGATTCTACGACCGAGTATTCCAAGCCAAACATTGAAACCGAACCGCACTTGAAAGTTACCCTCCCTCAATAAATTTTGATTTTCTTGTGACCAATACCTTGTATTTTGTTGGTTAAATAATCCCATATTTGTAAACCTAGACTCGTCCGAAAATAAAATCCTTCCCAAAAAAGCATTGTTTGGCTGCACATTATTCTGCAAGATCCAATTGCAATATTCCATCCTACGTTCATAATCATTTCCGTACAGGTGCTGGTGCAATTGATATTTGAAAGATTTATAATTATGTTTGTGCAAGATTCGGCTTACCGTTTGGTGACTAATTTCCAATTCAAACCCAATTTGCCTTAAAGAAACAGTCTTATCAACTTCTATTCGTGCTAAAACATTAATTTCCGTTCCTTCGTCAATGATAACGTTTTCTTCGGGATCATGATTAGGCTCTCTTCGGAATTGATTTTCAAGACGATTAAAATAATTTCTCGCTGGACATTGTCTATCAGGATATCGGTTGGCATAAAGGTTTCTAGCCGCAACGGCATTTTTTCTACATTCCCCATAAATGATTAACATGTCCACTTTTTCATCCCTTGTATAAATGTGGGGTATTTTGAATAAAAATAACAACAAATGTAAAGACTCTTCCAATTCACAATAAAAACACTGATAAACCAATACCTATTTATTTGACAATCTGAATGAATAATTTCATTGTTTTCAAAGCCTCCTTAGTAACTGCTTACCTTCGCATTCGAAGCTATGCGAGTTCAGAAGTGTATTGACGTTCATGGACAGCATTTCGAACAATTGTTGTAATGTTTTGTGTTCATGTTTTGTATTTCAAAGCCACCTTAGTAACTTCTCAGCATTAAATTAGAACAACGTAATTGTATTATCTTATTTTCTTTTTATAATTTTGATGGTATTTATCGCACATTTTATTAGCTGGTATGAATAAATTCCGTATTAATAGTACTAATAAATGGTACCACGGTACCAATATGGTTCCATTTGATTAAATTGAGTTTTACCCCAAAATCGATTACGATGAATTTTATTTGCTCATAAAAAACGCAATTTAGTATTTTTTACTGGATTTCGATTTTTCTAGCATTAGACGGGTGAATTGGAATAAATCGGAACCATCATGGCACACTTAAATGGAAAACTAAAAATGTGATTATAAAGAATATTGACGTTTGAAATGTCACTAATGTAGTATCATTGGATTCAGAAAATAATGCAGATTGCAGAAATGTAATGATATAAAGGGTGTTCTATTCCAAAATCGAAAGTTGGTATCACTTCCGGCGAAACCGGAAGTGAATAAAAAATCATTTGTGGGTCGAAAAGTGCCGCTTATTATGTATATGGGATATCCCAAATTTCAATCAATTACCTCAAAAACTAAAGGAGATACGGGGGGTGTACCATGATCCTGTTACACACGGTATATATGGTAAACTCAGATTCCTAAAGCATAATAATGTTAATACTAGGAAAAAACAGACTTTACAGATTCCCAAGCATCGCACCTCACTCTATGAACGAAGCTTCATTTACACTGCTTCCAAGCTTTATAATGATCTTCCGACTCCTTTTAGGGATTATTCAATAATTAATTTCAAAAGAAGACTCAAACTTTCTTTTTTTTCTTTGGAATCTAAGTCACCCAACGTCTCACGAACCTTGCCATGTAAACCTAACCTGAGTCATGTATTTAATAGTTAGTATTATTATTTAGTAGTTATTTATATGCGTATATATGTTTTTATTAATAATGTAAATTTATGGGAATGTGTGGGTATATTTATTGTATTAATTGCATTGAGGTATATTTATCGTTTGTTATATCTATGAAATATTAATCTCTGCCATCACTATTATATTATGTTTGCATTTGTATATTTGATCGATTTCTTCTTGTTTATTTTTTTTTCTTCAAATTGTTTGTAGAAAATTGGTAGAGTTGAAAAACAGCTCTCAGCTGACCTTCACCATTTCATATTACCTAAATATGAATAAAGGCCATTTATTATTATTATTATTATTTTGGTGGGATAGGACAAAATATTTTCTATGTGATGGTCTTCTCCTAGTATGTTGCGTAGATCTCCAGGTATGTGGATAGCTTTCAAAACTATACAATTTCAGTGATCGGATAATTTAAATGAGAGCAATTATACGCTAAAAATTGAATTCTTATCCAAATACAATATTCAAATATATTGTACCCAATTTGAATGGCATTGTTTCCCAGAATTTTTCAATACGATCTTATCGCAATAGTCCACTTTGTAATCTACATTCATTCAGTTACCGTAAATTTTGCCGGTATAGAGAAATACAGAATATCGACTTGCACTTACGTTTATATTGCACAGTGCAGGCGCTTATGAATCCAAGGTGACCTGGAACGAGCAGCTGAATGTTTCAATCATGAAACATGAAACAAAATAATGAAAGAATAACAGTTGAATTATATTAATTTACCTGAAGATGACATAAACAATGTCGAAACGTCGCATGGAATAAAAATACATAGACTGACTAAGGCCATTATTCCGAGAAAATAAAGAATGTATATATATATATATATATATATATATATATATAATATATAAATATATATATATATATATATATATATATATATATATATATATATATATATATATATATATATATATATATATATATATATATATATATATATATATATATATATATATATATATATATATATATATATATATATATATATATATATATATATATATATATATATATATTGCATCGACCACGGTGGCAACTTAATGGTACAGTTACATTTCCATAATAACTTATATTTACATTTTGTTCATAGTATTGGTCTGGAATTAGATTGCGTCATTTAAGTGCAGGTCGTTCAGAAAATTCAGGAGGTTAGAGATATCACAGCGGTCTCTTATATATATATATATATATATATATATATATATATATATATATATATATATTGCATCGACCACGGTGGCAACTTAATGGTACAGTTACATTTCCATAATAACTTATATTTACATTTTGTTCATAGTATTGGTCTGGAATTAGATTGCGTCATTTAAGTGCAGGTCGTTCAGAAAATTCAGGAGGTTAGAGATATCACAGCGGTCTCTTAGAAGGGATTACATTTCTGGTTTCAGGCTGTATTTTCGTCTTTTTTCGTCGTCCTAGAATATGTTGGACACTAACCGGCACTAGACATGAGTCGCAAGTTTTCACTGGTTCCCTCTTGAAGATGTGGTCATGGGTGTATCTTGTGTGGCCCATTCGTAGTCGTGACAGGATGACTTGGTGTCTCCTTTTCTGGGGAGATATGGTCCATGGTTTCACTGATTTTTTTATTTCGTTGAGTTTGGTATCTCTTTGTTGCCACTCATTTTGCCATTGTTTCCATATCAGGTATTTAATGTAGCTCTTTGCGTCCCTTCTCTGAATTTGTTGGGTTGTAGGTTCCGTCCTTTCGCTTGCAGCTTCACGGGCCACCGTATCTGCCTTTTCGTTTCCGGGGATCCTGATGTGCGAGGGTACCCATACTGATTGTATTTCATTGTTGGGGTTGTTCGTGTGGTGATATATTTTTTCTCTCATGGCCATGGCGTTAGGATTGCTGCAATATACTTGTTCTAGGGTTTCGACGGCGCTGAGTGAGTCGGTAATTAAAGTTGCCTTTTGTATTCCATGGCTTGTGATGTATTTGACGGCTTGAAGGATGGCAAATATTTCACCGCTGTACACACTGGAGCTTGGTCGTAGGAGGTATCTTTTTATTGCTTCCTGAAAGACGAAAGCTGCCCCTACCTTGTCTTCTGATTTGGATGCGCCGGTGTAAAAATTGAGTGTTCTGGGTATCGGGAGAGGAGGGCTTGGAAAGCTCGAACTATCATTTTGGGAGGGGTTTCTGTTTCGTGGAAATGACATAGGGATGTGTCTTTATGCAGTTTGGGTATATGCCAGGGAGGAGTATTTGAGAAGTATGTTTGTGCGATGTTACGAAAGTCAATTTTGGAGGTGATTGGGTAATGATTCAGGCGTTCGAAGAAAGGGTGGGCTATCCTAATTCGGTTCGAAAATAGCTTTTTGAATCTGTTAGCGAATACATATTTGAATGATGGGTGATATGAGTATTGGAGGCTATCGTTGAGGCAAAGGAGAGGCTGAGGTATTGGCTCTGTATACAAGGGGTTTCCTGCTCCACAGTAGATACTTGATATTGGTGAGGAACGGAGGGCTCCCAATACCGTTCGGAGTGCTGAGTTGTGGATGGAGGCTAGTAGTTTTAGAAGTCGCTTGCTTGCTGAAGCATACGTCACCGAGCCATAGTCTATTCTAGTTCTGATTAATATATATTAAAAGTAGTGTTGTGGCATTGGAACCCCAATCATGGTTGGAAAGTACTTTCAATAAGTTCAGCCCGTTTTGACAGGACGTCACGAGGTATTTCATATGGGATTCCTAAGTGAGTCCTTGTTCTAGTGTCATTCCCAGATATCTTATTTTTTCAACTACCTTGATTGTGGTATCTTTCAGTTGAAGTGAAGGTTCTGTTATTGATTTTTTCTTTGTGAAGAGTAAACATTTAGTTTTATCCACGCTCATTTGAAAGCCTGTAAGCGACAACCATTTTTCTATGTTTGTAATCGTTTTTTGGAGATGATTCTGGATGGTTTCAATATTTTTCCCTTCCAGGTATATGACCAAGTCATCCGCAAATGAGCTCATTCTTGCCGGTTTTTCGATGAATGTTCCTATTTCATTAATGGCTAGTAGAAAAAGTGTGACACTGATTATTGAGCCTTGGGGTACTCCATTTTCTTGTATTCTGACGTCTGAGAGTTTTCCATTATTTCTCACTCTGAAGTACCGGCCATTCATATAGTTCATGATAAATTTTAGAAGATTCCCGTTCACTCCCTTCGCGACCAGTGCCTCCATGTCATATCATATGCCTTTTTTATGTCGAAGAATACTGCGACGAAAACTTGTTTGTTTGCAAAGCCTTTTTTATTCTGTGTTCAGGCGAAGACTTTACAACATTTGTGTGAATATATATGGAACACCGTAGAAAAGTTGGCGATTTGTCTCTATTTTATAGATATTTTCATGGGCGATGCTCTTCTGAAATATCAACAATCGTTCCTGCTTTGGCAGTCTCTTCGAGACTAACCCGTCAAGTTCAGTCATCACACCCCTTCGTGGTCACTTTGGAGACCTGCAGAACATCACTTTCCAAAGACTCGTTCATCCAACGAACAGCGAGGCTTTGGAACTCATTGCCTAGGGAGGTGTTCCCCGAGGCATACAACCTCCAGAAATTTAAGAAGAACACCAACTCCTACCTTCTTTCCCTTGGTTCCCACGATGTTCTCTGAACATTACAGGATATCCCTTTTCGTGGGAACCAGAACTTAAAAAAAAAAAAATATATATATATATATATACATATATATATATATATATATATATATATATATATATATATATATATATATATATATATCATAGGGGTATTTTCTTGGGGATTGTTCTGTATAAATATAAATAAAACCCAGTATAGAATCTGTGTTTTTAAATTTTTTTCGACGACGTTTCTCCTGGAAGCCTCCAGGCTTTTTCAAGTCTATAATAGAATTTAAACAATATGAATACATTTTGAAGATATAAAGTGGTGGGGTTATGTTACCTTTTTATAACACAGATTCCACCAGGTAGACAATAAATTGACCAAATAGTCCATCATGATTGGAACGTTTCATTTTGCACATTTTTGTGATATTCTTTGAGTATTCACTTGTAGTTTGGTATTTCTTTTTAACAATGACCATGCGCCGCTTGGATTTAGGGAAATGGACGGTGGTTAGTTTGTTTCGTTGTCGAATTTCTGCGAGGTTTGTTCGTTTCGTCTTTTGGTTGTACACTTTTGTGTTCGAGGTGTTTTGTTGGACTGTTATTTTCTTAAGCTGTTTGAAATTGAGAGAGGAGGCTGAGATGCTCTTGTTTTTTTGAATGAAAGGGTGACGTTTTATATAATGTTGTGGTATACTTTACTTAGTTGTCTAATATCGGTTTTATCATTTAGGGAGTTTGGGTTCTTTTTTATATGAATCATTTCTAGGAATTCTCTTTTTTTTTTTTCGTTGTGTATTTAGATTTTTGTTTATTTTTTATTTTTTTCTTTAATTTTTTTTTTTATTATCAATTTTTTTGTGCCCTTTTATTCTATTTTCTAAGTTGCGAGGTTTGCCCTTTTTGCAGTTTGGGTCGATGCATGGAATTTCGTTAATAACATGGGTTTCTTTTCCCTTAGGAATTTTTGTTTTTAGGTTAGAAAAAATTTATTTGTTTAGTGTGTTGTAACTTTTGTGGCCTATGTTTGAGTTGTATGGTTTTATAGTTTTTGCTACTTGTTCTGATCGGATTGGAATATAAGGGAGGCCAATGTGTTTGTTTTGATTTGTTTTTTTTTCTATTTTGGATGTTTTATTGTAAAAAGGGTTTATTCTTTGTTGGAAAACACCATTTATCATGGGTTTAGAATAATTGTTATTTAATAATGCTGTTTCGGCTTTCTTAATGGCATTTGGGCGATGCTCCGGGTCTGATAAGGTGATAGCTTCATCAGCAAGTCCAATTATGACAGATTTTTTTTGGGATGGTGGGTGTGTCGAATTAAAGTTTAGGTCCCAAACTCCCTAAATGATAAAACCGATATTAGACAACTAAGTAAAGTATACCACAACATTATATAATACGTCACCCTTCCATTCAAAAAAACAAGAGCATCTCAGCCTCCTCTCTCAATTTCAAACAGCTTGAGAAAATAACAGTTCAACAAAACACCTCGAACACAAAAGTGTACAACCAAAAGACGAAACGAACAAACCTCGCAGAAATTCGACAACGAAACAAACTAACCACCGTCCATTTTCCTAAATCCAAGCGGCGCATGGTCATTGTTAAAAAGAAATACCAAACTACGAGTGAATACTCAATATCACAATCACAAGAATGTGCAAAATGAAACGTTCCAATCATGATGGCCTATTTGGTCAATTTATTGTCTACCTGTTGGAATCTGTGTTATAGAAAGGTAACATAACCCCACCACTTTATATCTTTAAAATGTATTTATATTGTTTGAATTCTATTATAGACTTAAAAAAGCCTGGAGGCTTCCAGGAGAAACGTCGTCGAAAAATATTAAAAAACACAGATTCTATACTGGGTTTTATTTTTATTTATACAGAACCATCCCCAAGAAAAAACCCCTATGATACATTTACATGGTTCGAGAAAAATTCACAAAAAATATATATATATATATATATATATATATATATATATATATATATATATATATATATATATATATATATATATATATATATATATATATATATATATTAGATCTAAGACGAGTGCAATTATGGTAAAATACTGCTTTTTTAATTGTGGGTGACTCATTCATTTTCCTCTGAAGATTCTGCAGTAGAATCACACATAATTCGCAAATTGCAAGGAAGTTATCAAAAGATTGCTGAAAACATGGAACATTATGTTGACTGTTCTTCTGTTGACAGTCAACAACGAGGCAGCGGAAATGACTGGACTCTGTTTCTTGGTGTACATCGCTAATTGATGAATTTCATCTCTCAGTGGAGATTTGGCCAAACCCCTCTGCAAAACATAACAAGTTTTCGTTATTTGTCGTCCTCTATTCTCCAAGAAATCGCAGCATGATATGAAGTAGACGAAGATCATCTGGAAATATAAATACTCGTAAGCAAAAATATCACAATATTAACTTTTATCGGGTAGAATTCTTCGGCGAGAATTGTTGAATCGAGAAACTGATAAGGGTGTTTATCCCTGAAAAATAGGGGGTCAGAAACTATTTTATTTTCTGATTGATGTATGAGTGTATGAAGATAAAAATGATAAAAAATATAATCTATACGTATTAAATGAATGAAAAGGATATTTCTTCTAATTTTTGGGCATTTTGAACATTGCCACCATTTCCGTTTCCGTTTTTTGATTTTACAGGAATGTGTTTTCCCGCGAAATGGATTTACATGCATTATTCCGTTTGAAATGGGAAATATCCAGTTTTATCCATCAACTAGTGAAGATTTGTTTTAGCCGTCAACTAGTGAAAATCAATTAGTTGTTACAATTCTGGATTCCGAAGGAGAATTGAATCTTTTTTAAATGACATTCTCCTCAGGTTTCTCCCTCCACATGGCTTGTCGGGGACAGAGAAAGTATCATACAAACAAAGTGTGAGATCTGGCACAGGGTCTGATTACTTGTTATATTCCCTGCACCTTGACATTTCTCCTATTGAACTATAAGTATAGTTTAATCATTTTCAATTTCAGAAGCTGTTTCTATACGGAGCAAATCAAAAACTCACTTCGCTAACACGAGCGTATATGCGAAGAACGGAACGAAAAATTATGTGTACTACTCGTAAACATTCTCCGTCGGTGAACTAGAGATCAAAAGAAGATCAAAAGAGCTTATAGTTAACGTGGGTTTGAGTGACAGCTGTCTAGTTTTGCAGCAGCCAATCAAAACGGACCGCAATCCAATGAAAATGCTTGTATGTAGGTGTGTCTATACGTGACTAATAAATCACCAGTTATATACGTGTTTCAGGAGGTCTGAGTGAATGAAAGCCAGTAGCGACTCTGGTCTGGCATCGAAATGGGTTTTAAAATATTATATAGTTTTGTTGTGTTCTGTTGGAAAGTATGGCTGTTTTTAACACCATGAAAAAATGAAATTGTGATGATCCAATTGCCTATCGATACATATTTTCTCGTTTATGGCATATTTTTTTATTTCAAAGTATTTTTAAAATATTTAAATATGTGAGTAAAATTCGTTATCTCCGCCTCTGCTGCTCAAAGGATTCCGCCTCAAGACCGGGAAACTTGTTTTTCATGCTTCTGCAATTGTAAAGGGTTTGACTATACCAGAAATAATATTTAGTTAAAGTACACATTGGTTTCCACTGAAATGTTTTTTTGGCGGCGTATTTGATGTCCCTTTGAAGAGGAAAAGCCGCAGTAGATTTTCCATGAATGTTCCAATGGGGCGCAGCGACACGGTGAATACTTTAGCGATTCATCTTCGATCGAGAGATCGTGTGCTCTGAAGCTTGTCAGCCATTGAGTAAAGAAATATAATTTGTTCATGTTTAAATAACTAATGAATTAGAGCATCTTCCTTTCTTCTGCGAAAGTGATTTCAAAGCAGTGAATTATAGTGTGATATCGAGGTATGTAGGAATATTTTTGACCATTTCAATTATATGTCATGTTGAAATATTTTCTAACGAGAACGTGGGATATTTCTTCATGAAGTTCCGTTAACTTGATTCATCAAAACTCGCTGCTCAGAAAACAGCGGTTCAACTTATTTAGGTCAAGCAGATAATTGATTCCAGTGCAGTACCACATTTATTTTTCAAATGAGTTCAGGTGGAATTATAAATATCACATGTAATATTATCGAATTGAATCAAGATATTTGTGTTCAGTCTCATCTGTTCTAATTGGTTTGTCTCACAAGGGTTCATTGGGGTTAAAAGAGGGTTTCTCAAATATTATGGTATCACTTACAATGCATTTGGATATATTTTTGGTGTCAATCACAAGAAGTATGTGATATAGTTGATTACTATATATTTTTCATGGTCTTGGGGATGTACTTTGGTATAGTTTCTGATTTGGTGATCATTATGACAGAGCTGTGATTTGTTTTTCTGACCTAGGTGAAGCGATCAATATATATATATATATATATATATATGAATATATTTAATCCTTGGGGTTTGGAATACTTTTTATCATACAAAAAAACTTCATGAAGAAGTATTTGACTATTGGTCGAAGATCATTCTTATACATTTTCTCTGAATATCATTGCAATTGAAGTCATTTTCGGATATAAAATTCTTCTAACTTCATTGTGCTGAATTCTGATTTTTATTTTCTACATAACTCCGTTCGATCAGAGTTACATTGTCGTCAATAAAACCGAGAGGTTCAGCGACCCCAAACAACATTCTTTGGAATTGTAACACATAAAGGAAACTCAAAATTGTTATACAGCAGAAACTGTACATATTTGTTAATAGACTAATATAAATTTCGTATTTGTTTTATTGTTGTAGTGATTTACAGAAGGAAATATTATTTGATTTGTAATTATTATTGGCTAGGAAGTTTGAATTTTTAACCTAATTAAACAAAAAATTCTGGCGTCCATTCAAATGTACAATTTCTTAAAACCTTTACTTGAAACTTAAATGAATTTGAAACTAGCAAGGCGGTCCAAAGAACTTCACACCACTCTTCACTGAATAGACTGGGCATTCTATTACATAATTATATAACTTGTTACACATTGGCGGCATTTATAAGTTCCTTTGGCGGCATTTACATTGAGAATCTTTAGAAATCTTTCACTGCAGCCAAAATTTGTATCGACTAGAGAGTATCACATTGTATTGGCAGAGTGAGTATCAGTACTACGTGAAGTGTGCATTGTTCAGGTTGGGTTATTATTTTTTCACAAGCTTTTATTCAGTTCCACCTGTCCCAACTTCTAGTTGTCCGATTAACGTGAAATTTCGCAGGTGTTCATAACTCCAGTGACAATGCATAGTGCTAGAGAAAAAATAAAATGGGCTCCAATATGGCGGACGAGTTTTATGATTATGGTTCGATTCTATTCGAGATTGGTATGTGGGGGTTTTCGGGGACAGAAATCACGAGTTTTTTGTCAAAATTCAAGATGGCGGCTTCAATGTGGTGACGAGTTTTGTGATTATAGCCCGATTTCAATGAAAATTGGTATGTGGAGGTTTTTGGTATCGGAGATCATGATGTTTTTGTCAAAATCCACGAAAACAAAATGGTCGCTCCAAGATGACGACGATTTTTCGTTGTTAAAGATGGATTCCATTCGAAATTGGTGTGTGGGGGTTCTCGAGGTCGGACATCATGATGTTTTTGTCCAAATTCATAAATTCAAGATGGTGGCTCCAATTCAAAATGTGGTATGGTATGTGGGTTTTTTTGGGGTCGGAGATCATCAATTTTTGTCAGAATTCATCAAGATGACGGATTTTAAGGATGACTGAAAAGAATTGAATATTAATGATAAAAAACCCAAGACAAGCTTTTATACAAATGCACTAAAAAGGAATAAATAATTTCTTTATTTGTTTGACCTAGGTGATTATGTGAGTAGTAGATTCAAAAGCTTGCCGCGAATATAAAAAAGGTATTCTTTCGCGACAAGATTTCAAATCCGCTAGACAAAGAATAACCTAGGCCAAACAATTAAAGAAATTATTTTTTCCTTTTTAGTGCATTTGTATAAAAGCTTTTCTAGAGATATCGTTAGTTTTTTCTTTCAGTCGATTGTTGTGTCATTAGTTGTGTTCAGTTTGTTTTTTTTTTACAAAAAAGTGTTTTATTTAATCGCGATGCCCAAGCAAGCCTACAATAGCTAGATCTAGATGTCAATTATTTTTCATCAAATTCAAGGGCTACTCAAAATAACCAGAAGAAAATATTGCGAATTCGTTATATATACGAGAAATTTTGTTAATATAGAAATAATACACAGAGACTTTCATGTCTGGGAAACAAATATGCTTCCAAAGCTGAAAGCATTTTTGATGGATTGTATTCTACCCGAAATTTTGGATGGGCGTTTTCCTAGAGGAATGAGATGGTTCTAATAATATTGAAGAAAGAGATAAAAATTCAAAAAAAGGAAGATATAGTAACTTTTTTTATATTTATATTGGAATAAAACATCCGGCAAAAATATTGTTTAATTTTGTTTATTTTCAACAGTTGCATTCACATCAGTTGAATTGAATGTTTCACGTGCTATACCGTTCAAGCATCTCTATGAAAATTGGTATACACAGATATTTGAAGTATTTTCGCGCAATCAGTAACGGGATAATGGGATACATGATTTGTTTTAGAGGAAAACGTTTTTTCACTCGACTACAGTGAAGGTTCAAGAGAAACTCCACCATGGTTTTTGAGGAGTTTGAGGAGTAAAAAGTGGTCCAGTTCACTGCATGTAACGATTTTTGAGAAGAGATTATTCCTTTACTACTAATAAATAAATAAAGCATTTATTGCCCAACAGAAACCATTTACAAGGCAATTAAATATTATAGATAATAATTTACAAGATAGTATTAGTATATAACAAAACAAACAAGGAAATTGACGAGGAACAGTGCAAAGAATAAACATAAGGTATGAGACACAAAATAGTACATGCATGGTTTAATCCTGAATCACTATAAGTATGCTCGAGCTTTATTATTTAATTCCGACTTACTGCAGTTAGAAATATCACATATATTTGATAGCTTATTTGCATTACAACACATTACATTGATCGGAGCTTTAGACATAATATTTGTTTGAGCTCTTTTACACTTGAAGGTGGTATTTGACCTAGACTCCAATCTCGGCACATGGAAACCAATTTTAGATAATAGTGCTGGTGAGTCCACTTCACCTATTAATAGCTTGTGCAAGAGCGACTCACAAAGATCATTGATAAATATCAAAAACAACAGTGGCCCCAGGTTGGATCCCTGAGGGACTCCACTGGTTGCAATGAAGTTATTCGAGGAATATCCATTCAGAGAGACAAACTGCACTCTGTTTTTCAAGTAAGATTTCAAAAGGTCCAAAAAAATATTATTAAATCCTAGACCAGTAATTTTCTTCAATAGTATTTCGTGATTGATTTTGTCAAAGGCCTTGGAGAAATCAGTATAAACCACATCAACCTGCCCTCTTTGGTCTAATGATTCACATAAGTATTGACTTAAAATGGATAGATTACTAATTGTGGATCTTGAGTTCATGAATCCATGTTGAGATTCAGAGATGATGTGTTTGGTTGCAGGATAAATGCGATTACATAATATGATCTCCAAGACCTTTGCAGGGTTATTTAAGATCGAAATTGGTCTATAATTGTTAACAATAGCGCGGTCTTGAGACTTATGTACGGGACACATTTTCGAAATTTTCCATATATCTGGAAATACCGATGTTTTTAGAATTAAATTAAAGATTGTAAGCAATGGACATATTAATGCACTAAGACAATCCTTGATGATGAAGGATGGAATTTTGTCAGAACCTGAGGTGAATTTATTTTTTAATTTTCTACCAGCATTAACAATTTCGATTTCGGTTATTGGTTCAGAGCTGATATCTACTGAGTTATAATTGTCATTCAGTTGTAGGTTTATCAAATCTGGTTCCGCCATTGTATATACACTTTCAAAATATTTGACGAAAGCATTTGCTATCTCTTGAGGATTATCGAAAAATTCATCACAGTAAGACATTTTGGCTGGAATTCTAGAGGTTTCATTTTTGTTATGAATAAAAGACCAGAACGATTTAGGTTCATTTTTCAATTCAATTCAACTAATATAGTATATCCATTCTCCGTTGAATAAATGCATCTTCAACTAAAAATATAGGGTTCGTTCAAAATCGTACATTGAATTATAAAGGAAACCGGGAAAATAAATAAATATGATTCCCTATATAAAGTATATAGTAGACAAAATTTTGTAAAAACTATCCCCGCGTAAAAACCAATCGATAACTTCGCTGACCGCATATAGCATGCATTACCGTAAACCACTTCAGATAATACTTTATTGCGTTTGGGGTATAGATAATAGAATCTATTAGTAGGATAGTGGTGTGTGTCCGGGCAGAGGCAGCCATGTATGGTAAACAACTGCAAGAAACATTTTGTGCAGTAGTCGAAAGTACCATCCACATAAAATTTCTGGATCAAGCAAATCTGCTTTAAATTTGTACAACAATCAATGAAAGTGTTCAATCATTTATTATTTAATGGGTCACTTGGTTCAAAATAGCAGGTAGATTTTGTTAACGAGTTTGAAATATTATACAGGGTGTTATGTAATGAGTGTCTGATATTTTATAGGACCATTCTTCAGTTATTTATAAGGTGAAAAGTTCATATAAGCACGGGTCCGCAAGGCACTCATTTTTGATATACAAGGTTTATTTTTATTTTGATTTTTTGTAAATAATTTTCAAAATGATGTCGATATTTGGACGGAAATTGGTATTTGTGGATTTTTTAATAGGAGAAATTTAAATTTGATCTTAGTTTGGCCCTCAATTGTAGGGGGCGCAGCCTACAAGACTTTGTCTTTTTTGGGGAGTCACAACTTTGTCGTGCATGTATGTATCACATTTTATAGAAGTAAAATCGATTCCTCTACCATTTTTACGTGAAAAGTCGCTACAAGCAACCGTATTAGAGATAAATTAATCGATGCATCCAATCTTCATCTCATTGATTCGCGAACTTTTTGGAAATAAAAGTACCAAGTAGGCTAGTAAGTTTATTCCAATGTTTTTTTGTGCTGTCATTTCAAAAATAATATCTTGACGCATAGATAAATAGTTTTATTTATTATTATTGTGATTATTTGTTAAAAAATGGTAAACTTCACCAATGCAGAGTATGCTGACAAACATTTTACATACGGACTTTCTAACGGAAATGCATTTGAGGCTAGACGTTTGTATCAGGAGCGTTATCCGAACCGCACAACTCCTACTTCAAGAACGATTTCAACAATTCACGCTCGGTAGTTTTGAGAAAGCTAGTCATCTGTCGGGGGCACATCGGACGGTAAGAACCCCAGGAACCGAGGAGGCAGTTCTTGATCTGGTAGGTCTGGTAGGAGAACACCCGGAAACAAGCTCCAGAAAAATAGCGGTGTCAAACTTTTTTCATGTTCTGGTATGGAAAATTTTAATTGATAATTTGTTATATCCCTGCCATTGATTTGTTGAAAATATAAACAGGATGTTCATAAAATCAGATGTGGAATCATCTGCGACTGAAAAATAAACTTTAGTCACTATCTTCCATCGTCAAGATAACCTCTTGTGGGGTATTCATGTTGAAAAGGGAAACATTCTCAATTGAATATTGATAGAAAGATTTTTCTGTGAATTGAAAAATCCACGATTAAAATGAAGTTATTTTTTGTGAATGTCTAACAGAAAACAACTACTTCCCCGGCTAAAGCCACGCTGGACATTGAACTACATCTGATAGATATTCTGAAAAGACCCTAACTCAAAAGAAAAAATCTGTAATTGAAAATTTGCATTTTCATTCAGATAGTTATTTGATTTTATATTCCAGTCTTAATTAAGAACTCATGAAGATGAATGAGGCAAAGAAGAATGTTTTCCAAAAGAGAGTACTCACCAGAAATCATTCGTAACATTGACGCAGGAGAGACATCGCATTCAATAGGTCTTCAATACATTTTTGTCGACGAAAATCTATTTCACGCTTCCACGATCATCAGGAAGACCGGAAGAAATGGGAAACACATTTTCAAGAAGCAATCTCACTTTGCGAAGATGGAAAAAGTTAGAATCATTTCTTTTGGAGAGACACTTTGAAATTAGTGTTTTCTGACATTAAAACCTTTCATGGGGTATCATAGATTGATTTGTTGAAAATATAAACAGGATGTTCATAAAATCAGATGTGGAATCATCTGCGACTGAAAAATAAACTTTAGTCACTATCTTCCATCGTCAAGATAACCTCTTGTGGGGTATTCATGTTGAAAAGGGAAACATTCTCAATTGAATATTGATAAAGATTTTCGTGAATTGAAAATCCACGATTAAATGAAGTTATTTTGTGAATGCTAACAGAAAACACATTCCGCTAAACGCTGACATTGAACTACATCTGATAGATATTCTGAAAAGACCCTAACTCAAAAGAAAAAATCTGTAATTGAAAATTTGCATTTTCATTCAGATAGTTATTTGATTTTATATTCCAGTCTTAATTAAGAACTCATGGAGATGAATGAGGCAAAGAAGAATGTTTTCCAAAAGAGAGTACTCACCATTGACGCAGGAGAGACATCGCAGAATCTCGCAAAGTGAGATTGCTTCTTGAAAATGTGTTTCCCATTTCTTGCGGTCTTCCTGATGATCGTGGAAGCGTGAAATAGATTTTCGTCGACAAAAATGTATTGAAGACCTATTGAATGCGATGTCTCTCCTGCGTCAATGTTACGAATGATTTCTGGTGAGTACTCTCTTTTGGAAAACATTCTTCTTTGCCTCATTCATCTCCATGAGTTCTTAATTAAGACTGGAATATAAAATCAAATAACTATCTGAATGAAAATGCAAATTTTCAATTACAGATTTTTTCTTTTGAGTTAGGTCTTTCAGAATATCTATCAGATGTAGTTCAATGTCCAATTTTCCTGGCTTAAGCCGGGCCGGTTGGGAAGTAGTTGTTTTCTGTTAGACATTCACAAAAAATAACTTCATTTTAATCGTGGATTTTTCAATTCACAGAAAAATCTTTCTATCAATATTCAATTGAGAATGTTTCCCTTTTCATCCCTGCCATATTCAAAGAGTTCAAGCACTACTCCCTCGTGACTTTCTGTTACGTATCAACTTCTGTCGTTGGTTTCTTCAATCCCTTATTCAAAATATCATTTGAAAATCAAATCCTGTTCACCAACGAAGCAAATTTCTCACGCAACGCTATACGCAATTTTCACAACAATCACTTCGTCCTTCGATACACGTAGTGGCGTATCTCATATTTCATACTTATTCAGGAGAAGCATTTGAAGTTTTTCGCTAACTATGAAGGATATTTGTGATAGTAATTGAGGCTATGATCTCAATTTGTACCTCGCAGGAAGGTACCGTTGGATAAGTAGGTACATGTACCTTTGTGCTTGCAAGGTCAAATCCTTTCAGTTCTTGAAAAATTAATAACAAATAAGATACGTCACTTTGTGAAAATAATATTTTTCATTTCAGAATACACTATGGTCACATACGCCACTCAGGTTCTTTTTCAATTAAGCGAAATAAAGCTTATACTTTTTTCCATTTATGCAAACATAACATGAAGTAATAATACAAGGTTTCTATTTTTCACATTTCCACCTCAATTGTCGGTGTGTGGAAGGGACGCGTGAAAGTCTCTGTATTCGGCGATTTTAACAACTGGAGTTACTCCTTGACAAAGAGACATCAGATCTTTATACTTGGCCTTCCCTATCTTATTAGGCTCCTCGTTGAGAGGACGTAGAATAACAGTTTTCAAATTTATCTTTTTTTGTCTTTCCAAAGTTATCTTACTGTATTCCTGTTGATTGTGGCTTGATTTGAAGAACAATGTGTCTGGATGTAGTTTAGAAACTTTAACTTCCATAATGTCATTCCATTTGATAGCATCATCCGTCTCCCTAAAAAACTTCCACATACGAATTTTTTGTCAATAGTAGCTCTTGTTTTGCATTCATTCTTCAATTCTCTGACCTTCATTTTTTCTGCGTTATGTTTGTCATAGATGTCTTTTAGTTTCAATTTTGTATTATCATCACCATCTTTGAATGTGATACAGAGGGAACATTGGTCCTTCTTTGGTTCATGAAAACTTAAATTTTTAGATCTGAAAATATTTCGGTAGGTAGTTATGCTTGGTTTCTCGCCATCAACTTCATTTTGTTCTTCTAAAAATAATGAATACATTTTAGAAATGGTTAGATCGGGATGAAGGTACTCTCGTGTACTCTTCGCTCTGCAATAGTGTGATTCTATTTTAGGGAACTTATTAATGTGCTTTCCAATTGCCTCGTGAATAGTGAAGTCCCTTTTTTGACTACTTGTGATTGTCTGCCACCCCGCTTATCGGGTTCAACGATACCACTAGCATTTACTTTTTTCAATGCTGTTCTCATAGTTCTCTCGGATATACCAAGAGTACCTGAGAAGAACTTCTTACAGACCAAAACCTTTTCATTGTTTCTTGTTAGATAATAAAATATTGTGTTCTGCCTTCTAGATTGATCCTTGTTACTGGTCTTCTGTTTAGTTGTATCTACTTTTGTATGTCTTACTATAAATTCTCGCTGATTAGTTGAATTTTCTATTTCGTTGTATGCTTCGAATAATTTGCCTCGATTTTCGTCAGTGAAAAGGCTGCACATTCTACCTTGCCTTTTATAGGTACCACCATTGCATCTTTCTTTTAAGAATTTGGGTGGTACAATTTTTTTTATTTTTGTACTTGCAGTATTGCTTACCCATACTTCTCAAAGATTTCGCCACTTTTTGTTTGTTCACACTCGGCACTTTTATAGGAGTGCTTCCTTTTTCACTTCCTTACACTGCATACCTTTTCGATACATTGTTTTCTCGTTTTTTGTTAGTGTCGTTAGTTGATTCGTTTAAAAATATTTTGTTATGTCGTGCTTTCTTGCTACTATGATCGTTGCATGAGTCATAATAATTTTCAAAATGATCGAAGCAAAGCAATATCAGATATCTATGGCAGGAGCTAAAAACCTCCCTCTTGCATTTATAGACTTCACAGGTTGCACGGTATGGGGGATCGGCATCGGAATCATAACCGCTAAATGGATCAGACAAAGACATGTCTATGGAATGTGAAGGTGAAACGGTTTCGTTGTGTTCTGGAAGCGAATTGTTATATAAGAAAAATTTGGAATAATCGCACAAGAGTACTAGTACCTGCGTCGATGACTTCCCCAACAAAATCATCGGTGATTTCTATTTCTGGTATTGGTTCCCTTTCCATCATGGTTTCTGCACCAGCTGAAGAAATGCTGATTTGATTCGTAGTGTTCTTGTTATTTTTCAAATCATCAAAACTGATCTCTTTTTGAAAACCTACAATTTTTAAAGTAACAATTAATAGGTATATTCTATAACCTATTTTCCTTCATCGACGTTCTTACCAATATCATTATGTTGCAATGTTTTTGAATTTTTCAATACATTTGAAAAGTTTGTTAAAGGTACATCATCTTCTGAAGACCACTCTGCAGCCACATTTTCCTCTATATCTATTACGACACCACTATACCACTTTTTTTCGTATAACATTTTGACTTTACTTCCTACTTTCAAAATTCTAGACGTAATTTTCAATTCACTAGACGAAACGATATTTTTTGTTCGATCTCTCCAACGTACTAGCACATCCATTGTCTTTGAAAATATTATAAGCAACAATATTTTAGCAGTTACCTCTGAGACAGACTTCTTCAGACTGAGCCAAAACAGAACAATTGCTTGCAGCAGATACGTTTCAACATGTCATAACAGGCAGAATTGAGATACGTCACTATGTGTTTGGACATATTACACAGGAAAAAAAATGACAAAGTGGCGTAAGTCGACTTACGTCTATTCGTGGTGGAGAAAACTCATTTAAATTGAGATACGCCGAGGGAACGATAGCAAAATACTCGGAAACTATCTTCTATGGAGATACGCCACTACGTGCAATCGAAAGAGCATGCAAAGTTTAGTATCTATGCGTAGTATCTCAAGTTTGGATATTTGTGAGATACGTCACTACGTGTTTTGAGGGACGACTTGTGGTCAGAGGAAAACCCCCATGCGATACAGGAATCACATTTCCAAAAAAAGTTCTCTCTTAACGTGTGGGCAGGAATCCTTGGAGATTACTCTCTAGATCCATTCTTTATTCCGGGAAGATTAAACAGAGAGATATATCGTCATTTTCTTGAAGAAGATTTGCCTATTCTACTGGAAGATGTCGCTTAGACTACAAAATGAAATGTGGTTTATGCATGAAGGTGCCCCGGTACATTTTAGCATCCAAGCGCGAGAATTTTTAGATCAAACTTTCGGCAACCGTTGGATAGGTCGGGGAGGGCCCCAGCCATGGCCCCCTAGGTCACCAGACCTTAATAGTTTGGGTGTTTCCTTTGGGGACATCTAAAATCCTTAATTCACCAGACACTCATCCAAAATGAAGGAGAATTAAGTAATCGAATAATTAACTTTTGTAGAACGATTCAAAATACTCCAGGAATTTTCCAAAGAGTGCGCGAATCAATGAGAAGAAGATTGGATACGTGCATAGAGGCGGAAGGTGGACATTTCGAACATTTACTGTGATTTTGATTTTGATTTATATCTAGTGTTTCGTTGTTTATTGTTGTTTGAAAATTAGGGTGTGAAATGTTTCTATGTCGAATAAAATTTTTTTTTTTTAAATTGTTTCACTTTTAGACAAACACATGAATCGATTAATTTAAATCAAAATATCTCGAAAACGGCTGCTTGAAGCGACTTTTGAAAAGCATACTTTTTTCACGTAAAAATGATAGAGGAATCGATTTTTCTTCTAGAAAATGTGATACATACATGCACGAGAAAGTTGCGACTTCCCAAAAGAGACAAAGACCTGTAGGCGGCGCCCCCTACAATTATGGGCAAAACTAAATTTGAATTTCGTCCAAATATCGACATTACTTTAAAAATTATTTACGAAACACCAAAATGAAAATAAATTTTCAACACTCTGTATATCAAAAATGAAGGCCTCACGGACCCATGCTTCAAGGAACTCTTCACCTCATTAATAACTGAGGAATCGACCTATAAAATATCGGACGCTTATTACATGATATATAAAGAAGAAAGCTTGTAAACTGGACATCCTAGAAAGTTTGAAGACGAATATTAAACAAAAAATCAGAAAACTTCTTTAAATTAATTTAAATAATTATTATTTGTTGAATTTGTTTGAACGAAGATTAAACAGTAGAAGCGAATGTCTTTTGCTTGCTATTTTCATGTCATTTTCGAATTATATCTCGTACATATTCAATGATGTTACAAAAGTTTGGAAAACCTTTTTTAATGTTCACAAATGGCAATTGTGACGGAGAAGCAAAAATGGTACATTGACGAAGTGTAAAAACCCAGTTTCCTTTATGCGAAAAAGTGACTGCGGAGGGTTTATCAAAGCCATTTTTTGATAAATCGGAACTTATTCCGAATCAGTGATTCACATCAATTAGTGCAAAAAGAAAAATATAATTTTCTCATATTTGAAACTGAGAAAAAGTAGTCCAATCAATTCGCATTGATTTGAGAAAAATTAATTCTATAATTCCATTTTCTGTGACAAATGAAATTTCAATTCAGAAAAAGGTTTCTCAGATGGGGATATCACAAATGCGTTGGGTTGCAACAGGATCACATTTTGTTTTTAAACTCAAGCAAATATTTCACTTACATTGGGAAGTTTACACAATTCATAAAAAAAGGGTTTCTACTCAACGGAAAGATCTTCTAAATATGAAGCCATACCCTGGTTTCACGGCTGAGAAACCATTTCAGAGGACTTCAGTAGCAATCAGCAACTGTTTCATGATTCTTTCTCGAATATAAAACTGCGATATGGCTTTGGATTCGAAAGAAAGTTACGTTGGAATTGTGGAAAATTCCCAATGTAAGACTTTTGTAGAAAAATTCAATAAGAAACAAAATAAATTAATTCCACATCTGGAATTCGACATTTTATTTTTCATACAAAATGGAAAAGCGGGAATCCCAAAGTAATCTTCAAATCCAACACAGCCTCCATAAAAAACAATTATACTAATGTTTTAACAGATTTAGGCAGACGGAATCTAATTGTTCATCAACAAAAAAAAACTTGAGAAAACAAGATGTCTTAGATCATTCTCTGGAAAGAAAACGAAAAGACCAAAAATTTAAAAAACTTGATAAGGCCAGTAGAGTCGTGCCCACCTTGGACTCAAGGGTGATATCAAGTTACTCTATTTCTGCTTAAATACAAAAAAAAATTTTTTTTTTAAATTTTCGGACTGTTATAGTTCACAATCGATCACAATTTTGGGCGGGTAATTCCCGAAATGATAATTATATCATGATCTGAAGCCAAGCAACACCGGGCGCGGCTAGTACTTGGTTGGGTGACCACTTGCTAAGGAAGGTGCGTGTTGAAAATGTCCCGATGACTATGGCGTAGTAGCATATTCGCAGCTGGAGGCGTCATATCAATGAGCACGATATATGACGATAGATATGCCGTCCTTCGGAGGGGATGTTAAGATGGCGGTTCCGAGTTCATAGATGTTGAGCGAGTTAAAGAACCCTGCCTCTGATACAACAGAGGATTCGGAAAAATTGCGGGTTGGGGGAAGCATGCTCACCGGCTTTGGTAACAAGTCTAGTCGCAGAATCAGGCCGACTTCAAATAAATCGTAAGCAAAAATGAAACGTTTAAATTCTTAATAATTAGGAGAGTTATTTTAATTTCTTTCTTTTGAATATTAGCGTAAGAGGACGAGAATGAATCAGTTAAACTTTCATTTACTCCTATCAAGATATTTGATCCTAACACTTTGTAGATTTTAGATTGTAGATTGTAGATTGTAGATTTTAAGACTATTTGATCGAAATCAATAATGGAGCTCAGTAAACTATCTGTGATAATTTAAATCAGTTCAAAAAGCTTGTGAAAAATTTTTATAACTTAATGTTAGCATGTTTGTCATCTTTTATTTTACTTTTATAATTCCATGCCTAATTTAAATTTTTATTCAATTATGTTTAGTTTTCCTATAATGTTTGTAACAAATCCTGATTCTCATCTTCTGTGATTTTTATGTAGCATTGATGCTAATATTATTATTCTTCAGAACACTGACTAAACAGTGATGCTTGTAATTATTATTATTAATTATACACTTTCCTGATACTTTGTATATCTTAGATCGCTTAGTAATAACATCTGCCGGTCCCAAGCTTGGAAAAAAAATTTGATGGGAAATCAAAACAACAAATTAGTGAAAATTCAGTTTTATAATGATGTTTTCGGCATATTCATCTGACTTCGAAAAAACATATTTATACAAAAGTAGGCAAAGTCACATTTGAAGTAAAAGAATAAATTTCCGCCTATCGTCGGCAATTTCAATCGAAGCGCAAATCCTATTAAGGTAAAACGCCAGTAATTGACCGTCAGCCAGTATTCGACCGTTCTCGTGTAAAATTTTCGAAACTAAGAATCTAAGGAATATTTGAACAAATATAAAACTATCTATGAATAGCCTCAAGTCTTTTTTCCACCTCCTACTACGCAAAATGTCCGCTTATAATAACGTTCTCGCGTTCTTGTTGTTAAGTTTAGCTCTACCTGGTTTAGCAGAAATATAATAAGAGACATCAAAAGTAAAGACTTTCACAGAAAACATTATAGAAGTACAAAGAATGAAAACCATCAACGAATGTTCCTATACCTCAGATCGAAAATAAAGAAAGATGTTCAATTAGCTTAAAGAAAAAATAGAAACAGAAGTAACTGAGAACCCTTCTCACTTTTGGAAGCATATAAAACGAATAAAGAATAATTCTGCAGAATCAAATTATCTCATCTACAACGGAAATCAAATCACAGGTAACGACCGGATTGCAAATGCCTTCGCAGAATTCTTCAAAAGTGTGTACTCAGAAACCGAAGCCACTTATAAACTACCTGTTGATATGCATTCAAATCACTCCTTGGAAATTAAAAGTTTTGACACTGACGATGTACAGGAAGCAATGAAAGAACTTAAACCAAAAAAGTCAGCAGGCCCCGACAATATACCACCATACATATTCAAAGGGTGTGCTGAGTACTTAATAGCCACCCTCAAAAGAATATTTAATTCAATACTCCAAACTGGAGCCCCTCCTAAGTTGTGGAAATATACGAAAGTTTGTCCTATACCTAAAGGAACAAATAAAAGCGATATTTCAGAACACCGGCCTATTGGTATCGTATGTGCTCCCAGTGAAATCTTCGAAATTATAATGTACACAAAAATTTACCACCATGTGGAACCATTTATAAGTGATGAGCAATAGGGTTTTATGAATAAAAAGTCCACATTAACCAACTTAATGATATTTTTTCAAGATGTGAATGAGGCAATTCACAATAAAAGCCAAATAGACGTAGTATATACGGATTTCGCGAAGGCATTTGACAAAGTCGACCACGACATACTGCTTTTTAAACTATCTAACTTAGGCATCTCTAACAATATCATGATGGTTATAGCGTCTTATTTAAAAAATAGAGGACAATATATCATATACAGGGGGGCATCTTCAGAAACTTTCCTACATTCTCAGGTGTGCCGCAGGGCTCGAACCTTGGTCCTCTTTCCTTCCTCTGTATGATTAACGACCTCCCAACCGTAACATTGAACTCTTATTCCCAGCTATTTGCAGATGACTTCGAGATATACAGAGAAATGAAAGAAATCAATGACTGCCTCCTCCTTCAAAAAGATTTGGACAGTATTTATTCGTGGTCAGTCGACAATAAACTAGCATTCGATATATCAAAATGTTTTTATATCACTTTCACCAAAAAGAAAGAAACAATTTCACACAGCTACTATATCAACCATAGCCCAGTAACGAAGAAATTAGAAGCCAAAGATCTGGGAGTGATATTTGATGAGAAATTAACCTTCAATATCCACATCAGGAACATTATGAATAGAGCATTATATAACTGGGATTCATTATCAGGCACTCATTTGATTTTCATGAACAAAAATCCCTAAAGAATCTCTATGATGTATTTGTAAGATCCATTCTAGAATATGCATCAATAATCACCGTTTTATGCAGAGGCAAAAAATAAGATTGAAAAAGAAAAAAAAATTGAGATATTTATATTACAAAAAGCATGATATATATTATTTTGATATCCCCTACTTTACACTTCTGCAAAATGTATCCTTCAAAAAATTAGAATCTAGACGCACTATGGTAGGTCTATTACTCCTATATAGGCTCATAAATGGCCAAATCAATTGCTTTCATTTAATAGGTCGCATGCAATCTTCAGTTCCCCAATACAACAGTAGAAATATCAACACAATACTACATTTCTCAACACCCCATTCAAACCTGGGCTAAACTCCCCAATACACAGGATTTGTCAAGCTGCCAACCAATATCTCAGTAATGAAGATATTTTCTTTTGCAATTATAATAACTTTACAAAACATCTCAACTATCTTATTTTGTACTAACCGAAATTATATTGATTTGTAACACATTTCATATCATCACTGTACCCACTAACTAAAACTATTTTAATTTGTAAACATTTCATGAACAATGTTCACTACTATTATATATTTCCAAAGTAATCTGTAATTGGACTTATTGTATGTTGATTATTAATGAATAAAAAAAAAAATACTGCGGGCTATGCACATCGTGTTGAGAAGTGTAATTTTTATGTTAAGAAGTTCGACCAAATAAGGTAATATTATTTAGCCGTTTTTGCATATTTTTGTTCGTTTGTCAGTGTTTCAATAAATGTTTTCTATTGTATATATCGAAAGAATACCGCTTCAATTCATTTTTTGCCAAAATACAGTCTGTCAAAGACTGATAGCTCTAAATTTATATGAAAATTTGTGTTTGACCGATCGGTCAATTACTAGAAGAATTATGAGTTTTATGATCTCACAACTATTGGAAATGGATTTAATAATAGGATGAAGTTTAATACCTTTTTTTCAAATTATATATTTCCCTTTCAAATGGTTTAGTATAGGACCAAACTTTTAAGCTTTATTAATAAGATACAAGCAGTTCAAATATGCGGTCAATAACTGGTTCTTTTTTTGGTACGGGGCACAAACAGGTCAAACAGTGAATTTCTCAGCAGGTTTCAAATTTTATAAATATCTTAGCCTAATATAAATATTAATGTACATGTTTGTTTCTCTTCTATTTTATTAAACATCCTTCATAACGATGAAAGTAATTGACCGCAATTAAGTAGGAATAATCGCTGTAAAATATAAATAATAAATGTTTGGTCAACCACTAGCCCCTATAAGGGTAAGGGGTAAGGGTATAGTGAAGAAGATCTTCAGGGCGCTCGATGCAAGAAGTAGGGCTTTATCCTATGAAAAAGCAGCCAAGATGTTTAATGTACCAAACTCAACTCTAATTTATAAAGAAAAAGGAAAATTACCAATGCAGATAAAAATGGGCCCGAAACCATTTTTAAATCCTGATGAAGAGACACTATTGGTTGAATGGTTGTTCCATTCAGCAGATAGAGGTTTTCCCGTTACAAAAATCCAGTTATTGGATAGTGTTCAACTTCTGGCAAAAGAGTTAAAAAGGGATAATATTTATGATTTCAAGGATGGAAGGCCTGGGAATACTTGGCTTGAGGGATTTTTGTCGCGACAAAGTAGTATCTATCCGATTAACTAAAAATCTGCATCCAGAGCTCGTATCACAGAATCCTTGTTGAAACGTTGGTTTGCAGAAACTTGATCCTTTCTGGTCACTAACATAATAAGATATTTTTTTTAAAACAAAATAGTACGGAAAAATAATAAATTTACCTAACTTTTTTTTTAAACTGTCAAACACTTACAGTTTTGAGTCAAAGACAAGATAATTTCCGTAAACTAATATAATCAAAGTGGTTAAAGACTAAATGAAAAATACCGTTTCCTTTTTTATTTAAAAAAAATACTACTTCATGATGGATGGATTCAATATGCGGGGTAACTAACTTTTAAATGAATAACATGTTTGTTTCATCACATTTTTGATTACTTTATTTAAATGTATAAGTATCTACAAGAAAATCAATATGGACGGTCAAACACTGGCATTGGAAAATCCGTGACCGGTCAAACAGTGGTGCGTTTACCCTATGTTTTATCAGGGGTGGATGATAGCCCCATCCTCATCCAACTGAGAATGGATATACTATACCAGCTGACAACCCTAAAAAAATCCATAATTCTTTGGGAATCTGTAATCATCAAGATCAAGGCCACGGGGCCTGTGGCTCAGTGGCACCAGCGTCGATCTTGTGTCAACTGTTTCCACCTGGCGCGGGTTCGATTCCCGCAGCTGGTGAAAAACTTTTCCAAGGTCCCAAGAGTGGTTTCGGATCCCACTATAAAAGGTAAGGTCCCCGTGATCTTAACTCGTACAAGTTTTCATTAACTTTTGAGGGTTGGTCAAACAACTAAGAAAGCGGTTAAAAACAAATTTTACAATTTTTACAAACCATCACCATTGACAGCAGAATACATTTTTAACCGACGAAATCAAAAAGGAGGAGGTTCTCTGGTCGACGCGTATATTATTTGTTATTTTTTTTATTTTTTATGTATGATCACGCATAACTTTCCACAGAGCAGTGCGATTCCGATGAATCTTTCTTCATTGGATAGGGTGTATTTCGAAGTTGGTCCCATTTGAGTTGAACAAAAAAATCCATCCCTAAGGGTAGCAAAATGAAGGATATTGTTCGTTCACCCTCTAGATTTTGGTCCGTTAACCGATTCTATCAGGCATAACTTTGTAGTGGGTTTTCCGATTCAGATTATTCTTTTTTTATTAGATAGGATATACCTCATGAATGATCATATTCCAATTCGTATTGGAATAATCCACCCCTATGGGTAGTTAAATAGGGGATGATTGATTTTTCACTTGTGAACATTGGCACACATATGTAGTTGACACTGACAGATCCTCCTAGATCCGTCACATTAATTACATTCTATACAAAGTGATAAAATTAACTAACCAGAACTTTTAAAAATACTTTATATCATATAACAATAAATAGTTGAAGTAGATAATCATATTATTTAACAACAAATAGTTGAAGTAAGCTAGGTGAGTAAGTAATTTGGAAGTAATAAAAAGATAAGTAAGTAGTAATCAGTAGATTTCAGCCACAAAAAATTGAAAAAAAAAAAATTTTTAACAAAAAATTAGACCGACGAAAAAATCAACTGGAAAACAAAAAATAAATAAACCTTCTCAGTCTTAATGATAATTGAGCTCATAATAGTTATTTATGTAATAAGGATCATGAAGACGATCATTATGGTACAAGTCGTGAATGTTATTGTGCGAGACGTAGCCGAGTCCGATAACACGACGTGTGCCATAATGATTGTTTATGATTCGTAATACATAAAAAAAATTATCTGATGGTATTTATATTAATACATTTTCGAAAAATTGAAAACTGCATTTTCGACATGTCACAATGACAACTATTTTCAAAGGAGTAAGTATATGTGTAGTTTCAAATATTAGTAGGTTAGTGAGCTGTGCTTTGCCATTTCCTTGGCAACGTCAGGTTGTAACGGCAATATTCATCTGCTGTCAAACACAATTGTCACGTAGAATTGAATATAATTTGAATAATAATGAGTGATTCTGAAACTGGTAGTTTACCTTCTGATTTGGAAGAAATGACGCGAAATATCGTGGACTCCCTTTTGCCGGAAAAATCACGTGTGTATATGAAATAGCGTTTAATCGGTACGAAGAATGGTGTTCTACTAAGAAAATCAAGAATATCACTCATGAAAGAGTATTGTTGGCCTAATTTGAATGCTTATCTAAGGAAAGAAAACCATCTTCTCTCTGGTCGTATTATTCGATGATAAGAAGTAATTTATTAACAAGAAAAAAGTCGATATTAGTAAGTACCTACAGCTGGTTGCATTACAAAAACGTAAATCAGAAGGTTACAGAGCTAAAAAATCCAAAATTATTACTAAACAAGATGTCACAAAGTTTTTAACGGAAGCATCAGATGATACATATTTATTTAAAAAAGTTGCTATAATAATTGGAGTGAGAGGAACTGACAAATATGCTTGTTGAAAATGTGATAGATGAAGGATCCGTTTTTAGAATTACTTTACCGAATACAAAAACAAAGGTAATGCGAGAATTTTTTGTAACATCGGTGAATATCCCAGGATTGGATATGATAGAACTTGTCAGACAATATGTGAAACTACGACCTTGCAACACAAACCATCGACGTTTTTTTGTCATTTATAAAAATAAGAAATGAACGAAACAACCCGTTGAAATTCACACCTTTGGTAAAATGCCAAAAGTTATTGCCACTTTTTTGAATTCACCTGTTACAAAAAACTATGATAACTAATAGCCGGGGTTCGTGAAACACTTCAATGACTCGATATTTATTAAACTGATAGGAAAACTAACGAATATTCACTGAATACTGAAATATATTAATTTCAAATATGAAAAACTCATACAATATTTTTTGTGACAACTTTTTTGATTAACTGTCAACATCTATTTCAATTTTACAGGGAGATACTAAATTCATTATTCCTGCTTGGAATTTTTTACATCCTCCCCGGGGCCGAAAATAATGTCATCTTCAATTTCCAAGGGGTACAATAACTGTACAGGTCTTCGTAATAATGTTCCATTTCCAAGACGAATAAGGCACGCTCTTACATATCCATCTCTTCCTGGAAAAACTTCTTCTATCCGAGCCAATTTCCATAGAAGTCTTGGTAAGCCTTGCTCGTATAATAATACAACTTGCCCAACTCTCAATCTGGAAGATCTCTTGAATGGTGTAAAATGGACTGACCGAAGCTGTTGCAAGTATTCTGATATCCAGATTTTCCAGAACCGTTCCAACATAGACTCTCTTCTTCTCCAAAATGTGATCATATTCGTTCTTTCATTCACATTCTTATCAATATCCAAATTAGTGGTGGTTGGCAAGCCAATTAAAAAACGATTGGGTGACAATATTTGTAAATTGATATTGTCATTGTCAATATAAGTAAGGGGACGGGAATTCACACCAGCTTCTATTTCTACTAATATTGTTCTAAGTTCTTCGAAATTCAGAGTTGCTCGACCAATAGTTAGCTTCAATGAGTCTTTGATGATTCTTATAAGTCGTTCCCAGAAACCTCCCCACCATGAAGCACGTTCAACAATGAATTTTCATTTTATTTTATGTTCCCGATTCAGGTTTTCCATTTTCTCACAACTCAAATACATCACAAGCTGCTTCAATTCACTAGCGGTTTTTTTAAAAGTTTTAGCGTCATCTGAGTAAACTATAGATGGCACTCCTCGACGTGATATGAATCGTAGAAAAGCTCTTATGCAACTATCTGCTGTCAAATCTGGGACTAATTCCAAATGGACAGCTCTTGTGATCGCACATGTTAATAGCATTATATAGACCTTATGCTTATTTTTTGTTTCAGTTATATAAGGAGGACCTGCAAAATCTACTCCTGTCGTCTGAGAAGGTTTTGCCACTAAAACACGTTCTTTAGGTAAAGGTGCGAATGGTTCATTACCAGGACAACATCGCATTCGTCTACGAACAAGACATTTACTAATCACAGATTTCACTGACTGACGTCCTTTGATGATCCAATATTTTTCTCTAATCCTAGATAATGTCAAGTTCACTCCACCATGATGAGATTTCAGATGTTTGTCTATAATTAATTTGTCTGTAAATGGCGATGACTTTGGAATTATGATTGGATGTCGCATTTCAAAAGGAAGATCCGCCTCTTGTAATCTTCCACCTAGTCTCAGAATATGAGTATCATCAAGAAAAGGACTCAACTTCAATATTCCTGAAGATTTATCAATCAGCTCTTTTTTCTCGAGGGAATCTATTTCGCTGTTATATACTGTTCTTTGAATATATTTGATCCAGTATATTTCAGCTTCATTCATTTCGTTTGCCGTTAATGTTTTAATTTTGTTCAAATTCCTTGAATTATATATGAATATCTTTATATATGCTGTGACTCTTAGTATTTTCTGGAAGCTACTGAATTTTTCCAAGTTAAAAAGAGGATCAGTTGATTCATTCGAAAATTTCGAAATAGCATGGAATTGAACGGCATTAATATCACTAACTGATTTTTGGATTTCGTTAGGCCAGAAATCAATTTCTTGCGTTAACCAACATGGCCCGTTTTTCCAGAGAGTAGATTCGATAAGTATTTTAGCTTTCACCCCCCTCGTTAAAAGGTCGGCCGGATTATCTACTCCCGGACAATGCCTCCACATCGATATATCCGAAAGTTCCCTGATTTGATTTACTCTGTTGGCTACATAGGGTTTCCATCTGGATGGATCACCCCTAATCCAGTATAAAGCTATTTTCGAGTCTGACAAATAAATATTTGGTTGGTTACTATGGACAACTTTTCTTCAATATATTTTGACAGCCGAGAAGCACAAAGACTAGCTGTCAATTCTAATTTAGGAAGAGTTAGTGAGTCATTACTTGATTGATTGCTTTATTGGAGCAACTCTATTTTTGGCCATAAGCAAATTAACTGTGATCTGCGATCCAAATGAACATCGAATATATGCCACAGCTCCATAAGCACGAGGACTAGCATCAGCAAAAATATGTAACTGTGAATCATCATGTGGAAATGCCACAACACATCTTGGGACCACGAAATCTTGTAAAACAAAAATTCCTCTCCTCCAAGCAATCCACATTTCCAGTATATCACCTGGTAGCAACTCATCCCATCCAAGTTTCAATTTCCAGATTGATTGGAGCAATATCTTCATTCGGAGACTGAAAGGACCTATGAAACCCATTGGATCATAAATTTTCGATACCATCTTCAGAACGTTTCGTTTTGTTCCTGGAGATTAAACTAAATCGAGGACCGCATTAATGTCAATAGACAATTCGTCTGAATTAATATGCCATTGGATACCCAAAACTATTCGAATATTAGAAATTTCTGCAACATTGTCTTTTTCAAACATATTTCGAAGAATTTCATCATTACTACGCCATTTTCTTAATTTCATTGCAGCTCCTAACATTATTTGGGTAGATTCCTTGTATATCTGTTCCGCTTCGTTTGGTGTTTTGAGTGCTACAACTAAGTCATCTACATAAAACGAATTATCCAGAGTTTCGCAGGTTACCTTGTATTTTTCTGGTTGAATCGAAAGATGATGCTTTATAACTGCAGCAAGGAAAAAAGGGCTACTCGTAACACCAAAGGTAGCTCGCGTCATTCGAAACCTCGTTAGATTTGGCAAATTTTTAACGTCTGCCAATTTACTGGAATACCATAAGAAACTATGGGAGTCCCGGTCACACTCCGCTAGCACAATTTGAAGAAACGCTTTTTCAATGTCCGAAATCACTGCAACGTTACCAACGCGAAAGTTCATCAAAATTGTCACAATGTCCGGCATTAAATTTTCACCTGGATTAAGCAATTCGTTTAAAGAGGCGAGTCCGGGTGCATGCGCGGATGCATCGAATACCACCCGTAATTTCGTGGTCGTTTTATCTTCGCGATAAACTGGTCGATGTGGCATAAAATACAGATGGGTTATATTTTTAGGAAAGTCCATGGAACTAACCGAAACGTCGCCTATCATTTCCGCACAACTTGATTTGATGTACTCGCGCACTGCAGAATCGTACTCAAATAAGGCAGAGTTCCTGATCAATTTCGATGTTAAACTTTTCACACGAGCTAGGGCACCAGGAAAGTTATGATCTGAATTTATATTCGGATTTTTCCAAGGTAAAGAAACCTCGTATCGATTTCTTCTCATAACAATATTATTTTTACTGAAATGCTGAGTAAATTCGTTTGATATTTCTTCATTATCCCTAATACCCAAAGTTTCCAAATCTCAAAACTTTTTTATGTCAATCGATTCGTTGGATTCATCTTCGTTTTCAAGCATAGTCGCATGCAATAACGTAACAATATTTTGATTGACATCAAACGAATCGATAGAAGCTGTACCATGTAGGGTCCAACCAAATTTAGTATTAACAGCTGTCAATCTCTCTGAAATCTTTTCAGTTTCGCCGGTAACTAGAGCCCAATAATTGTCCGCACCTACGAGCATACTTATGCCTTCGATTGGTTCAATTCCTTCGATCCTGGCATCCGCTAAATTGAAAGATTTCGAAACATTTCTATTACAGAAATCTGCAGTAGTTGGAGTTAAAAGTGTGTCTAAACAAATTTGAGGAATTTCAATAGCACTAATGGATATTATATTATCATTGTCGGTTACATAATCTTGCAGGGGCTCCTTTCTTTGATCCGAAAGAATTTATGCTTATTTTATGTGTACCAATGATCGGTAAGTTGAATTTCCTCGATATATCTTCCTTGATGAAAGTTAATTGGGCACCCCCATCTATAACAAAACGTATCAAATTATCTGTCATTCTGAAATAATCAGAATTTGAAATAAATGCACAAGCAGTTTGCAGCCACACATTTTGAAATCCCCCATTCGTTAATAAACTTGTTGACGAATTTGGATTACAAGAATTCAACTGAATCTGGGCAGGACTACTAGTGTTATTGGAATTATTCGATTTGATGAAATTAGGATCGCACATGCTCGTCGCATGCCGTCCCTTACATTTGTTACATTTTATGAAATTGTTCCGGCATTGACGAGATGTGTGGTTAGCTTTAGTGCATCTGAAACATCGAGCGTTCTTTTTTAATATAATTTTCCGCTCCTGAAGAGATTGAGGACCATCACACTTTTGTAACTCATGAGTAGTTGAGTTACAAAATGAACATTTGTTTGAAACACCAGTCAAAAGTCCAGCTGCAGTGCAGTGTTTATTTTTATCACCCTTTTCAAATTTTGATGTGTCGACTATCTTCGAATCGGAAGCACATATAGGTAAATTGATGTCTTTCGCTCGTTCAATGGATTCAATTTCAGTTTTCAAAAAAAACATCAATTTATTGATTAATATTTCGTTCCCGTTGCTGTCTATTGCTCTTTCAGGAGTAGACTCGTTTTCACCAATATTAATTTCAGGGCGACTATTTACTACTGCGCTGTGAGATTCGTTATTATAGATTCTGAAAAATTCGACTTTCATTTGAAATGGTATAGTTCTCAATGGACATGATTTCAACATCATCCCGTATTCTTTTATCGGCACACTCAAAGCATTGAAAGTTCGCATGATAGAGGACACTGTATTGTATAAATTACGAAGTGCCCATATTTCGTTTTTATTTTTGACAGCATTCAAGGAGTTCAATTTATGAACATAACTGTCAATAATTCTATCATTATTTCCATATTCGGATTTTAACATTTCAATGGAATCATCATAACAAGCAGCAGTGGGTGTTAGTCCACTTATTGTTGCGACAGCCTTTCCTACTAGAACTGATTGCAAATAGTTGAATTTAGTTATGGCATCGAGCTCTTTATTTTCATGCACAACAGTGCGAAATTGTTCCCAAAAAGATGGCCATGCTGATATATCTCCATTGAAATGTTTGAGCTCTAACTTAGGTAACCTTACCGTAGATTTCTGCCTTACAATTTCATTGTTACCGTGATCCTGGGCTATCTATCCTCTGGGGAATACTCGCTATCGTTTTAGATTTTTCTATGCGGCGTTCCAATTTAGCCATCGTAGTAACTGCTTTGTCGTCATATTCGAGTCTCGTTTCATATTCAGTTTCGGCGTCTTGTTCATTTACCGTCACTTCCCGATTAGCCATCGTTAAAGTTTCTTTAGCAGATTTCAGTCTCGTGAGCATTACCACAAATTCATCCGTATCCGTATCGTTATCGTTTAGCAAATTTGTTGCAAAGTTAATCAATTTAGTTACTTGTCGTCGACAAGTCGCTCTATACGCGGATTCCATATCAAGTTCAATATAGTCTTCAGTAAAGTCCCTGGTTTCGGCACCAAATATAAAAAACTATGATAACTAATAGCCGGGGTTCGTGAAACACTTCAATGACTCGATATTTATCAAACTGATAGGAAAACTAACGAATATTCACTGAATACTGAAATATATTAATTTCAAATATGAAAAACTCATACAATATTTTTTGTGACAACTTTTTTGATTAACTGTCAACATCTATTTCAATTTTAGAGAGAGATACTAAATTAATTATTCCTGCTTGGAATTTTTTACACCTGTCCCTGAAGAATATACCGGACATTGTTTTCGGCGATCGTCTGCTTCATTTTTGGCCGATTCTGGAGCTGATCTGTGTACCGTGAAACGCCATGGCGGATGGGAAAGCAATACTGTTGCTGAAGGTTACATCGAAAATTCGAAAGAACAAAAGAAAAAAATATCAGAAGCAATTTTTGGTGCCAAAAACCAAACAGGATTACAAGTTTACCAAAAAGCATCAACTACTGATGTAAAAACTCTAGAATCCATTGGAATTAATATTGCAAATTGTAGTAATTGCTCTTTTACCATTTATAATAAATAGTTTTGTTCATAGTTATGCATTTTGAATAAACTTTTTTGATCTCACCATCACATGTTTTTCATATAGAATTTCATTATGCTACTTAGTACCATAATGAATTCATTATGGGACTAAGTACCATAATGAGCGTCCTTATGTCATCAAAATTGAGTGACATAACGTTGTTATTATGACATGCCATCAGATAAACTAATGTAAGTAACTAATTTTGAGTCGGCACCAAACAAACTAGCAATTGAATTAGGTAAAGCGTAAAATTATGGCAGCGTTTTGATTACTTCTTCAAAGTAATATAATGATCTTAAATTATTGTTTGTTTGGCGCCGACTCAAAATTAGTTACTCACACTAGTTAAGGAGCTCAATTATTATGGACTAAGGGGGTTTATTTTATTTTTTGCTTTTCAGTTGATTTTTTCGTCGGTTTAATTTTTTGTTAAGAAGTTTTTTATATTTAGGCTTCTGGTAACTTGATGGGTGTGTAGAATTCAATGTATCCCTTTTGGGTTATAATGATGACAAAACGAACTAGGAATTGAGAACTTTTTCATGCATGTACATATTTTCTGTCAAACTCACCACGTCTGCTATGGTACTGGGAATATATATATATATATATATTTCACAATTTCGCTATAGCTGGTGAGGAAAAAATTCATGAGTACTGCGTGTATAGAGTACATATTGATATTAATCAAATAGAGATATATAGGTAGTATGAAGAGGCCATTTATATCTCTTACTACATTTCCATATTCTGCATGACGATCAGTAATTTGCTTGAATATATCTTTGATAATTGTTTCAGATGAAATGCTGCTTCTCATGATTTTTTTCACCTTAGACTTAAGGAGATTGTTCAGAACCTCGAATTCTTCAGCTAGAATAAGTGCTGCAACACTCGCCATCATCAACATGAACATTAAATTGAAATCCATAAATCTGATGAAAAATCCTGCAACTCCTGGTAATTTAGAGTCGAATAGAGTGGTCAAGTAAATGACTCCAGCTACAGTGGTTACTTGCATGATGACGATTGTGATGGAAATCAATAAGGATTTTGCTGCCCTTTTATTTCTGAAAACACTATTTTCTGTCACAGTTCCATGCTTCGAAATTATCTCTAAATTCATCAAAATTGTTTCCCAAACATTTTTGTGGAAAACGGCCATGAAAATATAGTATGACGTAGACATTAAAGCGGGGATCACGTAACAATATCCCACATAGAAAATTATTTCAGGACCATTAAGAAACTTAGTCAGTAATGGTTGGAACAAACGAGCAATTTCTGCTACAAGGTAAAATAGATAAAAAGTTTTCACAATCGAATATTTTGTTCTGCTTAGAAAGGGGGTGTAACCTAAGTGGCTAGCGATTTTGTACATTCTCTTGAAGATCTTATACAATGCCATATTCATTCTTACACAAGTGATCGGTCTGAGTTCTATATGCAAGTTACCTCTATTGTTCGCTTGCCTGAGTGCCTTTTAATTGTGTGTATTTTACAATATTCGAGTATTTGTCAGGGAATATTATTACCTCATCAACTGTTTGATAACGATGGGGGAAAAATGGAGTTTCCACGGTTCTCATGGAAAAAAAGTCCTAGTCGAATTGGCTGAAGATACAGGGTGTTGAACATGCGGAGGCAGGGTTGTTACTTACCATAAGAAAATCAATAATGTGGCGATTATTTTATTACCAAAAGGTAAGGATAATAATGACAATCTTAATATTGTCGACACGAGTTGTAATGAAAATTTCCAAGACTCCGTATTCAGGGTGATCCTTTTTCTACTAGCCAATGTTAAGATTTTTATGTAATTCTTTGAACAAACTCAGTCAAACGCAAAAGCCCGTAGACTTGCAGAATAAGTAAATATCATTTGATTTTTATATTGGGTGATCTGAGGTTACTTTTATACAGGGTCACTCGAAATTTTTTTTTTAGTTGTATTTATTTAATTTTTTTTAGGAACATACAGAGTGACCCATTTGAAAGAGTTTTATGGAGGTGGTCCATAAAACTGTTATTTAGTATCCGATTCAGAATTTTTTTCTTCAATAGATAGAGCATCGATACTTCTAGTTGAATGCCATAAATTCGAAATAAAAAAAAAATCACGACCGACTTCGAATTTTTTTCAAGGTCAAATATCCAAAAAACATATTAACGTTTTTTTTTAATAAAATTGGACGACTCCACTGGATTTGTGATGCTTTCAAATGGCTGTGACCAAAATTTCACGATGAAATTATTTTTTTTAACAGAAATATGGCATAAGTAAAATTCATATCACTTTTTCGAAATATTTCGAATAGTCGTCATATAAATCACAATCTTGTTGAAAATATCGTTCAAAATGCTCTTTCAGGTCGTTAGCAGTCGAGTTTGTAAACAGCAGTTATTCAAAATGGCGTCAAATTATGTTTCTTCCAAACGTAACTCCATAGTAACGTCCATCAGAACACTGCAGTTTTTTGCCAAATAAATTAAATGTACATCTTTACATCAAATAGTAATCAATATTCAATAATCAATAATAACCAATATTGATAACATAAATGATCTAAAACAAAAGAATGGATTGCAATGAGAGTGCCTACACATTGATTTTCGCACTTTTCAACCAAATCCCGATTTAAATCGATACATTTATTCTACCATTTTCTAATGCTAACTAACCATAAGATTCGATCAACATTCGATCATTGGTTTGGGGTAATATCTGTGCAAGCCTGTGTAATTCTTTCATGCAGTTCCTCTTAAGTGGTTGACAGTTATTCCAAATATCAATCTCGGTTTCATTCAAACATGCTTGGGATACCACAATTCAAAAAAAAATTTTCATCAGGAGGCTTTGTAACTTTAGTTGCTATGGAGATGACAAGTCATCAGAACAATAGACGAAAAGACACAAATTTGTCAGTGTTAATAAAGTTTATAACTCCTCAAGTACCTACACTAATAAAGAAGTATGGCTGATAATTTGACTTTGCAGGAGAAAATTGAAATAGTGAGACTTTGTGGTAACAACGACAGATCCGAAAGGGAAGTATGTAGAATTTTCAATAACATGCATCCGGAGGGTCGAAATATTAGCAGAGCTACAGTTGGCCGAACAAACCCAAAATTTTCAATCAGTATGGAGCTGTTTTTAAACATATTCAGAAGAATAGTAATATTGTACAAAGACAGAGACGAAATAATTCTGAACGAATTCGAAATTATTTCAATAATAATCCGAAAACAAGTGTGAGAATTGCAAGTTTGGACATTAACTTACCGCGTGAAACAATAAGGAGAAATCTTAGGGAATATAACCTTTGAACCAAAGTTTCTCCACACCTTAGAAGAAGGCGATAATGAGAAGAGGATGGAGTATAGTTTATGGGTTCAAGAAGAATATCTAAATAACAGGAATTTTCTGAAAAAAAATTAGTTTAGTGACGAGGCAACATTCACAACCAATGGAACAGGTAATTCTCAAAATACAAGGTACTGGACGGAAGAAAATCCACATTGGATAATAAATTGCAGAAGACAGTACAGTAAAAAAAATGTTTGGTGTGGAATACCATACATTTTGAAAGCAATTTGAATGTTCAAAATTTTTTGAAAAACAAATTTTCCAACGCTATGGATGAACTTCCACTGGCAGAAGGGGCTCATCTTCTATTTCAATTAGTTGACTGTTCCATTCCTACAATAGCAGGATTGTGAGAGATTGATTGGAAGAAAATTTTCCTAATCGGTGGATAGGGCGAAATAGTGCATTGATCGAGTTTCCCCGCAGATCCCAGGACTTGACTCCATTGGATTTTTTTTATGGGACTTCGTTGAAAACAAGTTTACAAAACTCGCCCATTGAGCAAAGAGAAACTGCGTGAAAGAATAGGACAGGATATCACCCCAAACAAATTATCGAATGTTATGGTTAACATTAGAAAACGATACGATTAATGTATCGAATTAAATGGAGATTTGGTTGAACATATTATTTACGAAATTGTGATTTATATGACAACTGTTTGAATTATTTCGATATTGATATAAATATTTTACTTATGCTATATTTCTGTTAAAAAAAAAAGTTTTATCGTGAAATTCTGGTCACACCCATTTTGGAGCATCACAAATCCAGTGGTGTCGTCAAATTTTATTTAAAAAAATCTCTAGTATGTTTTTTGGATTTTTGACCTTGAAAAAAATTCGAAGTAGGCCGTGAAATTTTTATTTTCATTTCGAATTAATGGCATCCAACTAAAACTATCGATTCTCTATCTACTGAAAAAAAAAATCTGAATCGGATAATAAATAACTGTTTTAGAGAGGTGGCTCGCTTTAAAATGGATCACTCTTTATTTACAAATTGAACATAAAGTAGAAAACTGAATATAAAGTAGAAAACTGAATATAAAGTAGAAAACTAAGTGAATAAATGAATAAAATATTTTGTGATAATCAATTAGATTTCAGTATATACAGAAAACCAATCCAAACTGATCATGTTATTCCATTTTTGTCAACTTAAAGAGGCTTCTTTCAACTGTTAGATTAACGGTTTACTAAATTCTCCACTTTCCAAACAAAATTACAAAGAAGAACCTAACATAATAAAACAAAAAGCTCACAATAATGGATATAATCATACAATGATTGATGAACTCATCAACAAAATTGAACTCAAACAAATCCAAGAACAAATATACCGCAATTAATCAAATGAAAACATTTATATTTCAATTCCTCTTATCAATAACAACATATCAATAAAAATAACTAAAGTGTTCACACAACAAATAACCATTGCAAACATTCCCTACAAAAACACTAATTCACTATGCAAAAATTTTATAGAATCTGAAGATAAAATCGATATCATAAACAAAAGTTATATTTATAAATTTTCCTGTAGCGATTGCCAAGCCACTTATGTTGGAAGAACTTTCAAAACTAGAATCGAAGAACACATCAATAGACCCAACGATACAACTTTTGGTTTTCACTCAATCCAGAAACCAATAGCATAAATCTAAACAATTTGAATTCCAGGAATAACAAAAAATTTGACTTTATAGAAGATATAGAAATGAACAGAGAATGCTTGATAAACATATTTTGTCTTAACACTGAAGTCAACTCAAATATACATTGTGTACCACTACATCATAGATTAAGTCAGTCCACCCGTGAGGTGTCCGGGCAAAGGATAGCACCTCAACCACATCCGTTAGTCATAAGAGGCGACTGAGGCTGTCTGTCCTTCACCCCTCCCCTTTTTCCTTCTCCTCCCACCATCCTTCTCGAGGACAGCCACTGGTGTTGATTATCTCCTCGAATGGATCAAGGAACTCACGCATCAGTGGTTGTTACTCCTCTCCTTCTCCTGGTTGGAATTCCTCACTAGCTCTTATGTGGAATAAGGGCTCTGAGTAGTTCCATCCACTACCTCTTTACTTCACTTTATTTCTTCTTTCAACTTCAGGTTCTCATCGAAATGCGAGGGTTTCATGCAAACCATCTCTCATCATTTTCAACTTCTCAACATTTTCAACCTAATCTTATATGCAATAAGGAGTTTGAAAGTCTTTTCCCCTTTCAAAACACTCTTTCTCTTCTTCTAACTTCAGTCTAACATGAAATGCCTTGTAATGATCAAGGGTTTCATGAAAAGACCACCTTTCTCTCAATATTTTCAACTTCTCAAGAAGAGCATTTCCAAGCCAAACTGAGATTTTCTCCAATTAAAGAATATGGTATAAAGAGTTTGAAAGTCTCTTCAGCAGTTTATTGTCAAGCTAACCTCATACAGGGTGTTGCCAAATGAGTGTGAAAGTTTTGAGGGGGAGATTCCTTGTCGAAAATTAAAAGGGGTCTTTCATGTAAACAAAAGCTCTTAGGCCTTTCCTTGAAAAGTTGAACGCTTTCAAAAAATTAGAAAAAAAAAGTTATTTTTTCTCGAAATTGCTGAAGAGTTGAAAAAATGGCATTTTGTGGGCATGTTCTACCAATATAATAATTTTGTTGTGATCTTTTGAAGGGGTGAAACATGCAACGCCTATTCCATTCTTTACCAGAACTTTTTAACGAAACCAAATTTTTCTGTTCAAAAATATGTGTTGAAAAGAACGATTTATTGAAAAACTTTTCTAACTCCTGTGTTGTGTCCGTAAAAGCAATAGTTTCCTGATAAAAAAATAAAGTACAACATTGTGTAGGAACGGATCTTCTGTAAATGGAATCGAAAAAATCCAGTAGGTGGCTGTCACGTTTCGTTTGCACAACTTGTGACTTCAATGTAGTATTTTGAAATTATTTCGCTTGTTTGAACTTTTAATGTAGGCATGTACCAGTACCATGTTTTGTTTTAATAGAATATCAAATTAAAAATACAGACAAAACAATATTATGTGTATTACAACAAAGAAAAAGGCAACAAGATCAAAGAAGAGGAGTTCTAAGAGCTGCTCGAAATGACCATCTCTAACCATCAGACAGAAATCGAGTCTTCGTCTCATAGACTAGCGCAAACGTTGAAATATTCCTGGTGTGTTTTGGATTGTCTCGCAGGCTGCAATGATGCGATTCCTTAAATCATTCACACATTCAATGGGGGTCGTACGAACCAAGAACTTCGGGTGACCCCAGATGCAGAAGTCCAAGCGGTTTAAGTCTGGAGATCTGGCAGGCCAGGGTTGAGGTCCTGCTCTGCCCATCCAACGATTTGGATACACGTCGTCCAAGTACTGACGAGCAGTTATGCTGAAATGGACAGGCGCACCATCGTGCATAAGCCACGTTCGTGGTCGAATAGCTAGTGGAACATTTTCAAGTAAAATGGGAAGCTGCTCCTGGAGAAATATTTTATGTGTTGCACCAGTTAGCCTTAACAGTAGAAAATATGGTACAATAATATTTTCGCCAATAATTCCGACCCACACGTTAAGTCAAAATTCATATTGATCGCTTCTTGAAATGCATGTGGATTATCTTCGGCCCATAGATGATAGTTATGGAAATTTGTAATCCCTTGCCTTGAAAAGTTTGATACGTCAGTGAATATTGAGTTCTCTAAAAATTGAGCATTTTGGGTAATCATTTGAAGACTCCATTGACAAAAGTCTACTCGATGGGGAAAATCTCGCGGAAAAAGTGCCTGGACTCGTTGAATATGGCAAGGATACAATTGTTGATCCTTCAAAAGTTTCCAGATTAGTTTATTGCTAACATTAAGTGTGTTAGTAATTTGTCTTGTACTTAAATCCGGACGATCTTCAATCATATTGAGAACCTCTTCTTCCAGTGCCACCGTTCTCATTAATTGTGGACGACCACAATCAGTTGTTCGTTTTTGAAAAGTCCCTCTTTCATAGATACTTTGGTGAAGATGTGCAAACATTGTGTGATGTGGTATTATTCGCTGAGAATATATCTCTGCATAGAACCGTCTAGCTTCCAAAGAATTTCCATTTGCACGACCATACATAAAATGCATATCGGCCATTTCAGCGTTAGTGAAATTATTCATATTGAAGATTCAAAAGACACAATTGAACTTTCAACTACCAACTACTAGATTTTTTCGATTTTAAAATACTACGATTCAAGTCACAAGTTGTGCAAACAAAACGTAACAGCCACCTACTAGATTTTTTCGATTCCATTTACAGAAGATCCGTTCATGCACAGTGTTGTATTCTATTTCTTTATTAGGAGACTACTGCTTTCACAGACACATCACAAGCTGAAACAGTTTTCACAATGAATGGTTTTTTCCAACACATATTTTTTAATTGGAAAATTTTGTTTCGGTAAGAAGTTCTGGTAAAAAATGGAATAGGGGTTGCACGTTCCACCCCATTGAAAGATCACAACAAAATTAAAAAAATATTCATTGGTAGCATTTTCATTGGTAGAACCATGGACGTATAAATACGTCCATGGGTGGAACATGCCCATAAAATGCCATTTCTTCAACTCCTCAGCAATTTTGAGAAAAAATCTAATTTTTTTGCAAGCGTGTAACTTGTCAAGAAAGGCCTCAGAGCTTTTGTTAATTTTCGACTTATTTGGTAACAACCTGTATATGCAAGTTTCCTCTATTGTTCGCTGAGTGTATTTTAATTGTGTGTACAATATTTGAGTATTTGCCAGGGGACATTAAATGCTCATCAACTTTGATAATGATAGAGGAATAGTCGATTTTCCATTTCATTTGATAACTTTGAGAAAAGTAAATAGTGACTGACATTTTACAAGCTTTTATTTACTTTCACCTGCTCGATGTGTGTAATAAAATCTTACAAGTTAAATTTGGCCCCCTTCTAGTTGTCAAATTAACGTGAATTTCGGCAGCTGTTCATAGTTTCCGTGACAATGCATTATGGAATTTTTGTTAGACAAAATGGCGGCTCCAAGTTGGCTGACGAGATTTGTGTTTTTGGTCCGATTCGATTTAAAATCGGTATGAATTTTTTGTCAAAATTCATGAATTCAAGATGGAGATGGAGATGGAGTTTTGTATCTAATTATGGTCCGATTCTATTCAAAATTGGTATGTGGGGGTTTTTGGAGTCGGAGAATATGAATTTATTGTCAAAATTCATAAATTCAAGATGGAGATGGAGATGGAGTTTTGTAATTATGGTCCGATTCTATTCAAAATTGGTATGTGGGGGTTTTTGGAGCCGGAAAATATGAATTTATTGTCAAAATTCATAAATTCGAAATGGCGGGTCCAAAATGGTAGACGAGTTTTGTGATTATGGATCGTTTTTATTCAAAAGTGGTAATCGGGGTTTTTGGGGCCGGAGATAATTAATTTAGTAGAGGATAATTGATTTTTTGTCAAAATTCATGAATTGAAGATGGCAGCTCCAGGATGGCGGACGAGTTAATCTTCAGTTGGTCTCCTCATTGAAAAACCAGAAAACTCAGAACTCACAGGAAAAACGCCTCATAATAACGATGAGTTATAGATTCGAAAGCTTGTCGCTTTTGTATTCGAACTTAAAACTTTGCGCGACAAGCTTTTGAATCTATAACTCACGGAATAACCTAAGTCACACTCCGAAGCAATTATTTATTACTTTTAAGAACATTTGAATGAATGCTTGTTTCTAAAAAGGTGTTTTATTGATTATTTGTTCTCCCAAATTTCCTGGAGTAATCTTGCTTTCAATTTTTTGAGTTTTCTCTTCCCTTTCTTACATAACGTTCGGGGATTCACTTTACATGGAGCTTTTTTCAAATTCAAGTTCTATAGAGTGATTACAATTTGAAATCGTATCTTTTCTTGACACTTATTTATCCAGAAAATCTCGGAAAAATTCGGAAAGCGATAACAGTCACTTGTCAAAAAAAAAAGTTTTTTTTTATAGATATTTCAAATTGTAATTATACGATAGATGCTCCCATGAATTTTGGTGTCGTTTTAAATCTCATCACACCTCATGAAGAATTACAATGATTTCTCCTCTAATTGTAATCTCGATTTATTTATTTTTATTATAATGATTTTCTAAAGATACACCAGACCACAAAAAAATCCCTTCCGTTCCATCTGAGGGGTCACAAAAAGGCCTTCAATATTGGAAAACATAATTTGATCGCGAAGAGGATGGAAAGCCATCTTGGGGTCAATACAGAATACGTTACGAATAAATATGATTCCTGACCAGTGGAAAAACTCTTTGATCCCATCTTAGACGCCATAAGGAGGCCTACAAATGATGGAAAGCTAACTTTATATCGATAAAGAATAGTTATTTTCCTAACAAGTGCGGAAAGTGATACTTTTCCACATGCGACAGGCGTTGACCTGAACGACGCGGAGCGTAAGCAGACATTTTACGCAACAGTTGGGAACATTACTTTTTTCACGACCACATACAAAGGACCTCGCACCGCATCAATGGAAAATTGACTTTCGGTTGATTTGCTATAGAGAACAATGATTCCTGCGCGTCCAGACGACATACAGGGTGAGTCCAAAGATAGAAAGTTTTTCAGTGTTTTCCAAAAATTTGAGCGGTGGAATTTCATTCATTTTCAGATATTTTGTAGGATACCAATATCAATTGCGATTGATGATATTAGCATCTCCTGAATTAAACTAACATATCTATTATACTTATAGTGTTTTGTGACCTCACTGGTTATTATAGCTTGGAGTTTGGTTGGGAAAAGGTCAATTAACTGAAACCACTATGGATCTGTTGCCGACGTTTCAACTTTGTTTTTGAGAACAGCTACTTCATGTTTGAGGACAAATTTTATAAACAAATCTATGGTCTGGGTATGGGAAACTGTCTGTCCCCAGTTTGTGCAGATATCGTCATGTCTGAACTTCAGAACACTTCCATAAAAACATTGCCTTTTGAATTACCGTTTTTCAAACGCTACGTAGATGACATCATCACCTGCGTACCCATAGACGGAGTAGATATCGTTCAGCATGTTTTCAATAGCTACCACCCACGCCTTCAATTCACAGTCGAGAAAGAGCAAAATAACGGATTACCATTTTTAGATATCTCAATCATAAGAACAGATGAGAATAAAATCATCACAGATTGGTATCACAAACCGACCTTCTCTGAGAGATTTTTGAACTTCAATTCTCAACACTCCTTCACTCAAAAGGCCAATATTATTTTGAATCTCAAATATAGAGCTCTGCAACTATCACATCCTTCTCTCCATCAAAAAAATCTCGAAGCAATTAAAATATACCTATTGAAAAACAATTATCCAACAAAATTAATAAACAAACTCCTTTTCAAAGAGCAAACCAGTAATATCAAACTACCAAATGGAAATAATTTCTCCTACAAAATCCCATACATTTCGGGTCTTTCAGAGAAGATAAAGAAAGTATTTACTAATGCGCCAATACTCAAAACTAGAATATCTGAACATGAACGTGAACATGAACGGAGCATAAGACCTGAAAACCTCATAAGAACAACAAATAAAACAGGTCTTGCCGAACACTCAGAAAAAAATCTTCACAAATTCGATTTTGTAAATACAGAAATTGTTGGAAAGCAAAAAAACTATAGAAAGAGAGGTATACAAGAAATGATAAAAATAAAAAAATACAAAAACAATGCTAATAAGAAAACAGATACTCAATTTCTACCCAACTCCTATTCATACCTAATAAGTAAATTGAAAACACCACAATAATCACACACCATGCACGCCTATGGTTCCTACACGTACCTTATCAATAAATAACGAAAGAAATCAAGAGGAAAAACAAAAACTTTTCCAATCTCCACTGAATGCCTTCATTCAGAAGCAAACTCTCCGTTGATTTCGACATATGTAAACAATTTCCATTTATATTATAACAAGAGGAATCCAAATATTTTTAAATGTCCTTTTTAATACACATTTTATCACGACAAGGAACCTATTTATCTTGTAAGTATCCTGTTGTTTTACTACATGTTTTGTTTTACAATTTTACAATAATTTAAATCCATGTCAATTTTATATATACATATTTTCATGAGATTTGACCTATTTACAGCTTAAGTTGTTTGTACCTCTATTGAGGTTTTTATCATGTAATTTATCATGTACTAAGCTACTCAACTATTCACCCTCGTAATATTCACAATCCCTATTGTAGTGCCCTGAGGATGACTTTGTAAAAGTTGAAACGTCGGCAACAGATCCATTTCAGTTAATTGACCTTTTCCCAACCGAACTCCAAGCTATACTATCTATTATATATTTCCCATGAAACTGCACTAGTCCTGCTTATTGATATATGCCTGAAATTGCGGAAAAGTCGGTTAGAAACTCGATCGTCCACGGTGAAAGTTCACTCTGCAGATACATAAAATATACAGGGTGGATCAAAAACTAGGGTCCCTTACTGATAATTTCCTTGAAGTAGTTATGATTGATATTGATTCACTGAAGCATTTTCGACACACACACGAAAAGATTTTGAACAATATTATGAGTAAATAAAACTTTATCTACTACGATTAGTAGAACAACTCGAATGATGGTAGACTGATTTCGGGAAATATTGCGAATAATTAAAACAGAAACATTGATTAATAACAAAATAGGAAACGAAATATGCTCTTATTCCATTAAAAAGACGTACCCATCTGGAATGTATAGGTGGGTGATGAAGAACGACAGGAAATCCAGAATTATTCAAGTTTCACTGTTCAGATGACATCCTGTTGGAATACTTAGGCTCACCGCCGGACAACTGTCAATTAATCTTGTTTGATGATGTATTATATTACCTACTTCAATATCAAAACTATGTGAACAATAAATAACGGAGTACCAATGAACTGGAACGAATGGGACAAGAACAACGTACAGAAAAGAATGAGTCAGAACACCTGATTAACTTGTCCCCCTCTATGTTCAGCATCCTATGTATATATGAGAAGGGCATTCGATGGATATCTTATATACTGTTCATGAAGTGCATAGCCAAGCTACCAGATAACACTGGCCACATGGGCACAACATCAAAGAGTCCTCGCTCCAGTTTTACAAGTGTTATTATATCCAAATATAACATTGTCAACAGTATTGATTTGTTCAATATCCTCTACATTTGCTTCGAATGCTATTACGTAATCTTGAATGAACTCTCATTCGTAAAAATCCACGCTCATTCGTATTTGCATCCATTTGGAATTCATTTTCATCATGATGATATACAGTATCTTGTATATACGATACTGCCAATTCTAACTGGTATATGCCAACTGATATATCTCCTACCAATTGTAAATCTGATCTTGGGAATCCATTGAAATGATCCTGTTTGAGTAATGTCTACTGACCACGTCTCATATTTAGATTTTCAGTTTCAACTCTGGCTTGAACTACGTTTACCAACATTATATTGGCTAATTCTAGGTAGGCATCTGTCATTTAAATAAGCCGATGGTACTCATTTATTATCGCACCTGCTATTTGTAGGAAACATTTTATATTTTTAATATGATATGTATCAATTTTGTGATAATTTTTTTTAACATTGTCTTCGAATGACCATTCCTTGCCTCAACTATCCATCTAGTTTTTGTTATGATTCTGGACTTGTTGGCTTCGTCAGTTAGTAGTTGTCTTTGTACTCAAGGTAGAACTGAAGGCATTTCACAATGAATGCCGATATTCTGAAGGAAAGAAGAGCATCTCGTAGCCCCTATCTACAATGAAAATATCACCTGTATGAAACCATCTTCTCATTTGGTTGACATATATTCTCAATTCATTCTGCAGTATGCGTGCATCATTATTTCCCGAATCTGCGAAATGAGGGCCTTGAATATACAAAATGTAACCATCAGTACTCAAAAGTAGGACGGGTTTGATTAAATGTCTCCCTTTGTGTAGAGAATATGATTGTCGTAATACTCGGAAGTTGCAACTTTTGTCGATTTACAAATAAGTACAATCTAAATAAACTATTGCTTTTGGTTCATTGGGTTGTGGATTGTTCAATTGATTCACAAAAAAACTAACAAGTCGTTCTATGAATTGTTCTCTTGCTATTGCGGTAAATTTATTTATTTATTTATTACAAAGTAGGGATACAAACAGATTAATCCAACGAGTATTCTCTTTTTAGGTAATCCAATAGTAATCGAATAGTGAGCTGAAATAACTTAGATAAACAATATGAATGATGCATTATAGAATAAATGTGACCATATATGAATAAATATGAACAAATATGAATAAATATTAATAAAGGGACAATATACCTATATTATCGGGTAGGGAACGAGTCATCAAAGATTCTCGCACTTCAGTTATCACTAAACTTGTTTCCTGGCGCCTTGAATAATTGAATATGAGGATTGAAAATTCATCACAAATACCTTGTCGGAGTTTGCATAAGAATGCTGATAGATATTTTTTAGAAATATGTTAACTTCTATCTTATCTTGGAACATATACACAATGAATATATAGGACACCAAACTGTTCTTTTGCGAGCGGAGCAATGGATTTGAATTCTTCATCAGAAAAACTATTCTTGTCCACGTAATCCAATTTACGCTCAGCGGCAGTTGTGAGTTTGTTTAAAAATGATTGAAGTTCCTGACCTTCCAGAGCGTCCAGATCTATCGATATATCTTAAGCCTATCTGTAAGATGGGAAATAAAAACCCACGATCATTAAGATGAATTCTCGTTTCAATTCATTTGGTTCTCCATCGAGTCGCGCAATATTTTCTATATTGAATATAACATCACAAGTAAAACAATTCAATCGGCGACGATTAGCCATTTTTTCAATAATTGATATGATTTCAATGAGAACTCAACATATGCAATGATTGCAAAATGACAATTCAGTACTTAGAAAAATCGAATTAAATGGTTTTCTTCACATAAAAGATTCAATAAGAATTGAACCAGAAAATGGTAGATCTCAGGTGAAAAACAACTACTTTCCTGGCAAATACCACGCAGAACGTTGAATGATATTCACCTGAAAATCCATGCATACCTCCATATAAATGGACATTGAATGCAAATGTTTTTTTCTGATAAGCTCGATTAGGTTTAATTTATGTCGTGTTCACCTAACAATCCGCATACCGGTTTCAGACTTTTTTTGGCCCTCATCAGTACGGACTAGTCAACCAGCCAAAGGTCCGAAGAGCTCTGGCTGAAGCGAGACACAACATAACCAAAACCATCATCGAGTCTATAACACCTATAGGTACGCCGGAAAAGAAAACTTTTAACTGGCGGTACCTAGTGACAGAAAGAAACACTCCGAAACTGATGAGGGCCGAAAAAAGCCTGAAACCGGTATGCGGATTGTTAGGTGAACACGACATAAATTAAACATAATCGAGCTTATCAGAAAGACACATTTGCATTCAATGTCCATTTATATGGAGGTATGCATGGATTTTCAGGTGAATATCATTCAACGTTCTGCGTGGTATTTGCCAGGAAAGTAGTTGTTTTTCACCTGAGATATACCATTTTCTGGTTCAATTCATATTGAATCTTTTATGTGAAGAAAACCATTTAATTCGATTTTTCTATTTATTCCACTTCACATGGTGTTTATCTTTCAATTCAGTACTTGTTGAACAAATGAACATGGTTGCTATAGGTCATTCCAATCCAGAGCGATTCTGACCAAACTAAAGTTGCAGCTAGTCCATCTCCTCTCCAAGTGTGGGTACTTTTCAATTGAACTTGGTGTCGAGCTAGTATACATCACTTAGAGTAATCATTTTATGGCGTGTGAGTTCATATTTTTTCGTAATGAAGAAAGCATTTATATGAGATTTTATTAGCCACAAATGGTTCACAGCGCGCTACTCAACATGTATTCCTTTCCATATAAAGGAGGGTTCAATTACCAATCAACCGACATTTCACCAATTGAAGTGCGAATTCGTGTAACGAGTATGTTTTGCGAATTGGTAGTTTTGCTAGTCATTGGTGGAAAGTCGATTGTGGTTTATTATGAAATTCCATATGCAACATATATCTAGAATCTGGAAATTCTCCAAGGAATGTTGAAATTGATTGTGGTTACGCGAATGTGATATACTCTGTATAGGTAAGAAACATTTTTTGTAATGGTAAATATGAGCATATTCAGTTACCTATAATATTATTATTCAATGATTTTGTTTCATTTTTTGATATTTCTCATTTTCGAGATTCTTTTACCTTCACTCGAGTCGTTCTACTACTCGTAGTATATATAGGTTCATACATATAATTCAAAATATTTCAGAGAAAATTATTCAAAATCTTTCAACAGATGTGTGTCGAATACATATTTGTGGAAATGTGTCAATAAAATCAATATCGAACATAGCTACTTCGAGGAAATTATCAGTAAAGGCACTTGTTTTTGATCCACCCTGTATATTTTATGTATCTGCCGAGTGCACTTTCACCGTCAACGATCGAGTTTGTAACCGACTTTTCCGGAATTTCAGGCAATTGGATATATCAATAAGCAGGAGTGGTGCAGTTTCATGAGAAATACATAAGAGATATGTCAGTTTAATTCAGGAGATGCTAATATCATCAATCGCAATTGATATGGGTATCCTACAAATAATCTGAAAATGAATAAAATTCCACAGCTCAATTTTTTTGAAATCACTGAAAAAATTGCTATCTTTTGACTCACCCTGTATATCGTCTGTACGTGCAGGAATCATTATTCTCTATAGTGTATTCAAATCGGCCGTATGAACAATCATACTCGATTTGGTTTATACAGGGTGATTCAAAAGTACTTCGACAAACTTCAGGAGGTGATTCCTCACAATATTCTAATATGAATTGTCCAAATAAATATATGTCCGGAAACGCTTCGTTTCCAAGATACAAGGTGTTGAAATTTTTTTCAATTTTCGTTTTTAAATAACTTTCGGAATACTGACCTTAATACTCGTAGGGGGCGCCACCTACACGTCTCTTTCTTTCATTCATAACTTTTTTGAGCGTACTTCTAGCACATTTCTCACTGGAAAAATCGATTCCTCTATCATATCTACGTAAAAAAGCTACCTTTGTTGCAAGTCGCTATAAGCAACCATTTTCTAGATATTTGGACTTGAACATTTCAAGTCGATTATTTGATAATCGATGCGTGTTAAAGTTATTACCATTATTTTGCATTTTTCACAAGAATGCTCAGGAAATGAATTTGACGTTCAAGTAAGTAATTACATATTATGTGACAGTTAAACGTTTTGTTGTTTTGTTGAAATTTCTGTGAGTTTTAAAACATTAATTTTGGAAAAATGGATTATTTAAACAATAATGCTCATTTAGCCGATATGCATTTAGTTTATGGCCTTGCGGATGGCAATGCGCGCGAAGCAAGACGTATTCATCAGGAGCGATTTCCTAATCGAGTACTGCCTTCAGTCTCCACCGTCGTTTGGCAGAAACAGGTAGCTTTAAGAGGGCAGCTGATATTATTGGAAGACCACGAGCAGTCCAAACCCCAGAATTGGAAGAAGGGGTTTTGAACGCTCTCGAGGAGAGTCCAGAAACAAGTACAAGAATAATTGTTGAAGCTCTCACTTCTACTCAGTCCACAGTTTGGAGAATTATCCACGATCAACAATCTTATCCATACCATATTCAAAGGGTACAAGCTCTTTCACCACGAAACTTTCCCCAACGCATAACTATGTGTCAGTGGTTTTTGAGAAAGTTGGCTGGAAATCCTCAATTTCTAAGATATGTTCGCTTCACGGACGAGGCAAACTTCTTCCGAAATGCTATCACAAACTTTCATAACAACCATGTGTGGCCTCTGCAAAATCAGCACGCAGTTAGAGAAAGACATCATCAGAATCAATTTTCTGTAAATGTATGGCGGCAATAATTGATAATTACTTGAAAGGTCCTTTCTTTCTTTCGTTCCGACTGAATGGCGCAACGTACAGAGACTTTCTAGAAAATGAATTGCCTGAATACTTCAGAATGTACCATTAGAAATTCGTATCCGCATGTGATTTATGCATGATGGGGCTCCGGCACATTCAAGCGTTTTAGCCAGGGGATTCATTAACACTGTCTATCCGAATCGATGGATCGGTAGGGGTATAGACGAACCTAACCAGGCGTGGGCACCAAGGTCTCCAGATCTAAACCCGCTAGATTCTTATTTTTGGGGACATTTGAAGTCGCTAGTTTATAAAAGTAGCGAACGAGGAAGATCTAAGGAACCGAATAGTAGACGCCTGTGAAACAATAAGAAACACACCAATAATTTTTGAGCGGGTACGAGATTCAAAGACTAGAAGACTGAATGCCTGTATCTTCGCTGGAGGTTGACACTTTGAACAATTTATTTGAATACAATTTAGTTTCCTTTATTTTATTTCATTCTACAAATTAATTTTTTTTTGAAATAAAATCTTGATATTTCTTGCAAATTTTATTAAAACAAATACAGATTTTGCACCCTTGATACAAAAATAACTATAACAAACGAGTAAAAATAAATAGAATGGGTAGCGCCCCCTACAAAAAACCAAAACTATTTACTTAAACCACAAATTTATTTCCTAAGCATTCTTGTGAAAAATGCAAAATAATGGTAATAACTTCAACACGCATCGATTATCAAATAATCGACTTGAAATTTTCAAGTCCAAATATCCAGAAAACTGTTGCTTATAGCGACTTGTAACAGGGTAGCTTTTTTACGTAAATATGATAGAGGAATTGATTTTTCCACTGAAAAATGTGCTAGATGTACGCACAAAAAAGTAATGAATCTTCAAATAAGAAAAAGACGTGTAGGTGGCGCCCCCTATGAGTAAGAGCAATACAGGTTCGAATTAGACAGTATTTCGAAAGTTATTTTGAAAATACCCAAAATAAAAATAAAATTTTAACACCTTGTATCTTGGAAACAAAGCGTTTCCGGACATATATTTATTCGGACAATTCATATTAGAATATTGTGAGGAATAACCTCCGGAAGTTTGTCAAAGTCCTTTTAAATCACCCTGTATATTTGAAAAAGTCTCTTCACAATGGCCATTTTAAGAAGAAAACATTCTAATTGAATATTGATAGAAATATTTTTCTATGAATTGAGTTAGGGACTTTTCAGAAAATCTATCAGATGTCCAGCGTGGCTTTAGCCGGGTAAGTAGTTATTTTCTGTTAGACATTCATAAAAAATAACTTCATTTTTATCGGTGATTTTTCAATTCATAGAAAAATCTTTCTATCAATATTTAATTGAGAATGTTTCCCTTTTCAACATGAATACCCCACAAGAGGTTATCTTGACGATGGAAGATAGTGACTAAAGTTTATCTTTCAGTCGCAGATGGTTCCATATTTGATTTTATGAACATCCTGTTCATATTTTCAACAAATCAGGCCATTTTGAATTATGAAAAAGTTATCTTTAGCACCCTATGTAATCCAAACTGTTGAATTTAGAGCGCTGGTGCAACGGAGACATTTGATCAGCATCACGAGTTCTGCAATATATAAAAAATTCGAGAAAATTCACAGAAAGCCAATTTCCCATTGATGGGTGCGAGGTCCTTTAAAAAACTTATTGAATATCATATATATATATATATATATAATATATATATATATATATACATATAACTATATATATATATATATATATATTGACCCATTTAAAATGGAACCAACCCTGTAGAATACGCATTTTTCAATCAATCTCAAAAAAAAATTATTATCAAGCATCAAAAACTGTATCTTGACACGAATTTTCATGACTTCAGTTCTATTTCCCAAGGCACACTAGGTTTTTTCCTTTGTCAAAAACGCCAATAGTTTATTAGGCAATTTTTGTTTTTAAGTTTGACTACACCACTGGATTCGTAGTCGTTATAAATAAAAATCAACAGAATATCATGAAAAAATATTGGTTAACAACGAAGTTACAACAACTTCAATTTTGGAAACGAAGTATTTGATTATAATTTCCATTTAGATTATAGACCTATTTGAAATCTGGCAACACCGTCGATACAAAGTAGAACAACAGTTAACTTGTAGTTGTAGAGCTCGTCCAGTATTGAAACGACCGTTTGGTAGGTAGAGAGGGGGAAAACACGAGTGGACACGATTTGATGTGGCTGCTTATGCTACGGCGAATATTAACCATTGGCTTGTCCTGCAGCGTTTGAAAGGTTAGGTTTGTTTGATTAATAAATAGGTAGTGCAGTTATTTATTCAACTTTGACAAAAGACTCATATTCTTCGACCCCGAAAACCCCCGCATACCAATTTTGAATAAAAATCGAACCATAATCACAAAACTCGTCCGCCAAAAACTACGTCTCGTGTTTCGCCTATACCAACTAATTTGGTACGCCTATGGTATTCCTATTGATACCCACAGTTAGACAATGGCTCGGGCATCTCCGAGAAAAATTGGTTGTTAGGTAGGGGGAGGCCAAAGTGATCGTTTCAATACTGGACGAGCTATACAGTGAAAATCCGAAGTCAATAGCTCATTCCGTTCTACAGTTATAAGAATGGTAATGTGAGCGATTTGTGGTGGAAGCGATTTTGTAATAAAAATCTGACTAGGCCACTGGATTTGTAAATTATATTCCTATAAAATCATTTATTTAAGTGTAGGTTATAAGTGTATTCGAAAAGAACAGAACATTTTAATTTCATTTTCAAGTTATACAGTAGTACATTCTTCCATAGCCGATGAAAAAGAAATGAACAGGAACAAGTTTCAAAGTATTTATTCAACAATAAAACGTCATTAAGCAAAAACTAAAATAAACATCACTGTGTTTTGTTTCTTGATGACTCTCTCTGTTTGAAATATATATATTTTTTATTTTCGAGTATACCCCTATACTGGAATCAATTGAAAGATCGTTTTTGATTACAAAAAAGGAATTAATTGCTACTGCCCATTGAATAAAAGATAGAGTAAGATTCTGATGAACTCAATTGTTCAATATTACCTTTCATTTAGATAAATGGTGCGTTACATTTTTTTTTAGGTCATTTACAATGTTTTTATTGAATATCTAGAAAACTGTTCCGTAAATTTGGACCATATTTTACTCACAATATTTTGAAAAAGTTGACTATTATATACGATAGTTTAATCAACTTTTTATGTTGCGTTTCTGAGATATGCATTTTTGAAATTTACGGTATTACGATATATGGGGTAACCTATCGATTTAACAAAATTTTATGGAACCCTTCGACACATTCAATTCTATTATAAAACTTCTCGAAATCAATTATTTGATACTATAAACAAACAAACCACACTCAACAACAATTTGAAACTCAATAGTATAGACTCAAAAAAAATTAAAAATAACGACTTTTAACATAAAAAGTCAATTAATATTATGGAAATTATAATATAACAAATCGAAATGAACCTGATGAAGCCATTGTATAGCGAATCACGCGTCGTGCTTTAGTGAACCCTCAAGTAGTGAAAATCTTATACTGTATTGTAGAACTGAACTCTAAATCTAAATTGGAACTAGTTGGTCATAAACAACATAAACAACAATTTACATAATTGAACTCTCAAAAAAACAAACAATAAACAAAACCTAAATTCAAATAATATTATTATTATTGTTATTTATTGGTCTATTTGCGCAATCTAAACATTGTTTAATAGTTCATGGCTAGGGTACTTTATTGTTTCTTGATGACAAGCATATCCTAGGTACCAAAGTACGCTGCAAATATGGAAACAGCATCCCACTGTTCTTGCTCCACTTTTGCAGGTATAGTGGCAGCCTAGAATACGTTCATTTGCAGGTGCACCAGGAATAATACTAAAGGATATCCACAGTTGATACTTTATAGCATTCCTAAATCTGGACGCTATGCGGCAGTGTAATAGTCCAGGTTCAGGATTACGCATATAAATTTCAAATAGAAACAATAAAGTACCCTAGCCATAAACTATTGAGAAATGTTTTAGATTGCTCAAATAGACCAATCAATAACAATATTAATAATTTTATTTGAATTTGGGTTTTGGTTATTGTTTGTTTTTTGAGTTCCATTATGTAAATTGTTGATTATGTTGTTATAACTAATTAGTTTCAATTTTGATTTGTAATATTATAATTTTCATAATATTAGTTGACTTTTTATGTTAGAAGTCGTTATATACGGGGTCCTGCAACAGTGGCGCGGTGCTCCATATCTCTATTAAGGAAACAGATAGGCATCTATATTTCTATAATATTACCTTATTGTTCGAGCTCGACAAAATAAAAAATTTGTCGGTTCAATTTTTTCTGGGCGGATCTCAATTGTGTTTTTTTAAATGGCAACTTATATTTTTTATCGCTTTTTCGGGTTCTACATAGAAAATTAAAGATACTTTATGTACTATCTTCAATTCGAAAATATCGACGGTTTTCGGGATTTCTAGCATGACAGGTTTTTTTCCAATATTCGTTACTCATAATATTTTAAATTATAAAGTTGTGCCAAGTCCAATTGATATTTTTGTTTTTGGTCAAATATTCTACATTAGTAACTCTCTCAAATAATATATCTGAAATCGACCTGTGATATACAGGTTATGAAAAACAGCTTGCCACATATTGTAAGTAAAAATTTGCAGAATCTTCCTTATTTTAAATGGAACACCCTGTATATTATCGATCCATAAGAAGTGCCAACAAAGGCTCTACAAATGTCATCGAGTATTCCTAGTTTTTTTAAAAGAGCTCTTTTTTTCGAAAAATGGTAAGTATTCATATTTCTTCGCTATAATCTGAATGAACGACTTTTTTCGAAGCAAAATCCATTTGACGACTGATAGAATATACAAGAGATATATTGTTTCAATTATGTACAATTTTTTTTTTTCGAAAATTGACAATTATTTCTATTTTATCGCCATAATATCAATGATTTTTTTACTGTGAAATTCATATTTGACGGCTGTGTTTGTAACACATTTATTACCTGTTGATGGATAAACAAGTTTTGAATTACACCACAAAATTGTACATTCTTGAATATTTACAATAATTTCAATAATCTCGAAATTTGTGCCATATTCTTTCGGTCTAAAACAGCCTTTCAGCGAATAAAATATTTATTGTTAATAAAGTAGTCTGGCAAATGCCAGATCAAAATATTTGCCTGCAAATAAGTATTGAAATCTTTAGTTGAACTTTCGATATAATTTCATTAGAATGTTGTTTTCAAAAAGTGATTTGATTGTTATGATTTTCATATTAGGTGAATCAGACAGGAATTGTTTATTGGCAAGTAGAATTTATTCTCAACGGTATCCAGATAGAAGGTCCAGATGAAAGATATTTCCGAAAGGTCCTGACACGATTTGTAGGAACTGGAAGTATCAATTATTCTAAACATAAGCGCATCAAGCCAGATACTAATGGAGATAATGATTTGCAAGTTCTTCTTGCTGTTGAAGAAGATTCTTGTAGGAGTCAACGACAAATTGGTGCAATATTGGATATAAGTGAGAGATCAGTGCAACGAATTTTGAAGAAACATCGCTTTCATCCATACCACGTTCAATTACATCAAGAACTACTGTATGCCGATTTTGAGAGAAGAGTGAGATTTTGCAATTGAGCTATGGGAGAAATTCGTCGAAACGTATATTTTTTCAATAACATTTTATGGTCGGATGAATCTTCATTCCATAAAAATGGATTTGTGAATCGACATAATTACCATTATTATTCGACAGAAAATCCCAACTTATTGAGACAGGTGGATTATCACCATCGATGTCTTGGAAGGCATCATTGGAGAATATGTAATTGGTCCATACTTTTTTGAGGGACATCTGAATGGAACAATGTATATCAATTTCTTACGAAATGATTTACCAGGTTTGTTAGATATTCCTCTTGACCTTCGCAATAGAATGTGGTTACAACTTGATGGCGCTCCTGCTCACTATTCGGCAGGAGTGAAAGATCAGTAAATAAAACTTGAGTTATAAAAGTCATATACTCTCTTTGCTTGTCCAGGAACCAATTGACATATTCCAGTCGTGCTGGAAAATCTTCAGGTGTCATGGCATGTACCTTCTGGACGTGATATGGGTGGAGCAGTTGTTCCCTAATTATTCTATGAATAGTGGACTTGGATGTATGGAACTGTTCTGATAGGTTTCTGATGCGCATTGAAGGATCATCAGCGACAGCTTCCAGAATATTTTCCTCCAATACAACGGTATGCACAGCCCTAGGAGCGCCCTCACCACCTCATTTTGGCAAAACTGAACCTACAATAATATCGAAATAAAACAACAGGATCCAATTAATTATCCATTATACATACCTGTCTCCCTCAAGCTGCGATCGACAGGCTCGAACGTTTCTCTTGCCGGTAATGTTGGATTGAGAAAATGCTCGGCATACAGACGACGGGCTTCTGCAGCATTTCCAAATGCTCGTCCATACAATGCATGCATATCTGCATGTTCGGCCATATCAAAACACTTCAAACTGTCCTATTAGAATATTGACAATACAATGACAACGCACCACTCAACAAAACAAAATTGCATTCCAGTTGTCATTTTTCATCCACACTAATTTTATTTCTTTCTGCAAGGTGTTTTTGTCAACATCTGTGGAAGAAATGGAACATAAATTTATTCACCGGATATTTCTCACCTATTCATGTGCAGCCGTTTTTGTAGTTTATTCGTTTGCTTTTCATCAGTTATGTCTTCCGATGTGCGTTTTTTCAGCTTAATTTATCTTCGGGTTAAATATTTTCTCCCATGAAATTATACTTATCACTGAAACTCCTCAACATTCATGCTGTGAATACGAATTTGCAACATCCAAATGTTGAATTTCATGAGATTCAGATACCACAACACGAAACGTGCTTATTCCACGCGTACGTACAAAATATGGACTGAATTCGATATTTCATAGTGGAGTAGCTTGTTAGTTCAAAAACACCACGAATCTACATAACTTGATATTTCATTTGAAAAAATATCTACATTGTGAATGAAACTTTCAACTAGGTACTGTACTTTTTGTTTACGACTTTATTTTAGCATATTTTGTATTATCCCTGTTATGAATGTTGTTGAATCAACGTTAGCATTAGTATTTCTACTGTGAACATTTTTCATTTCAAATAATGGTGGACGATCGGGTTTGAAGTCGTGGAGTAAAACTGCATTTTTATTAAGAATCGTTGCTCCGATCGATTTTCCACACGAGTACTTTTATTCAGGAAATTGTCCAGGTAACCTTGTTTTGTTAAAACATATCGACAAATCCCAGTCATTTCAAAGTTTTGGGGTGTGGACCATCGGGGGTAGCCCGTTCCTGACTTTGTAGCAAAACAACTGACTCCTGCATGAAAGCTCAACGAAGAAATTCATTTAATTAGTCAATCACCAAAATTTAGATGACTTTGAAAGTTATCAAAGGAATACATTTTTCATTTTGTAACTTTGAGGGCCCGTAACTTGGTAACGAAGGCTTTTAGGAACAAAAGTTATATGAAGTACTGGTGATATTTTGGCCACATCTATACATTCCCGAGAGGAAAAGAGGAAGTCCAGGGACACATTGTATAATACACAAATACGTTTTTTGAACCGTTGATGGACAGTGAATTCTTCAAATAGCGGCGAGTAACGTCAAAAATCGGGCTCCTGGACCTTGGGACACCCTGAATACGCACAATTATTTTCCCGAGAGAATAGGATTCTTCCGCTCGGAGTTGGCAGCGTTCCCTAGCAGAGGTCACCCTCGACGCCAGCAGCGTCCTGATGACATCGGTCGGGTCCAGGAGAAACGGACGCGCTACCCCCAACATCTTGACGGTTCCCCCTGCCGACGGTTTATCTCGAGTCCGGGCATACAGATAGAGCTGGATGCTGGAGCGTGCGCGTCTGGATGCCGGGCGCCGCAGTGGATAGACGGCAGCTGGCAGGGGTGCGTACACCCGAAGGATCTGCAAGATTGCTCTTCTGTGCAGTGTTACGGGCTCGAAATTTTCAGATTGAGTCCCAAGTGCGGTGCCGATCGCGAATTCCACAGCTTACAATCGGGACAAGTGTATCTCGAGAAATATCCGCGCTACAACGTATGAGGGGGACTGTCTGATAGTGTCATGTGGGATTGTGTCTGCAGTGTTCACGGTGAGTTTACCTCGTTTTGATAGCTGCGATTGTTCGTATCATTCGTTTCGATTATTTACTTCAAGGTAACAGTGGAAAAGTACTTGATTGTTGAGGTCCATTCAAGCAATCACCGGCACATTTGGGAATGTTTATCGAAAGACAACCCAAAAACAATTTAACTCTGTTATTTTCATGATTTGTTGCATCTGAATGACTTCTTTAATAATGCCATTCTTTTGTTATTCAACCTAGGAGTCCCTTTCCATATCCGATTACTCCTTCAGTCAGTTCTCGAATCTTTGTCAAAGTTAGGGATTGAATTTTCTATAGGTAATGTTTGTATTCTTCAAATACAGATGAGTAGGGATTTGAACTTTTTTTTATTCAACGCAAAGTTCACTGGACTCATAGTTCTGAATTCATACCGAATTCTCGAAAAAAAAAAGATTAATCTTTGGACTGAAACTATTCGAGAGTCGAATTGTACATATTAGTTTACATGTATTATTTGTTAAAATAGTTTATGACGCATCCCCACCATCTTACAGCTAAATACAACCGAATTTCATAAATTTGACAAGTTTATCAGGCGCCAATATATTCCAAGATGCCCATATGTCAAAATAAAAGCCTTTTTCTCAACATATATTCAGTTCATACCGCATTAATGGGCATTGATTTACGGTAGGGTTAACATTTTTCCTCCATTAGTATGCTCAACACGAGGGGGAAACAATTCTCTGAATAGGTGTACATACAGAAAATACAATATTTCAATACGACGTTCACTACCAAAATATCTTAAATATATTTGAATTATTTCAATATCAGTTTCAGTAGTTCCGTATCAACAATTACCACTTCATACTTTGAATATTACTTTTATTCCAAAAATATCCAGTCCATACTTTAACTATTATTTTAACCATCAAAATATCTACAATATATTTGAAATATCCAAATATTTGTCAGTATTCCCATGAAATACTTGTTGTTTAACATTGTTTTCATTACCAAAATATCATTCTCAGCATTTCATAATAGTTTAAATATTACAATATCCTTTTCAGTCCTCGAATATATTTGAAATGTTTGGCATGCAGTTCAGTCTACAATGATTTTTTTGTACAAGCTCCACAAAATGTCTACTTTGGATTTTGAAAATAGTCCGCGAAAGACCACTTTACCGGACTAGGCCAGTCAAGTCGTCATGGCAACACTTTGTCGGACTATTTTTCTTTATTCTGAAAATGTATGTGTCATTGATAAACAATCGCTTGCTGGATTTTTGCACAACTGGTGATTGAAAATGTATGCACGGCGAGGAAATATTTGTAGCATTTATGTTCTGTTTATTAGGAAAGCTAAAAATGTTGTATGCAACATGTAGGCAAATGGCTTTAGCGGACAACATCTTCATATTCCGATTCGTCTGCTAAAGCCTCACTTTGCGAACTTGTAACATAAACTTCTATTATTTTTACCACGTTTTTATTAGCTTGCTTATGTGTTTGTCCAGTACAAATCTTGCAATCGATTTTAAACTAACTTCCTGATGAGCTAGAGACTTGAAACTTCGGAAATGACTCAGAACTGGATGACAATACAATATTAACTCGTTTTTTGTCTATCTGTTTGTTTTTTTATGATCCACAAAAAATTAGGTTAGGATCACACAATCTCTCCATACCGGTGACGAGCGGACGTTGTTTTGCGAACAAGAGTGTGCTCCGCGATAATGAACACTATTGCGATTCTCGACCTTACAGGCATTGCGCAAGGGAGAAAGTGAGGTTAGAAAATCAAAAAAATCTGTGAAGGTAACATCCTAGCCCCATAGAGATTTATATCCCCATACAGATTCCTAAACCCATAGAGATTGCCCTGAACATTTTTTATTGTGAATTTTCAATAGCTATGAAAATAGTTGTAAACTTTGGAACAAAAAACGTGGGGCATATGCAATTGATAATTGAAGCATGGATAGTTCACCTAAGTCATGCGCCCCACGTTTTTTAGAAAAGTGATTGGAAATTTATTTGTCCTGGAAAGTTTTCTGGAATATATAATCTTCTACATAATAAAAGTAAATCTCGATTCTTCTAAGCGCAAAACGTGAGAACAGCTAGAACGATCAGGATAAAAAAAATGATGTTCGTAATAGCCCGAGGATGGTTGATAAGGAAAAATATCAGGAAAGTTGCTCGGAAATTGGAACATTCGGGTATATAAGAAATTTGGCGAAGAAAAAGACTATAGAGTCATGTATTCAGCACGATTCTTGGTCGGGATAACATTGTTTTTTGTATTTTATAGAAACAGCGACTAGACGGATTCGGCTAAATCTTTTTTTGAATGGTCGTAATAGGAAAATTATTGGAAATTTCTTTGTTCTGTTTTTTATCAGCATGCCTTTTGTTTTTAGTTTGACATTCAAACCTTTATTTATTATATTATTCATCTTATTCACTAATGAATATTTATTTTGGAATACTTTTCATTTTTCAGTTATTTGCCCTGATCCTCAAATAAAGGACTTCTGAATGAAATATAATAATATGGCTCAATAACTTGAAAACTTTCATTCTAATTTCTCACCAATAGATATACACTTTAGGTACTTTTGTAAAAATGCGGGGTAAATTATGCCAAAATTGTTGATTCCTTCAGTTCAATAGTTCCATCACGTTTTTACTACCTTAATTACCCCAAATATTATATTCAACATGTTCTATTTATTTTCATAATATTCAAACACAATCAAGTTTATCAGAAAGAAATATTTGCAATCAATTTTCATTTTCAATGCAAGTTTGCATAGATTTCCAGGTGAATATCATTCAACGTTCTGCGTGGTATTTGCCAGAAAAGTAGTTGTTTTTCGCTTGTGGTCTACCCCCTTTTTACCACCTTAGGAGATGAATTTCCAAAAATCCATCCTTAGTGCTCACCTACAGTGTCAAAGGAACCCACATGCAAATTTTCACGGACCTTGCCCCAGGAGTTTGGGCTGTGCGTTCATATGTCAGTCAGTTATTCTTTTATACAGGGTGATTCAAAAGTACTTTGACAAACTTCAGGAGGTGATTTTTCACAATAATCTAATATGAATTGTTCAAATATATGTCCGGAAACGCTTCGTTTCCAAGATACAGGGTGTTGAAGTTTTATTTTTATTTTATTCTTTTTTGAATAACTTTTGAAATACTGACCTCAATTAAACGAAAATTGGTATTGGGGTGTTTTTTGAGGTGACGAATTTGAACCTGATGTTATTATTGCTCTTACTCGTAGGGGGCGCCACCTACAAGTCTTTTTATTTTTTGAAGATTCATAACTTTTTGAGCGTATTTCTAGCTCATTTTTCAGTAAAAATATCAATTTCTATATCATATCTACGTAAAAAAGTTATCTCTGTTAAAAGTCGCTATAAGCAACCGTTTTCTAGATATTATGACTTGAAAATTTCAAGTCGATTATTTGATAATCGATGAGTGTTGAAGTTATTACCATTATTTTGCATTTTTCACAAGAATGCTCAGGAAATGAATTTGACGTTTAAGTAAGTAGTTTTGGTTTTTTGTATTCTATTTATTTTTACTCGTTTGAAATAGTTATTTTTGTATCAAGGGTGCAAAATCTGTATTTGTTTCAATAAAATTTGCAAGAAATATCAAACATTTTATTTAAAGAAATTTTGAATATGTAGAATAAAATAAAATAAAGGAAACTAAATTGTATTCAAATAAATTGTTCGAAGAGTCCACCTTCAGCGAAGATATAGGCATTCAGTCTTCTAGTCATTGAATCTCGTACCCGCTCAAAAGTTATTGGTGTGATTCTTATTGTTTCACAGGCGTCTAATATTCGGTTTCCCAGATCTTCCTCAATCGCTACTGGAGTTTCATAAACTAGTGACTTCAAATGTCTCAAAAAAAAAATCTAGCGGGTTTAGATCTGGGGATATTGGTGCCAACGCCTGGTTAGGTTCTTCTACACCCCTACCGATCCATCGATTTGGATAGACAGTCTTAAGGAATTCCCTGGCTAACGCTAAAATGGACCGGAGTCCCATCATGCATATACCACATGCAGATACTAATTTATAATGTTACATTCTGAATTAGTCCAGGTAATTCATTTTCTAAAAAGTCTCTGTTAGTTGCGCCATTCAGTCGGAACAGAAGACCTATCAAGTAATTATCAATTATTGCCGCCCATACATTTACAGAAAATTGATACTGATAATGTTTTCACTAAGTGCGGCGGATTTTCCAGAGCCCAACATGGTTGTATGAAAGTTTTTGATAGCATTTCGGGAGAAGTTGCCTCGTCCGTGAAGAGGACATATCTTAAAAATTGAGGATTTCCAGCCAATTTTCTCGAAAACCACTGACACATAATAATGCGTTGGGGAAAGTCTCGTGGCAGAAGAGCTTGTACCCTTTGAATATGGTATGGATAAAATTGTTGATGGTGGATAATTCTCTAAACTATGGACTGAGTAGAATTGAGAACTCCAGCAATTATTCTTGTACTTGTTTCTGGATTCTCCTCGAGAGCGTTCAAAACAGCTTCTTCCAATTCTGGGGTTCGGACTGCTCATGGTCTTCCAATAATATCAGCTGCCCTCTTGAAGCTACCTGTTTCTGCCAAACGACGGTGGAAACTGGTAAATGTTGGAGCTGAAGGCAGAATTCGATTTGGAAATCGCTCCTGGTAGATACGTCTTGCTTCGCGCGCATTGCATTGCCATAAACGAAATGCATATACAGAAACTTCAACAAAACAACGAAACATTCAACTGTCACATAATGTGTAATCACCAAAACTACTTACTTGAAGGTAAAATTTATTTCCTGAACATTCTTGTGAAAAATGCAAAATAATGGTAATAACTTCGACACGCATCGATTATCAAATAATCGACTTGAAATTTTTAAGTCCAAATATCTAGAAAACGGTTGCTCATAGCACCTTGTAACAAGGGTAGCTTTTTTACGTGGATATGACAGAGGAATCGATTCTTTGACTAAAAATTTGCTAGAAGTATGCTCAAAAATGTTATGAATCTTCAAAAAATAAAAAGACGTGTAGGTGGCGCCTCCTACGAGTAAGAGCAATAATAACATCAGGTTCGAATTCGACACCTCAAAAAAACCCTCAATACCAATTTTCGTTCAATTAAGGTCAGTATTTCGAAAGTTATTTAAAAAAAACTAAAATAAAAATAAAACTTTAACACCCTGAATCTTGAAAATGAAGCGTTTCCGGACATATATTCATTTGGACAATTCATATTGTGAGGAATCACCTCCTGAAGTTGTCAAAGTCTTTTGAATCACCCTGAATATTTAGATTTCAATACTGTCTGAGAAATTTACAATCCAACCTCCCACAGACCTTCGAACATCTTATGTTGAGTGTCCTATCCTAACAGCAATTAAACCTGCGAATACCCTCTGTCTAATAAATACCGAATTGTTTCTCCATATATTGAGATATATTGGCCTTGTTGAGGACGCCAAACTCACTTCTAGGTACATTATGAATTTGATCAGACTGCGCTTTTTTGTCTTGAACGAATAAATTCATGGAATACCTTGATTTAGACAATACCCTGTCCTCTCTCTTCCTTTCTTTTCAGTTTTTTTTCTTAGATTCAAAATGTAATCGATTACAAATTACTTTTGTCCCACTTTTCATTACTAATATTATCAATATGATATTCTATTGTCTGTCCTGCTTATTATTCTGATTATTTTTTTGACATTTATAGAAACCAATGGCAACTTTCAATTCAAATCATTTATGTACATTTTGTCCAATCAAAGCATTATTATATTGGGAATATTTTACCTAGAAAATTGCTGCCGGAATAATTTGACAACGTCTGCCATCAATTCGCATGAAAAGTGAGAAGTGAATCAAAACCGATTTAGTACATTATTTCATTTTGCGAGGAAATGTGTTTATGATCGTTACATCAAAAAATAATCTAGAGAATGCCACACAAGAGTTCGATAAAGTAGAAAATAATTCTCCAGATTTCTTTCTCAAACTTGTTGCCATTTGGCAATATGGCCTGGCAACAAGTTTTCGAAAATCTGTCGAATTATTTTCACTTCATTCTCACTTCCTTATGGTATTACAAGTGATTATTTTTTGACATTTCTAGAAACCAATGGGAGATTTCAATTCGAATCATTCTACCTAGAAATTTGCCGTGGGAATAATTTGAGGTATTATGTTTTTATTGTCTGACAACCTGCGTTATTCCTGGACATTGCTCATTTTGCGAGATATTCGCAAAAAGTCCAAAAACGACTAGAATTTACGCATTTTTCAAATCGCCAAGTTTGGACCATGAAATATTTTTAATTAACATATTTGGTGTACCAAATGAAGATGGCTATCTTAGGTTCGTTGCTCAGAATATAGACTTGTAATGAATTTAAAACTAAATAATAATAAATTTGACGAATTTTGAAGAATTACGGATTATACAAACAATGAAATAAGAACTTTCACTGCCCCTATTCACCAAGAATTTTGGATGGTCCCACTACCTCAATGGATATATGAATATATATATATATATATATATATAAATATATATATATATATATATATATATATATATACAGAGTCACACATAAAGTTCGCAACATATGGAAGTTTTTTTTATTAATAGATATAATAAAAATTTGACTTCGCAGTTAGTTTGTGCTTGAAAAATGAGTAAAAAACAGCATCCTTCCTTTTGTCATGTGCTACTCTAAACCTGTCAAATTTTACATTTTTTTCGAAAATCCTCAAAAAATTAGTTTTTTTTTTTAATTTCGAAAAATGCCAAAACAAAGTTGCTTCGTTTCCGATTTTGCCCCAAATTTGGACTCTCTACTGTCACTTCGACTTTTTTCCAATTTTTTTACATTTTCTAATCTTTCGCTCCATCGATTCGAACGAAACATGATTAAAATTTCATAATTTTGATGAATACGAGACTTCAATGTCATATCTTGCCAAGAAAATACCCACATTGGTCTGTTACCAGAAAAAAAATGCACCCCAGAAATTTCTTTGTTGTTGCAAAGTTCATCTGGTTTTTTCATTTCATTGTGAAACTGATTCGGATTTCCAATGTATGGACGTTAATATGTCAGTAATCGACTGAACGAATTTCTCTTCATTCTTATTACACTCGTATTCATTTTTTCAATAGATTTTTATCCAGTTCATTTTTCTGACCAATAATCCAGTTACAAACAAACCCGGAATATCATACTATTCTATAAACTAAACAACAAACTATTCAAGACTTTCGTTCTAGCGATTTGTACTAAACGTGATATAAAGTTTCGTGATTTTAAACAATACAAGACCGATGCAATCTCGGGAAGAAAATAGTACAATTGATCGAATCGAAATAATCTTTTTCCTTAGTAGGCTTTTGAAACAAATTTTTAGTTCTGGTTAATGTCAAATTATTTCGTTTAATAAATCGAGTTGTTTTGTGTACAGATTTCCGTACATTTATAATTCACAAATGAGTTTTATGTACAATGTTATCCACACAAAACAAAGTGGAAATGTTTTTTTATGTGGTGAGCATGTGGCATATCGAGATGTTGCTAGTATTTTCAATCACCGGCATTCAGGAACAAATATTCACTTTAGTACCGTGGAAAGGATATTGAAAACATCCAAAGAAACTGGCTCTGTGGACAATCGTTTCAAGAAACCACATAATCCAATAAGGTATGATGAAGAAGAACAACTCAATGTTTGTTTGAGCGTTGTTGAAAACGGAAAAACTAATATTAGGAGTATTAGTGAAAATACAGGGCTTGGCAGAGAAACTGTAAGAAGAATTTTGCACAAAAATAATTTTCATCCCTATAAGCCAAAGTTCGTACACAATCTTAAAGAAAGAGATTTCGATATTCGGGTACGATTTTGATTTTGGTTCCAAGGTGAGAGAGAAAATGATATCACATTTGCCTACAGGATTTTATGGACAGACAAGGCAACTTTCACGTCGAACGGAACAGTTAGTTCCCAAAATTGTCGCTGGTGGTCCAACAATAATCAAAATTTTGTAATAGAATGCCGTGACCAATATTCATTCAAGACAAATGTGTGGTGTGGTTTATTACATAACCAAATAATTGGACCATATTTTTTAGACAAAATTTGAACGCAGACATGTACAGAAATTTCATTATGAATCAGTTGTCTGAAGTTTTGGATAATTTGCCTCTGAGTGTTAGGCGAGATTTGTGGTATCAGCTTGACGGGGCACCGATCCACCCAACATTAGGAGTGAAACAATGTCTGAATCAGATGTTTAGGGGCAAAGTGATAGGACGAGATTGGGAAGATTATTGGCCACCAAGATCACCGGACTTATCTCCAATGGACTTTTTTCTATGGGGTTATCTGAAACAAAAAGTGTATAGGCACATACCATTTGCAAACAAAGAACATTGTGCTAACATAAAACCCTATCTATTGAAAATGCCACAAAGTCTGTGAATGAAACGACTATAATTTCTATAGAACGGGAAGGACGGCAGACTGAATGATGAATTCGGGTTCATTATAGGATTATTGAGATAAATCAATGAATGTTACGATGTTTTGTTGTGAATTTGGTTATAGTTATTTTGGTTTAATGTTTTTTACACATCTAATGGTGAAAATAAAGAATATGAGATTTATGAATTTAATTCAAAAAACGTTGCGAAAAATTATCATTTGCTAGAAAATTACATTTGACAGTTTACATCCAACAGTAAACTACTGTTGGGTGTAAACTGCATCAAGATATTTCGAACTCATCTGCAGCTAACGGGATACAAATCTGCTAAAAGAAGGAATACGAGTGTAATAAGAATGAAGAGAAAATCGCTTATTCGATTACTGACATATTAATGTCCATACATTGAAAATCCGAATCAGTTTCACAATGAAATGAAAAAACTAGATGAACTTTGCAACAACAAAGACAAAATTCTGGAGGTGCATGCAATTTTTTTTTTCTGATAACAGGCCAATGTGGTTATTTTTTGGGCAAGATATGATATTGAAGTCTCGTATTCATCAAAATTATGAAATTTGACACATGTTTCGTTCAAATCGGTAGAGCGAAAGATTCGAAAAATTAAAAAAATTGGAAAAAAGTCGAAGTGACAGTAGAGAGTTCCAATTTGGAGCAAAGTTATGAAATTGGAAACTGAGCAACTTTATTTTTGGCATTTTACTCATTTTTCAAGCACAAACTAACTGCGAAGTCAAATTTTCATTATATCTATCAATAAAAAAAAAAACATATGTTGCGAACTTTATGTGTGACGCTGTATATATATATATATATGTATATATATGTATATATATATATATATATATATATATATATATATATATATATATATATACAGGGTGTAATCGACCCTCTTGTGCACCCGCTAACAGTTGAAAGTCTATAAAAAAATAAATAGATTTTTACGAGAGGTCATTGAAGCCAGAATAAAAAATATGAAAAAATAATTTTTTTCACCACAATTTTGTTTTGCGATAAACAAAATTTGGACTAATTTTACAAAAAAAATGTTTTTTTAAATTTTTTTAAACTTTTTTTTTAATTTTTAATTCATTATAAAATGGTTATATACACTCCTCATTCACGGGAGTGCAACAGGGTAGATAACACCCTGTATATACATATATATGTGAATGAATATTTTTCAACTGAATGGCATGAAAATGGCACGCGAATGCTTTGGGCTAAATACGAAAAAAAATGGACCAAATTGAAAACCAAAACACGAATTTGTATTTTTATACTAGTATTGGCAACTTTAACGTTCTTTGATATAGCTAATTGAGCAATACAGCTCTTATTGAAAGAGTTTTTCCCTGAGATGCACACAGAAACAGGATATCGCTGTTAAATTCTGTTGATCAAAAGATTTGTGCTTTCGTGATAATTATGCATTGGCGTAACTTTTCCGATATTTACTAATTAGAGGCGACTTGGGAGCCCCACGGAAATAATTCAAATGCATCGATTATTTCAAATCCCAATAACTCAAATATATTTTTTTACGCAAAAATGTTAGAAAAATCGATTTTTCCATTAAAAAACGTGATACAGGTACGTACAAAAAAGTTATGACATTTCAAATGACTGAAAAGAGATAGGTAGCGCCACCCCCACGAAAGCAAACTAACATCAAATTTGATTTTGTCATTGAAAAATACTTCCGATACCAAACTACACACGAATATCACAATTATCAGTTAACCAAATCCAATAATAGTTATGATTTCGCTCATCAAAAATAAATGAATGGGGTATTGGGTCGGAAATTGGATCATTGTGTAATCTGTACCTAATCAAGCTTTGAAACGAATTCGAAAATGAAAATGTATTTGTTATGAATCTTCCTCTATTGACCGTATTTCGTGTTACCCATCGTAATTGTGATTCCGTAATATTGTGAAAAAATGTATTAACGAAATTATAAAAAAATAAGATGCTTGAAAAAAGAATTGAATTATCTTTTCAATGATGTGCCACTTGACCCCCCCATGCTATTTGAATTTTTTAAGTTGATGTGCCCATCAGTACCATCTATCGAGCAATCACAATGTCTTTTATTTCAAAACGGTTTTCGTCATATTGTTCTACGTCGAATCGTTCAAAAGTTAACATGATAAAAAACTCTCGTATAATTTGGCGTCAAAAATTGGTTCTATACTGACATCCCCTACGTTTAGTTTCTGTAGGTTTCACCATCTCGTGTATTTCAATTAGTTGTAGTAGGTATACGTTCTGTCAGCTGTTTTTATTCTCTGCCTGACTTCACTCTGAAAGTTTTTTGTGTATCGTTGCTATTGTTGCAAAATTAAAGTTTAGATATTTGAAGTCTTGGTATATCAATATTGTTGATAAACGTGATAGTAATTGTTGTTATTGGCAAGTATATGATTGCAATGCCGTTGAAATTTATTCCGTCCCAGAAGCGACAAAAACTCTTATTACATGATGGAATATTGTATTCTAAGAAAAAAGTAAATAGAAGCAATATATCATGGCGTTGTGCATCTAACCCCAAATGTGATTTACTGATTCACACGGATTCTGATCTTCGAACTGGTAATTTTTGCTTGATGATTTATGTATCTGTGGATTTTTGGCAACTTTTCTTTTTTTAATAAATGTTTTATTTTATACTTTTTTCTTATGCAAGTAATATTGTTGGCATCATACCTATTCATAAGCACGCGGGTGATCCTGCTTTAGTACAAGCCAAAATTTTAAAAGCTAAAATTGTTAAAAAAGCTAAGAAAACTGATGAAAAGCCTGCAGCCGTTGTTACTAGTACGTTGAGGTGTATCGTCACCTGTGTCTGCACTAATGTCTAAGCCAGAGTTATTGTCACGGTCAGTTAATCGAGTTTGAGAAAAAAATTGTTAAATCCATCATCACGTGGTGATTTAGAGTTGTCTATTGAACTCACGTACACCTACAGCGTGAATACGATGTGCGATTGAAGTAGTAACTGATTATGATTCGACTGATAAATTGAAGTAATTGAGGAGTATTGCGAAAATTATTTCGTATAACCATTGAAATTTTTGTCCTAGGTTATTTATACAGGGTGTTATGTAAGTACGTGGAAAAGTCGAAGGGATGATTCTTTGAGTAATTCTAAGACGAAAAGTTTATATATCCAAAGGTCGGGTAATGCTTTGTTTTCAAGATACAGGGTGTCAACATTTTTAAAAGAAATCGGTTTTTCCTTTAGCCGATTTTGTTGAAATTTGGCAGTGTTATTTGGAGTAGTAGGGATCTGATTTAGCCTTAACTAACTGAAATCATAATGTCCCGGAAGGCACCTTAACCAATATTTTTGAACAAAAAAATGTGCGCCACTGATTTTTTGCAATTTTTGTAGTATTTTTCGCATTGAGCAACTGAAACTACAACTTTTTTATTTCAAGCATTTTTTTCGTATCTTGCTTTGTTTTTGAGAAAAAACATAAAAATCACTTTATTGCATGTCCCTGGGACAACATAATAAAAAAACTTAACTACCAAACCATCAAAAACTGGGGTGTACTTGTTATTTTTTTCCATATCAATAGTCTATTCTAGTATTAGGCATCACTTTTGAATAAAAAAAGCAATACAAAAAAAAATATTAAAAAATGTTTTTATTGTTGTCCATGCATATATGCAATAACAAGATTTTTATTTATGATTAAACAATTAAAATTACACGAAAGTCATCTTCTGAATCTTTAGATTAACTGTTTTCGATGAAACAAAGAACGTTAATTATTACTGCAGTGTTTTGAAAGTAAAGTTAAAGTGCCATGGAAGAAAAAACAATTGTTCAAACAAATTTGACTTTGGCATAACTTGAAATATTGCATACGTAATTATTTGAAGTGCTTTTCAGAGTTTTTATGAAACTCGTTACTGATATTAGAAAATGGTTCGGTTTACAAACTCAGAAATGGCCGATATGCATTTTGTCCATCGAACGGCCCAAGGCAATTGCAGAGCGGCTAGACGCATATATCAAGAAAGATATCCTCATCACATTGTACCAAATAGACAAACATTTGTAAGAATACACGAAAGGCTGTGCGAATGAGGCACCTTCCAAAGGTCGGCTGCTCTTATTGGGAGACCTGCAACGGTAAGAACAGTGGAGCTGGAGGAAGCAGTTTTACGTGAAGTTGAGCGTAGCCCCCATACACTCAAAATTGCACAATAATTAAACATTTCTCACTTACCACAAGCGTTATTACCTGCGGATTTTCCCAAACGAGTTGTTTATTCTACTTGGCTTTTGCAACAACAGGCAGCCTCTCCGACATTTCTATCCCGTATATTGTTTACCGATAAAGCGTGTTTTTCCCGAAATTCAATCATGAACTTTCATAACAATCATATCTGGGCTGAAGAAAATCCGCATGCGGTTATAGAACATCGTTATCAACAACAGTTTACCGTGAATGTTTGGGTTGGTATTGTGGGTGATTATCTCATTGGACCTCATTTTTTACCCCCGAGATTGAATGGTCAAGTGTATCGTAATTTTTTCCAATTTGTGTTATCTGTACTATTAGAAAATGTCCCACTGGCAGTAAAAGGAGCAATGTGGTTCACGCATGATGGGGCCCCACCCCACTTTAGCATAGTACCACGCCAATTTCTGGATGCAACTAATGGAGAAAACTGGATCGGTCGCGCAGGTCCACAGTCATGACCACCCAGGTCACCGGATTTGAATCCCTTACATTTCTTCCTTTGGGGACATTTGAAGTCCCTCGTTTATAAAACTCCAGTCAACACTGAAGAAGAATTAATCCAACAGATACGGGATTCATGCGATCAGATAAGACATACGCCGGAAATATTTCAACATGTTCGGCAATCGCTGTTAAGACGAGGTAATGCTTGCATTGAAGTTGAAGGAGGACATTTTGAGCAACTATTGTGAGTTTTGAGTTACCTATTGTCAAATGTTTTTTTACTGAAAAAAATTGCGTACCATTTGTTTAAGGGTTCTTCTTGTTTCATGTTTTTTTCAATTTCCGACGTTACCACATACATATAAAGTGATTTTAATTTTTTTTTCTCAAAAACATAGCAAGATACGAAAAAATGCTAGAAAAAAAAAGTTGTAGTCTCAGTAGCTTGATCCGAAAACAATAAAAAAAATCAGTGGCGCACATTTTTTTTGTCAAAAATATTTGTTAAGGTGCCTTCCGGCATGATATTTCTAATCTAGTCAGGGCTAGATTAGCTCCTCGCTACCCCAGATGACACTGTCAAATTTTAACAAAATCGTCTGAAGGATTATTAAGATATTTAGGAAAAAACGATTTCTTTCAAAAATGTTGACACCTTGTATCTTGAAAACGAAGCATTACCGGACCTATGTTTATATGAACTTTTCGTCTTAGAATTACTCAGAGAATCACCCCTTCAACTTTGGCCACGTACTTACAAAACACCCTGTATATATTATGAGCAATTAATTTGATTATGTGTGTTCTGTTTCAATGTTTATTTGTGATTATAACTTTGTTATTTTATGTTATTTATGTATTTTTTTTCTAATGACAAATGAAAATGTGTTTCAACGAATTTACAACTTAAAATGATTATTTCTCCTGTGTATGTGTATGTGTGTATGTGTATATAGTCCAGGAATATTCCGTCTCGGGGGTGTTATGTCTTGGGATGTTTTGTCTTGGAGGTATTTTGTCTTGGAGATATTTTGTCCGGGGATATTTTGTTGGGGATATTTTGTCCACCCTTAGAGGTGGAACTTTTTTCAGATTCAAATTGGACCAACTTCGACGTTATACCCTATTGAATGGAAAAAAAAAATATCGGATAACCCAGTACAAAGTTATGCGTGGTAGAATCGATTAACAGGTAAAAATTAAGTGAAGGAACAATCCCCTATTTTTCTACCCTTAGGTGTGGAATTGTATTTTCAAATTCAAATGGGGCCAACTTTGAGAGATACCCTATCCAATGAAGGCTCGTCATAATCGGACTACTCTGTTGAAAGTTATGCGTGGTCATACATAAAATAAAAACTTTTTAACAAAAAATTAAACCGACGAAAAAATCAACTGAAAAGCAAAAAATAAAATAAACCTTCTTAGTCTAAATGATAATTGAGCTCCTGAACTAATGTAAGTAACTGATTTTGAGTCGGCGCCAAACAAACAATTATCGAAGATCACTATCTATGAAAGAAGTCATCAAAACGCAGCCGTGCATCTCGCTGCCATCATTTTACGCTTCACCTAATTCAATCGGCGCCAAACAAACTAGTTGCTTGGCGCCGACTCAAAATCAGTTACTTACATTAGTTTAGGAGCTCAATTATCATTTAGACTAAGAAGGTTTATTTTATTTTTTGCTTTTCAGTTGAATTTTTCGTCGGTTTAATTTTTTGTTAAAAAGTTTTTATTTTTTACTTTTCAGTTCCGTATTTCGTCAGTTTAATATTTTGTTGAAAAGTTTTTATTTTTCAATTTTTTGTGGCTAAAATCTACCAATTACTATTTGTTTTTTTATTACTTCCAAAATACTTTATTCCCCCTTTTAATTCCAAAAATTATTTTCGTTGTTCTGGTTAGTTTATTTCATTACTTTGTATATCATTCCATCCTCTCATAAAATATACTGATTTTGACGGAACAAGAATAATGTCAGTAGCGATCTGTCATTGTCAACTACGTATGTGTGTGCTAATGTTCACTAGTGAAAAATCAATTATCCCCTATTTTTCTACCCGTAAGGGTGGCTCATCCCCTTCGAAATATAAGGTATACCCCATCTATTAAAAAAAGAATCATCCAAATCGAAAAACCCAGTACAAAGTTATGCCTGATAGAATCGGTTAACGGACCAGAATTCAGAGGATGAGTGATCAATATCCTTCATTTCGCTTCCCTTAGGGGTGGATTTCATTTTTTGAACTCAAATGGGACCAAAGTTGAAGTACACGCTATTTACTGAAAAAAGAATCATCGGAATCGGACGCCTCAGTAAAAAGTTATGCGTGATCATACATAAAAAAATATGATGGAAAAACATAAAATATACAGGTCGAATAGAGAACCTCCTCCTTTTTGGTTTCGTCGGTTAAAAATATATGCGTCGACTTGAGAATCTCTTCTCTATTTTCGTCGGTTGAAAATGATTGAAAGTCTTTTGGTTTCTGACAATTCTCGTTTCTCTTGGCATTAGAAAAAAAACAAGCCTTTGCTAGCTAACGCTTAACTAGCCCAGCAAGTTATTTCACGGCAAAATAAAGAACCGTATAGGTTAACCATAATTTAGTAATATCTCCCTTGAAGTCGGCCTTCCATACCAGATTTTTGACGATGGCTTCTTGCCTCCAGCTAATCGGAGTACTTCAAAACCAGCCGCTGCTTTTTCAAGGCCATGCCGCTATTTGGTGGTTCAAGTTTTACTTTCAGCGTCAAGTTGTTGACCATATTTGTTTATGAACATGTTGCTATCCTTTTCTATAGACAAATATAACCAAAAAATCATAAATTATGGAAGAGTGGGCACCGGCGGCTGGTCAGGTTGACGAGAGTTTAATAGATATCTGAGCCAAGCAATACCGGGTGCGTTTAGTACTTGGATGGATGACCACCTGCCAAGGAAGGTGCGCGTTGAAAATGCCAGCGTAGGAGCATATTCGTAGCTGCAGGCGTCATATCAATGAGCGCGATACATGCCGTCCTTCGGAGGGGACGTTGAGATGGCTGTCCATAGTTGATGGATGTTGAGCTCGTTAAAGATCCCTACGTCTGAAACAAACAGAGGATTCGGAAAAATTCCCAGTAGGGGGCAATGTGCTCACTTGGAAGTGGTAGTGCAGTTTGGTTTGTGGTAACTTGCAAGTAAAACACAATAGAAACAATTTAAATGTTTGTTAAAGGGTTAATATTCCATACAGATACAATCACTGGTGAGAGATGATGATAGGTATACAATATATTTATAAGCAAACATGGATATGATTAGTCATCGATATCAGTTGAGAGGTATTTTTTTTTAAATTTCAGGTGATGAATTCGTTTATCAATATGTTTCACTTGCAGTGAAAACAGGAAAAGGTGATGGTCCTCTTGCTTAAATCTTAAAAGCAGAGTTTTCAGTGGATGAACCCAAATTCGACTCCTTCTATTGGGCCAATCTCTCAATAAGGCATACATCAATAACTTTAATATTTTTCTTGGTACTTATAAATTCATTTCGGATTTCAATGAAATTATCACTTCCAACTTTACGTTTTGTTTCGTATTTTGTACGATAACAACAATCACAATCATAACATAGACACTAAGCATTAATTGACCATTCAGGAAGAAACGCCGCGTTTTTTCTGCCCTATGGAAATGGTCATTTGGAAATAGCAGCACTTCTTTCAAAAAAGTTGAGGCTATACCTTGGTAGAGAAGGCCGCCTTTAGATTTCTCCTTGCTGTTACATTTATAAAAACAGGTTTTTGTTAGCTCAAATATTCACTGGCCTAGCATTTTCGAAGCAACATACAAAAATTTGGTGCTCTCTTGTAACTGATTCTTCCTCAATGAATCAGCAGAAGAAAAAGTACAGTCCACAATTAATATGGAAAATATAATTATGTATTCGTGAAATACATATATTTGCTTGTAGAGTATAAAAAGTTTGATGAATTTCTGCACAAATATGACTGTATTCTTGAAAAAATTATGGTTTTAGAAGTTATAAAAAAAATATTGAATTTATAAAATCTAGTTTAAAGGTACGCATACAGAACAAAAAAATTCAGTGTCATGAAAATAATAAGTACATTTTTAACCTGCTACCCAGATCTGGTAGCATATTTCTATTGAATTTTACATTATGAGAGTATGGGAATACCATTTATAAAAAGTCTGTTAGTCCAATAGTATTAGTTACTTAATCTTTCTTTCTCGAATTGAACAATTCTAATAGGGGATTAGTGAATTCAAACTATTTCAAAAAACTACCCATTTCCACAAATATCATTGAATCAACTCATACTATTCTATAAAACCCTCATCTTATCCTCATCATGAAACGAACAGGAAACAAATTCCAAAGGGTGCGATTTCCTTGGATAAATCAAATATTTGTTGGGGTGAAGTTGATTGACTGAAGAAGGTTTCGCGGGAGCACACTGAGACAAGCAATGGCAAATCGATTCTATCATTGGGCTGCCGAGCTATCCGTAAACAGCGAATTCTACGCCAGAAAGTAAAAATTGCGATATTTGTTTATGAACTGAAGTGATGAAGATTGGTTTGGGTATTGTTGAATGATATGAGATTAGTAAATTTCATTTCCAACATGCATGCTGGGTATAATAACATTCGTCGATCTGAAAAAACTACCCAGTTATCTTTTCAAAGAATATTATTTTAGTCAGTACCTTGTACTTTTCTGAATTTTACCTGGAGAGAAAAAAAAACAATGATTGAGGAACACTTCCCAGCAATAGTATATTACACTACAGGGGCAAATGGCATTATGAAGCGCAGTGCAGAAATTTTTTCCTGACCGTGTGATGTTACCTATTTTTATGTATCGAAAGTACGTAACTACTTATATTTCCAATTATTTATTGTAAACAATACACGTTACAGCTGACAGCTTGTTACCCTGTCATATTTAACATTTGCTCCCCGCTTCAGCGCCTCTTTCGGGACTGCTCTGTTCTGTTTGGTGAGGGGTGTCAAACACTGCAACCTATAAGGTCTATTGTGTCCCCTTCTCCTGCCCAGCCGTTCAGGATGTCTCAACGACTAGAGCAGTTTCTCCAGTCCTATGACTTTTAAAATGTTGAGGATATCGGATGGCTTCAGGTAAGGTAGATCAACCTCTCCTATTTGATGTTCTCCTAGGTATCGTCTCTCGGATTTTGCAGGGTCGTGCACTCTGAGAGAATGTGGATAGATGTTCCGTCCTCTTCCTCGCAAAATTTGCATTCTTCTTCCTCTACTAATCCGAGTTTCTTGAGGTGCTCTCTCAACCGGCAATGCCCTGTTAGAATTCCCGTTCGTACTCTGAGCTTGTTTTTATTCTTATTGGTGCAGTCATTTGATCTCTTCCGGTTGTAGTTTATCAGTACTATCTTGGCCTGCATCATTCCTTGTGATTCTATCCAGTATTGAGATCTTTTGTTATGTACTTTTTCTTCAAGTTCATCAAGTATTAGGCTGGTACTTTTTCCGCAGAAGGGTTCAGGACCCAGGTCGCTTAGTTAATTTAGTTCCTCTAGTCACTCCCAAACCATCTTGCAGTGGATTACATGGGAGTTCAGAGCATCAATGACTGCTTGGCTATTCGACATGATGATAATCTATTGTCTGCCAAAATTTCTTTCTATATTGAACAAAACACATTTTTCGATGACATAGATTTCCGCTTGGAAAATGCTCGGTGATTTGCCTAGACTTTCGGAGTATTAGGTTCAAGGTCCATATACTCCTATTCCGTTCCTTCGGTTGGATCTATCTGTGTACCATTTGATGGCATTTTTCTTGAGTCTTGGGATGGTGTTTTTGTCTCATTCACTCTTGCTACTTTGCTTTGTGTTGAATTCACAAAGCTAAACCATTTTTTCATCTCATCTTGGGGCATATCCCAGGTTTGGTGATTTCCAGGGAGGAGTTGAAACTTGCGTTTGGTGGTTCCCTCTTGGGTCATTCTGTATGTTGTCCTTATCACTATACTCTCCACTACTATATGGAGGGGAGTAAAGGATAACTTCCATAACGGCCGTTGGGTACGTTCTCATGCATAAACAGGCTAGTCTTGGATTTTCGATAGATTTGCCTTCGCACTAGCCAACAGGGTTCTGCTGCCCCAGGCCACCGCCCTAAAAGATGGTCGGTCTCACTATCAACGTGTACATCCACTGCCGGATTACATCCCCAGTTCTTTCCCGCAAAGTTTCTGCACACCATTAGGGCTTTTGTAGCTTTGTTGGTTACTTCTTTTTCGTGCTTGTTCCAGATGTGTTTATTGTCTAGTGTAAGTCCCAGTTATCTGACCTCTGGCTTACATTCAATAACTTTCCCGTCTGATTCGGGGGGTTTGAGGTTAATGTTACTTTTTCTTGTGAAGGCAACTACGACAGTCTTGGTGGGGTTGACGCTAAGCCTTTTCCTCACTTTCTTGCGTGTAATCCCATCTATCTAGGTGTACATGAAAAATATTTGCCCTCGCATTACGGAGGACGTGGTCTGTCAAAATCACCGATGCATAAATGCAAGGCTTTCTACTTCAGAATCGATGGGGAAAATACGTACTTTCGACCGAGGTATAAAGAAAACACAATTCGCAGAGATGTAGTAGCAATTTTTCTATGTTTCACTTATGATTCATTTCTGCGACGCCTGCGTGACAAATTAAACATGCGACATGAAATTAAATTTTATATATTAAAAGCTAAAGTGATTTAAACAAACAAATTATACGTTTTTTAACCGACGAAACCAAAAAGGAGGAGGTTCTCTAGTCGACCCGTATATATTTTTTTTCCATAATTCTTTTTATGTATGATCACGCATAACTTTTGACTAAGGCGTCCGATTCCGATAATTTTTTTTCAGTGGATAGGGTGTACTTCAAAGGTGGTCCCATTTGAATTTAAAAATGAAATCCACCCCTAAGGGTAGCAACATGAAGGATATTGATCACTCACCCTCTGAATTCTGGTCCGTTAACTGATTCTATCAGGCATAACTTTGTACTGGGTTCTTCGATTTGGATGATTCTTTTTTTAATAGATAGGGTATACCTTATATCCAGATTTCAAATGGAATTATATACCCTTACGGGTGGAAAAATAGGGGATAATTGATTTTTCATTATTGGCACACATATACGTAGTTGACAATGACAGATCGCTACTGTCATTATTTCTGTTCCACATCCGTCAAAACCATTATATTCTATGAGTGGATGGAATGATATACAAAGTAATGAAATAAACTGACCAGAACAACAAAAATAATTTAAATTACAACAAATAGTAAAAGTAGATAATCATATTATTTAACTGGTAATAGTTGAAGTAAGGTGGGTAAGTAATTATTTTGGAAGTAATCAAAAAACAAGTGGGTAGTAATTAGTATATTTTAGCCATAAAGAATTGAAAAATAAAATTTTTTTGACAAAAAATCAAACCGACGAAATACGGAACTGAAAAGTAAAAAATAAAATAAACCTTCTTAGTCTCAGTAACTGAGCTCCTAAACTAATGTGAGTAACTAATTTTGAGTCGGTGCCAAACAAACAATCAACGAACATCATTAAATTACTACAAAAAAATTATCAGAATGTCACCGCGCAACTCGATGCCATCATTTTTACGCCTTACCTTATTCATTTGCTTGTTTGTTTGGCGCCGACTCAAAATTAGTTACTTACATTAGTTTAGGAGCTTAGTTACTGAGACTAAGAAGGTTTATTTAATTTTTAACTTTTCAGTTCCGTATTTCGTCGGTTCAATTTTCTGTTAAAAAGTTTTTTACTGAAAGACTTTTCAATACTTCACTGCCATTCATGATGGTCCTCCTTTCTGTCTCCTGATAATCTCCAACCATGATGTTTCGAAAGAATATAAATTTGTAGGGCACTACAATACAAATATATACATAATGAAAAAAAATTGAGTTTCTTTCCGTAACGAGTTATTGGGTCTGAATTCTCAATTGGAACTTCTGGTAAGAGTTTCATTTCGGCTCTTTTGAATTTGTTATCATGTTTTTTGAAATTATTTTCTTTGGAAAATCCCAAGGAGGCTGGCTTTTTTCCGGAAATCGATATGTTTTCCTTCTTTCCATTTACTAAAATAGTGAAATATTTTGCGGTTCTATCCAAAACTTTATGTGGGCCATCATATGGGGTCTGCAAAGATTTTTGAGACCATCTATTCTTATAAATAAGTATTTCTCAAGTATTCATGTACAATTACTTTCTCATCTCCGTAATGTGAATTTTTTGTCAAAATTCATAAATTCAAGATGGCGGCTCCAAAATGGCGGACGAGATTTGTGATTATGGTCCGATTCTATTCAAAATTTGTATGTGGGGGTTTTCGGAGTCGGAGATTATGAATTTCATGTCAAAATTTATGAAATTGTGATGGCGGCTCATGGAATTTTTGTTGGAGAAAAAACAAAAATGGGGCTCCAAGATGGCGGACAAGATTCAGGTTTATGGTCCGATTCGATTAAATTTATGTGGGGATTTTCAGGGTCGAAAATTATGAATTTCTTTAAAATTCATAGAATCATAATGGTGGCCACAAGATGGCCGATGATCTTTGTGTTTATGGTCCGATTCTATTCAAAATTGGTATGTCGGGGTTTTTGGGGTCGGAGATTATGAATTCATTCAAATATTATTGATTTTTAGTTAATCTTCAGATGGTCTCCTCATTGGAGGACTAGATAGCTCAGCACTAACAGAAAAAAAAGGCTTCATAATAACGATGCTTCAACAAAAATGCATAGATTGAGGCGTACTCAAGTACAAAAAAGCACAAAATAAAATAACTAATAAAAAAACTTTTCAAAGACAAGCTTTTATTCAAATGCACTAAAAAGTAGAAAATAATTGCTTTGGATGTGTGACGTAGGTTATTTCGTGAGTTATAGATTCAAAAGCTTGTCGCTTTTATTTGAACTAAAAACATTGCGCGACAAGCACGGAATAACCTACGTCACACATCCAAAGCAATAATTTTTTACATTTTAGTGCAATTGAATAAAAGCTTGTCTTTCAAAGTTTTTTTATTAATTATTTCATTAATATTTCTCATAGGCTCTTGCAATGTTTTGAGATATTCATGATGGGACAACTCTTCTATTGAATTTGTAATGACAATCGCAACGGTATGAATATCACTCACTTATAAATTACCCTTAAGTAGAGTCCCGTCTACAATATGGCATCCTAGGTTGGGGTCAATTGGCTCACTGTCCCCTGGAACAACTAGATATCCTACAAAAAAGAATATTAAAAATAATAATTACCAAAACAAATACTCACTCTTCAGTTACATAATTTGTAGATACACAAGCGATCGATAATAGACAGATATATATATATATATATATATATATATATATATATATATTTATGATAAGAAATATTTGTTCAATGTAAAAATAATAAAAAGTGATATAATGATACTTATATATCACATAAATACCTGCTATGTTTGTTTTGCAATTTTTCTGTACATTTTGCTTTTCTGAAACCTTGTATCATTTTCAGTCCCAAGAGTTTAGCAGTGGAGCTTTTCTATTATCATTAGTATGTTGCCAACAATACATTTAATTTGCATAACCTATGAAAAATATAGAAATCAAAATTCATGAATAAAACTTTAGATCTCAAGTAGACAAAAATAATATTCAAGTTGGAACATCCTGTATGCTAAAAGCAAATCAGAAGGAAACATGACATAACAGTCAAAACATTTCGATGGAAAATGATAAAATATTAAATTTTGAGTACAGAAAATTGTCAAATATGAATTTTACTTAGCACTGTATATATTATGTAAGCTATAGAAATATATATTGTATATAAAATCCACAGCATTGTTCAGAATGAGAAAAAGTGTCATAGAAAGTAAGTAATAAACCTAAAATTTCTGAGAAAAAACAAAAATTGATGGTTGCCAGAAAGAAAAATAACGAGGATTTGAGGAGATAAAGAAAAATATTTTTGGATGAACACAGTGACAAAATTTATTAATCATAAATACGAAAATACCACGAGAATGGGAGCAATTCAGCCAATTGACAACTATATCACATATCCAGAAACTATAACCGTTGATAACTACCTAGGAAAAACTTCTTACCTCCAGGACACAGCAATTTCCATATTCGGGAATCGTCCAACAAGAGAAACGGGCCTGGCCACAGTTGTAGCGGAATCCACTAGCCAAGAAGAGCACAAGTAAACAGATCACAGGTACTTTTTTTGAAAGAAAACTAAACTGAGTGAACGTATTCGGGAAGACACTCATTTGAAGCCATTTTATTACACCTTCCACTGTTATTGAGCAGTATTTCTGGTTTTGTTCGTATTATTTAATATTACCTACAATTGTTGTTTTTAAAGGTCATTTGATTTGCACATTAGCAAAGTACTTCACTTCTCACATATCACTGTTTTGACAAAAACACTACTCATAAGTTAATTTTCGCAGGATATGTTCATTTAAGTTTTTGATTTATTAAATGAATAATCATTTGACTATTTTCTGCATTCATTACTCATCTGTTGATCACATTATAACCTGAAATGTTCATAAAACCGTATTTTGAACATTGACTTCAAGCAAATCAACTAGATGGCACCACTGAATCATGCCTAGGAGGTAGTAATATCATGTTTCCATAGGCGTACCGACTGAGCTAGGATAAGGTAAAAGAATACAGGTAAAAGAGTATTTGAAAAAGAGTAAGCAACATAGCCAGATATTTTATCACTGTTATGATAGGTATTTCTTTCCAACATTTTCAAATAAAAATAAATCAATTAATCAAACTCATCATAACAAATGGCAAATATTTCATTTTGATGACTAGTTATTAAAAAAATGAAAATAACAATTAAAAATAATAAAAATCAAAATACTAGCATTAATAGCATCATAATATATATATATATATATATATATATATATATATATATATTATATATATATATATATATATATATATATATATATATATATTTTATATATATATATATATATACTTATGCACAATGTAATAGTATTCCTATATAAAAACAGAGAAATAATCAAAAAAGTTGATCATAACTATATAGCACGTAATAAATAGAAAGAAAATACCACTACTGAACAAATCCATAGGCCAAAGACTTATTAACATTTATCATAAATAATATTTAATAACTCACCTGCCAAACTGCTGTTTTTTTTCAAAACAATGTACTTCACTTACCAGCAGAAGTAAAGGATAATTTAGAAAAATAAGGTTCTCACGTCTTCACTGCCATTAAGATTCTTAGCCTCATTTATTGAACTATTGAGGAGAGACTTACAAAATGTTCAATATTATTCATGTGATTATAATTTTGATTCGTCATTGTAATTATTTATAAAATATCAAATTGCATTAATGACCAACACATGTTATATTATTATATAAATATTATATAATTCGTTATTATAACTATTTATAAAATTGCATCAACGAAAAACACATAGTCTCATAACCACTGATATATGGAAAAATCCCATCCTCAACTATAAGGTTCTGTTGGATTGATTTTTCCATTGATTGTTAGTTCACAATCTCCACAGGAAGTTTTCTTGCACAACATTGTTAATGCATTATTATTTGTAAATTTTGTAAAAAACGTAATTATATTTATTTTATCTTTGGGAGCCTTCCTCATCCTCAATTCATCAAATGATAGTTCACATTTTCATCACAATTTTCAGTAGCCTCTCCATGTTCTAAATATGACACTCTGGGTGTCAATTTACGTTTTGGTTTGGTATATCCGTCAACAAGTTTGAACCAATAGTAATAAAAATTTTATATCATCTGATTTCCGAAAGAATTCTATAGTTCTCAATTCAGGGCCAATCAAAATTTGAATAGTGCAATGCAAGAAAACTAAAAAATAAATCAAAGAAACAAAAAAAAATCCATATTACAATTGTTGAAAAATGCCTATAAACATCTAATAAATCAACTCAAAGTCCAAAAATGATAATTTTCAATGAAAATAACATTTTTTAGATGCCTATGATCTCATATACCTTATTAATTCTAGGAACAGCAAGAAAAAATCATTAACCCACGAAAAATGAAGGAATGGTTGTCTAAATTCTGGTTGACATTGTCATTTGATAACAATCCCTACTAACATCCTTATGAAAAGACAAGAAACTAGAGAATCTTCAGTTAACGTTAGTTAATTTCTCTATCGAAAATTTGTATTTCATCAACAACGAAACCCAATTTTATTATGAGTTTAAAATCTTATTGTTTCCTTCATATCTATTATTTAACATAAAAGTTCTTTCATGTCATGTCATGTGTGAGTATTTTGTTTTTGTGTATATGTTTTGTGCAACACCATTTCGGTGAACAATGCGTTGTGCATATAATAATTTCCAATTTTTATATATAAAAACCGAAACGTCGACAAAAATATCAATAGTGGTTCCAGTTATTCGACCTTTACTAAAACCTGATCACAAAACATCCACATAATAAAATATTTCTCAACAAATTTTCGTTTTTCCCAAAATAATAATTGCGTTTCTCTTATTATAAATGAGTTTGCTATAGAATGCAATTGAATTTGCGCTTCTATGTGTAGACTACATAAATTTCCTGTTTCTTGTACTTAGAGTCCAGTATTCGTTATTTGTCGCTTTATTGACAATTTCATATAGCAATTCATAATATTCAAATCAGAAAGAATATAATTGAATACTGTATTGACTGAAATACGGTGGTAGAAAAAAAATAAGGAAAAAATGCAGAAATATTGAGAATCCATGGCTCGCTTTGAATTTTCAACGAACGCAAGCCTAACGAATGTGATTGATCTGATAATCTAATAAACAAACAGACATTGTATTCCCCATCAATCGGATCGACGAAGTGACAAACAATGCGAACGGAACCCATGAAAAGTTCGAGAACGAAGTTAACCGAATTTTCACGGCGAAATGCAGAAAAAATAACGCAATATCGAAGCTAAAAGTAGAGGCTTTGTAGTGACAGCATTCGAAACTCATCTGTTTTTCCAGTCATCTTCAATCTCTATATAATAGGTCAATCAATTGGAATGAAACCACGGAAATTACAGAGTTGTGCCAGTGAACACGCAGCTTCTCTGGATACAGTCGGATGGCGTGATTCATTTATGTTCCCATTGTTTTCAATCCAGTGATTGATGCGGGGATTTATTGATTGAAGTGTGTTCGTGGTTTTCCTGCAAATTTGGCTACTAACAAGATTCGAACCAGATATCCTTTGTTTTCTTGACAGTTGCTCCATCAAGAATGACAGTGAAACAAATCCATGAAAATGAGACAAAAGAAGTACCGGAGATAACATCAAATGGAACGACCGAATATCGTTCTTGGTTTCGATTGAATGAGAATGAAAAGTTTGGTTTCTTTGGTCAGATAACTGATTCAAATGGAAGGTGGATGATTCTGAATAACATCGGTTGAAAAATGCATGCCGAAGCAGCTCATTACAATATTTTTTCGTTTTATTTTGATAAACGAGAAATTTATTCGTGAGAATTTGGTTAGGCTTTAAGGTAGTTGTCGTGCTAGAAACAGTGTCAAAAATTAGGCTCGATTGTAGTGCAACGCTATACATGTTCAAACGCTGAATTAGAGGGATATTTTTTAAGGGAACTGTACACTCAGAAATGCAACTAGCATGCGTGATACAGCGAATAAACCATGACTGGACTGTTGGCAATGTCGCAATCCAACGATCGCTCAAATTTAGTTGTTCATGATACAGTGCAGTTTGCTCTAAAAACATTGGCTAGGTATCGTTTCTCAATATGAGAAAAAAAATGAATTTGGAACCAGGTAGTCATACAGCTATATACATATGCTCAAAGATACGATTCTGATAAAAAAAAAGAAGACTGATGCTAACATCAAGAGAAAAAGTTGCGCAGAGTTGAATTGAAGGAAAAGTCAGAAGGTGTAACATATCAACCAAACCTTGGAATCAACAATCAAGAGCATCATCACTATTATTGAAATTCATCGAATCAATATCAATAAATTATTCCATAGTTCATTTTGATTTAGAAACATCTGGATTGTGCATAACTGGTGACATTTTAGTGTGGATTCATGCAGCACAAAATAACAATTATCAAATAAGAAATAACATTTAGCAATATAAGTTGAACTCTTAGTTTTCAATGACTATGTCCATGCAGACAAATAACAATTATCATTTAAGAAATAACAAGTAGAAGTTGGCCAACTTTTATCTTTTTACATTATTTGAACGAGATTTTCTTCTAGTGCGCAACTAGTACGCAGATGACCGAGGATTGGTCACACCGATGATGAAAATAACCTCACTTTTTCTTATATTTGAGGTATTGTTTTTGTTTCATATTGTTTATTGGACATTTTGAATTTTCACTTGTTTTTTATCATCGATGGGACATGGAATTTCGGTAAAGTAGGGTTACCTAATTTAAATGCCTCGGATCTCCGTCTTGTGCGCATGCTCACTTTTTATTTCTTAATTGTTATTTTGAGTGCATGAATGTTACATTTTGATTCTTGTTAATTGATAATTGTTATTTGTTATTTCTCATTTGATAATTGTTATTTTGTGCTGCATGAATCCACACTTCAAATCGTCGTAAAATGTGAAAAGAGAGAATTTAATATATATGTTAGCCCTACGAAGCATCAATCCTGTTGTTACCAAAATTACAAGATTGAGTACAATTTCTTGTCATTTATATTTTTGATGTACAAGTCGATTCAATAAATTCAGTAGATTGTTTGGTAGCATTTAAAGAATTTTTTAATTTATCTTCTTGCGCATAAGGCGAGATTTGATGTGCCTAGATTACTATCATTAATAATAATGTGATTTTACCATGATAGCAGGATTTGTGGATAGCTTAATTATTTTTCGAAAAACGTTCCCAGATCGAAAAGGGCCAGGAATGTTCGAGCTATCAAAATTAGCCAAAGTTTCAATAGCAAACGAAACATCAGATAATTTCCACGAAGCGATGTATGATGTACAAATTTTGCAAAAATTAGTTCGTTTTATTGGTAAAGAGTCAGAATTATCAATATACACGAAATCATATGAAGGATGTATTCCAAAGCGACATGAGAACAAAAAAATATCTTGTAATTTACCTAATTTGAGTGCCTTAAAAAATGTTATATCACGGGATTCATTGAAAAAAAATTGCGCAACAAAATATAACATACGATTTTTCGAAACAAATGTATCCACGATAAGGGAGAAGCTGGGATTAATTGCCTTAAAATTGGAAAATGAGAAGCCTAGAGTTACTAAAAATAGGAAAGCATTAACTAAAATCATTAATGATTTGAAAATAAATGTTTAGTCAATCAAGTGATTATTTAGTATAATAGTTAGAAAAATAAATAATATTACATTCATTGTTGTTTATATTTTTTGTAGATTTGAACGCTATATTTCATTAGCCTGTTAGGAATCTGAATAATTTTTGTTTATGTTTAAAAATATTCGTATTATGTTATACGTACATGTGTTGTACAAATGTATAAATAAAATAAAGTTTATGCACTGTTGTTTCTCGTTACTCGATAAAACTATATTCTATTTCATATCTATTTCTATTGTAATATGTTCAAAATGCATCAGTATATATTATTATTCATAAATATGTGCATTTTCACACAGTTCATTTCAAAACAGCAAGACCCTTGCCCTCTCGCTTACTTGAATCAACCTTCCCTCTCTATGCAATTCTCATCCGCAATAATTTAGAACCTTCTTATGGCAATAACTAAATAACTGTATGGCTATGCGTGTTTGATTTTCTCTGTAAAATTTGTTACTTACCTTTCAATAATATACTGGTTTTTCAAAAAGATCTGAATGGAGGGTTCTTAGTTATGCCTCAAAATGTGGTGTCCGCGGTAGCTCACCATAGGGATTACCTGTTAAACGTTGCAACTTTGAAGCCTTATATCTCGCTTTCGGTGTGGTAAATCATACCAAAAGTTCAATATGATGATGTTAACTGAAACGACATCTAATTGGAAGAGGATTTCATGACAACTACTTTGAGAGTTTCTCAGGGATGCATGACTGCTATTGGAAATTGTAAGGCCATTTTTATGTAGTGTGTATACCTTCCTGTTATATAGATTGGTATTTTATGTAATAACTGCATATATATGAAGGAGTTTCTACTCACAGGTGCAGATATTGATGCAGAGAAAGACAAATAATAATAATAATAATGTTTATTCGAATTTTATAGTGATCATTACGGATATGTAGGTGTAGATCGATTACAGATATGTAAAGAATAGATCGATGAAATGAACAAAACATTGGCTCCACAAGGAAATTAATCCGCACGTGAACTAGCCGCTATAAATCATTGATATAAGAAAATAAATTTCACATCGTGTCATATTATTGATGAAGGCAATACTTATATAACACAATATGAATATATGGAAAAGAAAAAGATTTACATTATAGAATATTAAGAAAAAATATAAAGAATTTCGCTTATCACTACTAATAGAAAATTAACATAATACTATGTAGTTATAGCAGATGATAATAATTAGGGGGTATAATATAGGTAAAACATTTATATAAAGGGTACAGAATGTATTTTCTTAGATATGACGAAAATATAATTTTTGAAAATTTATAAAAAACACATATATATATATATATATATATATATATACACATTCGTGGTGGATTCAGGTTAGACTAAAACATGTTCTGTTTATGAAGATGAAGCTCTGAAGTATGTTTAGGGCGATGGTAGGTTGCCAAGTTTTAGTTTTCATTCTGAACATTCGATATGAGTTAATTTTCTCAATTCAGACGGCAGTTCATTGAATAGTTTCGGTCTCAAAAAAGTATGGCATCTCTATCCTATTGTTTTTTCTGTTCTAGGTACCACGTGACTAAGTCCTATTTCTTGTATTGTAATCATGTTGAATGTGTACCAAGAAATATTTATCCTTATATTGTTTTAAAATGATAATTTCAGCATACAACTGATACATATTCATTATCGCAGTTTCTTGATGATGGATACATTCGGGTTGTTTTGTAGATCGTTCAAAGAATGCATTTTTGAATTTTCTGTAGGTAATTAATCAAGGTTTCCGAGGCTGCGCCCCATGCGATGAGTCCGTACAAAAAATGGCTCTCGACCAATGTATGGTAAAATATTTTCAAATATCTGGCGTTGATAATGTTGGGAATATTTTCAAGCTCATGTACTATGGAACGGAGTTTTTTCATTACGAAATTCACCTGTTCTTTCCATCTCAAGTGGGAGTCTAAGTATATGTCTAGATATTTGATTTTATCAGCGAATTTTATTTTCAAATGGTTGCCGTCTTCACATTGTATATTTAGTTCTTCATATATTGGTAAGTTTGAGTGAGTATTGTGATTCTATTGCTAAAGAAATTCGTAATATTTTGGAAGTCGCTCTCAATGGTATTTCTAAGAGTTGTCCAGTAAGGTCCTTGGTGAAAAATGGCAGTGTGGTCCGTGAAAATCACAATTTCTCCGCACAGTTCTTGTTCGAAAAGATTATTTATGTTCAATTTGAAAAGAATCGGTCCCAATACAGTACCTTGGGGCACGCCATATTGGATCATTTGAGGGTTCCATTGATGTTGACACAATGTTTTCTGTTGTTTAGATAGCTTTAGAAATATTTACAGGCTTCTCCTCAAATGCCTTTATTTTGAACCCTGTCAGTAATTTTGAATGGTCAACGGTATCAAATGCTTTCGATAGATCAATAAAAACACAAATTGAGTTTTTTTTTGTTGTCAATTGCGTTATCAATCATACTTATCAGTTTGACGATCGCATCTGATGTAGAATTGTTCTCTCGAAAACCGTATTGCTCGTTTGATACAATTTTACTTTTTTTCATGTACGATTCCTGTCTTTCCTGTATTATTTTTCAAATATCCTACTTATAATCTATATTAATGAGATAGGACTGTACTTGACGATATCAAGTGTTGGATCTAATATTACCAATGCGTGGGGATTTATTATTTTTCAGATTATTTTTTATATCCTTGACCTCCTTTTCGTTCGTCCTCGTTAGAAAGATTGTATATTATATTTTTTTTGTACAATTGATTTTGTTTCTGTTCCTATTTTCTTGTGCTCTGCCATTTTTTTGCCAATTTGAGTAAAGTATTCACATAATGTATTGAATATTTCTTCCCATCGGATTCTTTTATTTCTATTCAATTTTTTCCTTTGAGTATTGGAAAGTTCATTTATACATTCCCATAAGTTTTTACTAACATTTTTGTTGGCTTCTATTTTGTTGTTATAGTAGTCACTTTCGGCTTCAGTCTGTTACTGTAGTTTCCGAATTGCTGTGTATTCTTTTTCATTATTTTATATAGTCTTTTTTTTAGATGGTGGATTTTATTATATCGGAAGTTATCCGGCATTTTTTAGTATTTTTTAGTAACAACGTGACGTCTAACCAGGTTTCATCTCTCATTCTTTCTTTGAGTTTATGTTTATTCAATCTGTCTGTAGCTTTGCGATTCATTAGTACTCATTTTATCAAGTGTGGTGAAGTGATTTATAATAGAGTAATGGTATGTGATGTTCGTTTGGAGTATTATGGGGATGCTTTCATACAATTTTTGTTCTCACGAAAATATGGCCCAAACAAGATCTTCCAGACCCTACTTCTCTAGTATATTTATTGATTGAAGAGCTGAATCCCTCTTCACCAATGACGTTTAAGTATTCATGCATATAGTTATCATTCTCGTTTAAAATGTTTATATTGATATTGCTCGTTATATGCATATCTGATAGGTGATTTATAAAGTCTTTTTCAGATGTTGGACATGACCTGTAAATTCTATTCGATAATATTTTTGTATAGTTAACATCAGGGTGTAATTCTAAAATATTTATTTCTCCAAGTTCAACAACAGTATTTCTACAGTTGAGATATTCTTTCGCGTTTATAACAGCACCATCATTTTGGTTGAATGAGCTCTCGCTGTAAAACATATCCACCGAAACTGATTATGGAAACTAGCCAAGTTTCCGTGATAATGATAAAATCGAAGATATTTCTTATCTCAGAAAGTAGTATTTTCAATTCAAATTATGTTAATAGTCTTGATTTTTCTTTGACAATAGTATTGCAAGGGACCTGAATTCAGGAGCAGGAGGAGAATCACAGCATATACAAATAATTGAATGAATGAATCAAGAGGCGAGAAAATGCCTCTCTCGTCGAGAGAAACGGTATAACCTTCGTAATGGGGGGGATTCTTTCCGACTCGACGAGAGCCATTACTACAAATAATGGTTTCTTGAAAATACAACTATTTATAGAGCTCAGATTCGCCCAGTTCTAGAATACTGTCTCCATATGTGGGAATAGGCACCCAAGCATACCCTGAAGCTGTTGGATTCCATTCAGGAAATATAGATAGTTAGATATAATTGAGTCAGCAAGGTGAATCTCTGGTTCGAGTCGATAAATTCCCTAGATGTACTGAACCAACTCAACCATCGACTTTTAAGATCGAAAAAGGGCGAAATACACAACAAATTCGGAACGAAATACCACGCTGGAGATCTAAACAAACTGTCGTTGTCTAGGTATATTTGTTTCAACCCGATATATCCAACAGTTAGTTCACCGCAAAGTTACTTTTTCCGCCCCCATTCATGTTATCCGCTTAGTCGTCCAGATTCGCTTATCATATAAACATACATTGAGATTAGCATTCGATGGTATGAAATACCTATTGATTTGGTAAAATTTGAGTGCTAAACTTTGAAATATATTTTATTTGAGTGCCCTATACTTGCTGCTGTCAGAACCAAAAGGCATTCTTTTCTAGCAAATTATTATGCCTTCGTGAATTCCTTGCACAACCTAAGCCATGATAACGCCAAATCGCTATCTGATTCTATAATCGAAATTTTCAAACTACGAGCCTTTAAATATTGAATGAATATGGTTTTTTGTGGAGGAACAACGTTTCTTGACATGTGTTTTGGGTAACCTTCCACAGTCTGAAAATGAAAATATAATCAGGAAAATCTATACAAGTGTAAAAAATGCAAACTAAGTAGTTCACCCCGATAAGTTATTGCGTTCACCAAATTATATTTCCCATAGAAAAATGATTCAATTAGTCATTAACTTGTCGTTTTCTGAATTTGCCTATCAAAAAATTTTAAAAAAATTCAAAAGATACTTCTCTATATAGTTTTTGATTGACGTTTGACGTTCTCAAAATCTTCTAAATCTCCTTTGATTGTTTTAATAATTTGGATTTTTTCTTGCAGAGTCTTTTTTGCTTTTTCAACTGACGGATGTCAATTGAGATCTGTCAAAAAAGTTTGAGAGTGACGTATTGCTCATTTGATATATGGGGTGTTGTTCAGATCAGTTTATTAGCATTCTACCATATCTCACTTCCTCTCCAAGTAGAGGTAACCATGTATGATCCATTTCAACAGAATTTGTTGAAAAGCAGTTGTTATCGGAAAGAAGAATACATGCCGTTTCTTTCAATTTTCTCCTCTCTTGATGTGGTTCTTTCATCAAGATTTTTGTCCTATTCCATTCAATCGTATGATCGCCATTGGATGTGAGGATATGTTCTGCAATTTCTGATCCTGTTATTCGTCGATTTCTGATGTAACTCTGATGTTCACTTTGGCGCAGTTCCAATGGTCTTGACGTTTCACCTATAAAACTATCACCACACGAACAAGGTATGTTGTGAACACAGTTTCTGGTACTTTCTTCTGCGTTTTTTGGTTTTGTTTGTGTTAGTATAGATTTCAGTGTGTTTGTTGTTCTGAATGATGTTCTCACATCATACCTATGTCCAATTCGTGTGATCTTTTCAGATAATCCGGAGACATAAGGTATTATGTTGGTTGTGAAATGTGTAGGTGGTGGAAGTACTCCTGTTGGTTGTGTTAATTGGTTGTATGATGGATTTTTGTTTTCAATGACAGTGATTGTTTTTTCCACAAACAGATCCGGATATGCCTTTTTCTTGAGAACATATTTTATGAGGTTTATTTCTTTCTGTAGATTCTGGTTGGATTTGTGAGGAAAGGCATAGTTAAATGTCTCTATAATCGAGCCCAAACAGTTTGCAATTTTAAATTTTTTTTTGATAAGCAAATTCAGAAAACGACAAGTTATTGACTAATTGAATCATTTTTCTATAGGAAATATAATTTGGTGAACGCAATAACTTATCGGGGTGAACTAATTAGTTTGCCTTTTCTACACTTGTATAGATTTTCCTGATTAAATTTTCATTTTCAGACTGTGGAAGGTTACCCAAGAAACATGTCAAGATACAAGCCTTTGTTGTTAACGAATGAGTATTTCTAATCGTGTTAAATGACGGAACTGGGTAATCTTTCAGTATTCTGTTCATACTTTTTTTTATGTTACCGTTAGACCAAATTACTTGTTATGAAATATATATCATGGGAAACAATAAATAATTGAAATGAAGAGTCCGTTTGGTTGACGATGCTACCTTGACTGACTCTGTGAGGACTCCAGAACATCGAAGGAAAGTGGGTGACATCTCTCTGTTTCACAGTTACTGTCATGATAGGTGTTTCTCCGAAATCACATCCCTCATTTCTCCTCAAACAATTTCAGCCGACCCGATCATCATATTTACATTTTCAACTCATTAGAAAGTGAAGAAAACTTCATGCTATCCAAAATATATGAATTGAGAAAATTATTATATTTTATACTACCAAAGATCTCATGACAGGTAATAAACAATATTTTATATTTGTACATGAAAATTATATCATATACATTTTAGATAAGCACTGAAGGTGGCCGTAGGCTAACACCGCTCTGCTTGAATACACAAAATTGTACACGAAATATAGAACTCTGATTTTCGATTCGAAAAAACTAGTTATTCTACATCAGTCAAATTCACAAACATTTTCTAGTGTCAGAGATACCCGGACCAAATTCCATAATGTGGGCATATTCTTTTTTGACGTCATAAAACTAACGGAAATATGACTCACTGGAAACTTTTCACAAAATGAAGTGAGAAATCGGCATACGTAGTTTGTTGGTCTCATCTGTCTCATTACAATCATTATATTAAACAATAGTTACAAAAAGCGAGTTTTGTTTGGATGTGACTCCTCTTTATTGTTTTAGCGATTTTGATTTGCTAGCTAGGGTACGAAAAAATCACTTGTCGTCCCTTTTCATTCTTTCTTTTGTCTCTGACATTCAATCGTATCTGAACCACCACCCGTATTCGAACTCTTCAAAATAAAAACGTTTCATTACTGAAAATGAACGAAGACACATGTAAACGTAATACCTGATATAAAAAATTGTATTTTGCATAATGCCAGATTTGTTTTTACAAATTTCAATCGAGAACACACCAATTCAGCTTGAAATAAATGATGCAATGAAAACAAAATTTTTGAAAGCTCACTAGATTCCAAATCGAAAATTGAAGTTCTGTATTTTGTGTAATTTTTTTTATATTTCAGCAAAGCGCTTTCGGCCTAAGGCCATCTTCAGTTCTTATCTAAAATGTATATAATATAATTTTGATGTACAAATATGTTTTTTTTCAATATCTGTCATGAGAATAAAAAATTATATTGATTGAAGTAAAACTTGTGAGCATTCTCACGTGTGTTGTATGTTCCTGGTTCTAAGAATCACATTTATAATGTTCAAATTAATGAAAATTTTCTAACTTTGGTCTATTTCAACTTCGTTTAAACTTTTGAAAATTGTTTTGGCCAACGGCTCGACAGTAGTGGTGAGAAAGCGTGCTGTCAAGTGTCACGTTGTGTGCGATGTTGCCAGATTTACAAATTTATGGTTATTGGTAATGACGTCATTCAAAATTGGGAATTATAATATGATTTTTTTATAGAAGCAGTGTGGCTTGTATGGTTGAGAGAAATATCGAGAGGAACTAGTGAATTTCAAGTTATGTCGCGAATCAGGCCCAATAGAAGAATCATTAAAGGTTTGGAAAACATAAATTTTGACAAGTGCGATGTTGACAGGTGCAAAGCTGGGGTTGGTGGTGTGGAAGTAGAAGAATTGCTGGAGTAGAAGAATTAAATAATTTTAATAATAATAATAATAATAAACTGGTAGAAGAACATTCAAACTCCTTAAGTTGTAGAAGTTTTGCTTTACAAAGTCGATTACGTTTTGATAATAAACTGGTAAAGGACTTTGAAGCTCCTTTTGTTATACAAGGTTGGCTTGACAAAGTCGATACTCCCTGATAAACTGATGAAAAAGCTTTCAAACTCCTTATTTCATTTAAGTTTGGCTTGAAAAGGTTCTTCTTGAGAAATGAAGATAATAAGAGAAAAAAGGTATTTTCAAGAAACTCCACACAAGGAATTTTGATGTGAGCCTGAAATAAGAAGAAGAAAAAAAGGGTTTTGAAAGGCGAAAAAACTTCAAAATTCCTTATTTTATATAAGGTTGGTTTGAAATTCTAGAGAAGTTGAAGATAGTGAGAGGTAGATGGTTTTTATGAAATCCTTGACCCATACAAGGCATTTTGATGAGAGCCTGAAGTTAAAAGAAGAAAAAGGTGAAGTGAAGAGGTAGTGGCTGGAAATACTCAGAGCCCTAATCTCACATAAGGAGTAATGAGGAATTCCACCTAGAAAAAAGAAGGGATGTGGAAGTCCTTAGATCCATTCGAGGAGACAACCAACACCAGTGGCTGTCTTCGAGAAGGGAAGTGGAAGAAGAAAAGGAAAGGAAATAGCTAAGGACAGACATCCTCAGTCGCCTCTCACGACTAACGGAGGTGCTATTCTTTGCCCGGACACCTCACGGGTGGACTGATCTATGATGTAATGGTACAGAATTTCTCTTTAGTTTGACTTTGGTGTTAAGACAAGATCTCTCATTCAAGCATTCACTATTTATTTCTAGATCTTCGTAAAAGTCTAATTTTGAGTTTTTCCTAGAGTTCGAATTGTGTAAAATTTGCTATTGGTTTCTGGATTGAAGGAATTATTATATTGCAAGTTAGAACCAAATGTTGAATCATTGGGTCTTTGGTATGTTCACCTTTTTTAGCCAATCTGTTTATGCATAATATGGAAAAAAATCATATCAACTCTTTGAATAACTCTGAAATATCACATTGATTCAGATATGTTGTTGATTGCCTAGTTTTCATAGAAGGCTCAGAAGAAACTGCTAACGACATTTTGAATAAAATAAACCATTAACACCCCAACATTGAATTTACCCTCGTAATACAAAAGAACAACCAAATCAACTTCTCAGTATTGATATTGAGTTGACATCAAATTAGATTTCAGTATATACTGAAAACCAACCCAAAATGATCATGTTATTCCCTATTCCTCTAACCACCCTCGTCAACATAAAGAGGCTGCTTTCAACTGTTACATTTACCGTTCACTAAATTTCCCATTTTCCAAATAAAATTACAAAAAAGAACTTAACATAATAAAACAAATAGCTCACAATAATGGATATAATCATACAATGATTGAAGAATAAATCTACCCAAATATATCAAATAGAAAAATTAATACTCCTATTCGTCTCATAAATTACAACATATCAACAGAAATAGCTGAGTGTTCACACAACAAATGACCAATTCAAACATTTTATACTGAAACACCAATTCACTATGCCAAAATTTGATAAACTCTAAAGATAAAATCAATACCCTAAGCAAAAGTGGTATTTATAAATTGTCCTGCAACGATTGCCAGGCCACTTATGTTGTAAGAGCTTTTAGACCTCTCATAACTAGGATCGAAGAACATACCAATAGACCAAATAATTCAACTTTTGGTTTTCACTTAAAATATAATAGTCATTCTTTTAATCCAGAAACCAACAGCACAATTTTACACAATTTGAACTCTAGGAATACCACAGTATTAGACTTTTATGAAGATCTAGAAATGAATAGAGAATGCTTGGATAACAGATTTTGCAACCTAAACAGAAATTTTGTACCGTTACATTATAGATTGAGTCAGTCCACCTGTGAGGCAAAAAATAGCACCTCAACCACCTCGTTAGAGGCGACTGAGGATGACTGTCTTTTCTTCTTTCATCTTTCTTCTCGAGGACAGCCACTGGTGTTGGACAGCCACTGGTGTTGGTCGAATGGATCTAGGGACTTTCACATCCATGGTTGTCACTCCATTCTTCCTTCTGGTTGGAATTCCTCATTACCCCTTATGTGGGATAAGGGCCCTAAGAATTTCCATCCACTACCTCTTTTTTCTTCTTTTACCTTCAGACTCACATCGCAATGCTTTGTATGGATCAAGGGTTTCTTGAAAAGACATTTTTCAAGCATAACTTATATAATTCGAGGAGTTTGAAAGTTCATCCACCAGTTTATTATAAAAATTAATTAATTCTTCTTTTCCAGCAGTTCTTCTACTTCCGCGCCAGCAACCCCAGCTTTGCACCTGTCAATATCGCACTTATCAAAATTTATGTTTTCCAAACCTCTCATGATTCTCCTATTGCGCCTGATTCGCGACATAACTTGAAATTCACTATCCAGTTCCTGTCGATATTTCTCTCCACCATACAAGCCACACTGCTTCTATATTTTTTTTATACATCTGGCAAAATCGCATACCACTCGACAGGACACTGTTTCACCACGGCTGTCGAGCCGTTGGCCAAAGCAATTTTAAAAAGTTTGAACAAAGTTGAAATAGACCAAAGTTAGGAAATTTTCATCAATTTGAACATTATACAGGGTGTCCCTGGACTTCTTTTTTTCCTCTCGGGAATGTATAGATGGGGTCAAAATATCACCAGTACTTCATATAACTTTTGTTCCTAAAAGCCTTCCGTTACCAAGTTACGGGCCCTCAAAGTTACAAAATGAAAAATGTTTTTCTTTGATAACTTTCAAAGTGAATATTCAAAATCATCTAAATTTTGGTGACTGACCAAACAAATGAATTCCTTCGATGAACTTCCATGCAGGAGTCAGTTGTTTGCTACAAAGTCAGAAACGGTCCACACCCCAAAACTTTGAAATGACAGATAATTTTTCAATAGTTTTTAATTTTCTGAATGAAAGTACTCGTGTGGAAAGTCTATCGGAGCAACGATTCTTAATAAAAATGCAGTTTTACTCGACGCCATCAAACCCGATCGTCCACCATTATTTGAAATGAAAAATTTTCACAGTAGAAATACTAATGCTAACGTTAATTCAACAACATTTATAACAGGAATAATACAAAATATGCTAAAATAAAGTCGTAAACAAAAAGTACAGTACCTAGTTGAAAGTTTAATTCACAATGTAGATATTTTTTCAAATGAAATATCAAGTTATGTAGATTCGTGGTGTTTTTGAACTAACAAGCTACTCAACTATGAAATATCGAATTCAGTCCATATTTTGTATTTAGGCGAGGAATAAGCATGTTTCGTTGTTGTGTTATCTGAATCTTATGAAACTCAACATTTGGATGTTGCAAATTCGTATTCACAGCTCAAATGTTGAGGAGTTTCACTGATAAGTATAATTTCATAGGAGAAAATCTTTAACCGGAAGATAAATTTAGCTGGAAAAACGCACATCGGAAGACATAACTGATGAAAAGCAAACGAATAAACTACAAGAACGGCTGCACATGAATAGGTGAAAAATATCCGGTGAATAAATTTATGTTCCATTTCTTCCACAGATGTTGACAAAAACACCTTGCAGAAAGAAATAAAATTAGTGTGGATAAAAAATGACAACTGGAATGCGATTTTGTTTTGTTGAGTGGTGCGTTGTCATTGTTTGGGCTGGTTTCATAGGAAACTATCTTATAGGACCATTCGTTCTACATGACCGATTGAATGGAGAACGTTATTTGGAGTTCATTCAGAACGATTTGAATGGACTTTTGGAACATGTTCCATTGTAAACACGAAGAGATATGTGGTTTATGGATGATGGCGCTCCTCCTCATTTTAGTTTGATTGTGCGGGATCATCTGAACCAGATTTTTCCCAATAGATGGATTGGTAGAGGTGGGCCATATTCATAGCCACCGCGGTCTCCGGATTCAAATCCATTGGATTTCTTTCTCTGAAGGCATCTGAAAAGCCTAGTTCACGCTTCACCTATTCACACCAGAGATGCCTTGTGGAATATAATTACATTACATTGTGAAGCCATACGAAACGACCCTGGCATGCTATTTCAAGTGCAGAGAGGGTGTTTGCGCCGACTAAAAAAATGTATTGAGAGAGACGGGGGTCATATCAAGCAGTTTTTGTAGCGGATTTTGCATTTCTGTTTGCTCTTGAGGCTTGCGATTGATTATTTACACCATGAGTTTTGTAAGGTAAACGTGTTTGCATGATAAAAATTCGTTATTAACATTTCTATTTTCATTACAAATAATTCTTTTCGAATAATAGTAGACATCTCAGGTTGAATGTCGTCGAACAAAAATGCATTTTTATCAAAAATCGTTGCTTCGATCGATTTTCCACACGAGTACTTTTATTCAGGAAATTGTCCAAGTAACCTTGTTCTGTTAAAACATATTGACAAATCCCAGTCAAGTTTCGGGGTGTGGACCATCGGGGGTAGTCCGTTCCTGACTTTCTTGCAGAACAACTGACTCCTGCATGAAAGCTCATCGAAGGAATTCATTTGTTCAGTCAGTCACCAAAATTTAGATGATTTTAAATATTCACTTTGAAAGTTATCAAAGAAAAACATTTTTCATTTTGTAACTTTGTGGGCCCGTAACTTGGTAACGAAGGCTTTTAGGAACAAAAGTTATATGAAGTACTGATGATATTTTGACCCCATCTATACATTCCCGAGAGGAAAAGAGGAAGTCCAGGGACACCCTGTATATGTGATTCTAAGAACCAGGAATATACAACACATGTGATAATGCTCACAAGTTTTACTTCAATCAAGATGATTTTTTATTCTCATGAAGGGTACTGAACAATTTTCTATATTTGTACATCAAAATTATATTATATACATTGTAGATAAGCAAAAAATTTCTCACGAAATACAGATTCTTAATTTTCGATAACATATTGATTATCAAGGTGTATCAATTTGAAGCAATTTTTTGGGGAAACATCCTTCTTACTATCATTTCGACTTTTCAGTGCATCTCATAACTTGCATGCTCCAACACGTTCCATTTCCTTGTATATAATTTTGACTATGATATCCTCCACTTCAGCTTTTTGATACAAATATTGAATTCAATGCCAGGCCGTGTGTTAATGGGCAATCAAATAAATGAATAATACAATCAAATAACTAATGTGTCCAATATTGGTATTGATGGTTTCAATAGTCGGTAATTGTGATTCAGCTGTTTCAGGTGTCGAATTCGAATAATTTTTCAGCCTTAATCGAGAACTAATCGAATGGCAGGATCCCGCAGTGATGCTGCATACGACATGCACGAACACGCCAATGAACCTCAAAGTGACTGCCGTATCTCGACACTTTATATCCGAATCGGATAACTTTGGGATTGGAAACGATCTCGAAACTTTACTGTCGTACATGTTCAATCTCATCTCTGCAGAGATATGCATCGTATATATTCAAACGTTGGGAATATAAAATATTATCGGGGTGACGAGAGTCAATCATCTCTTTACTTTGTTTCTAGTCTGTCGGTGATTCGTTTTATGGAATCCTCGGAGACAAAAGAGATGGGTTGCAGGGAAAGGTCGTTCGACATTTTCGAAACAAGAGATCTTCTTGATACCAGCAAGATTTTGAGCCTTTGCTTCAGCCAAAATGAGCCATTCCTTAGGAAGTGGAGGCATTTGTTGATATCCGGTGAGTTGAATGGATAGTTCAACCATAAATTGAGATGTATAGAAATCCTGGTGAATTCGTTCATTCCTCAACATGAATGAGATCAAACTGTCGATGTTCAGAAAAATCTAATGTTATAATTTCTGTACTGTTATTCAATATGGTCGTTAATCAATCAATCTCTGCTGATTGAACAATAGATATTATCATTATCAATTTTATTGCTTCTAATGAATACATATCATATAGCAACAGCTTCAGTTTGTTATATGTTAGAGTGTCACAATAAAAGGAGGAAAATGAAACTATTAGTGAGAAAAGTCATACAAGCAACCTGACGCGTAGATCTTTCATTATTACCAAATAAGCGGATAATTTCAACTTTTTCTCCAATTGTAAGAACTACTCTTTGGTTTGTGCCATTTTATCAACAGTTGAGTAACACTGCTTGCCTTTTTGACAATTCGTACGAATTACTAAATGTCAAACAAAAACTCTTGTTTGAAAGCACTCTTTGATTTGCTTAAAAACAACACAGGTCAGCATGCCAACGGTAACAGAGCACTCGTATCTCAGCAAAATTTAGAAAAAACCTGAATCGTAATATAAGGACAGTTGCGAGGATACTGAATTCAACGAAACGGAATGGAGGTGTTTGAAATGCAATAGGATTAGGGCATTCAAAATGAAAAGTTAGAAATAACAAGCTATTAGAAAAAGTTATTTTGATTTTCTTTTCTGCTAAAATCGGCTCTCGAGATTTTGAAAATATCAATTGAGGAGTTTTCGGGCATTCTGACTCTGAGTCTGATAGAAAAAGTTATCTAAAATAAGTCCTAATATCCTTTTCCCAAAAAAGCCCCGTTTACCTCCCCAACACTGCACACCAATGGTAAATAAGAATGTTCACCATGCCAAATACTTCATTTTTATAATATACAATCACCACCAAAATTTCAAGCAAATCGCATTATTAATAACTGAGAGAGAAATGAACAACCTATTAGGAAAAGTGATTAACATTTTTTTTTCTGCTAAAAACAGCTCTTGAGATTCTGAAAATATGAATTGAGAGGTTTCTGGGGATGCTGATTCTTAATCTGATAGATAAAGTTCTATGAAATAAACCCTAATACCCTTTTCCCAAAAACCTTTTATCTCTTTTTTCTTCGACAAACAGTTTGTGAAGGTAGAATTTTTTTATTTTCATTCATTTATTTCTACACTATTTATGAACAATAAAATAAAAATTCATACAAATGCCTAATTCTATCATATCATATTCATTGTATATCAGCGACAGTTCTTACTGAATTGAACACTAAATTCACATATGTTTCTTAATATACCTAATATAATATAAACTTAATATTCTAAGAATCGGTTTTGCAAAATATTATATACTGTTGAAAATTCATGTCGCTGGTGATATACCTATACCATATTGTTTCCTATAAATATGCACCCAAATGATCTAACACTTGTTTTGTGCAGAACGTAATTAACATAATTTTTTTTTAATTCAAATTATGATATCTTTCCTATACTATATTGAATAATTTTACAATTGTAAATATAAAGTGAAGTAAATTAATTAATTAATTTTATAAATGAAAAATAGGAGTCATTTATGAACGTCTTACATTGCAATGAAAACTTTTTGTAGTTGCTAATATTCCTTATACTTAAAGGTAATAAATTGTAAGGCTTTGAAGCTAGATGGTAAGCAAATCTCGCATGTACATTTTTATTAGAGTTAGGTACTTTCAACAATTTGTTTGTTATACTACGAATCGCAATATTATGCGAGATATGATTTTTTAAATGTTCTTTTTTATGCATAAATGTTACCAATGTATGAGAGTACAGCGATCTTATATTGCATATATCCCTTTCATAAAGTAGTCTGGTTGAGTATCGTCTGCCTTTTTTGTAAAGTATTTTCAATACATAATTTTGAATTGTAGATAAGGTTTTCAATGAATTGTCCCCAAACCAGTATTCCATATCTTGAAAGTGATCCACTTAGGATTTGTATACCAAAATCAATACATTTTTACTCAAGATATCCCTTAATTCATAAAAAACTTATATTAATTCTCTAACTCGTTTTGTTAAATACGCTACATGCTGATTACATTCCTAAATATTTAGTATTTTCAACTCATTTCATGGTTTAGTCACGTCCATAAATCGGAAAAATAAATTCTATCAAAGAATGCAAAATAATCCAAGAAATGATGATTTACGGAATGAATTCAGGCAATACCGCAATAGTTTTAGAGAATCAACTGATAATGCAAAGGCAAAATATTACAAAACGGAAATAAATAAAAATTGCCCAAAAAATATGTGGTGATGTCTCAGGGAACTACAACGAAATGAGAAAGTTAGCAAGGACATTAGGCAAATTGAATCAGAAGGCGTAGTTACATACGATAAACTAACGACTGCAGAAATAATTAACGAATAGATTAGTCAAGTAGGAACTAAACTCCCACGAAAAATAAACAAGCCGCAAGAAACATATCGATGTACGAGACTCCAGAATGCAATATACCTAGAAAAAACAAATAAGAAAGAGATAGAAAAAATTATAAGTGAACTGAAGCCTAACAAAGCACCAGGACTAGATAATATAGGAGCTGAAACTTCAAAAAGAACCATCGATTTCATCGTAGAGCCCCTCACCACAAGTGTATATCTTGTTAATAAAATAATACGATCTGGTGTCTTTCCAAGCGTTCTTAAATTTGCTGTGATAAAACCCCTATACAAATCAGGAAAAAAAAAACAGAACCATCAAACTATAGACCTGTTTCTTCATTATCCACACTGAGTAAAATCATTGAAAAAGTATTGAAAGAGAGATTCGTAATATTCATAAAGAAATACGGACTTATATCAGATAAGCAGTTTGGTTTCATAGAAGGCAGGTCGACGCAGGATGCAATTGCCGACCTTACTAAAAAAATATATACTGCAATGGATTAAAAGCTATCGGCAATTTGCATCTTCGTTGACCTCACCAAGGCTTTTGATACCGTTAGTCACCCAGATCTATTTGAAAATCTGGAAAATATAGGGTTCAGAGGCATTGCATATGACCTGATGAAGAGTTATTTGAGCGATCGTACCCAGTGTGTTAAAATCGAAGAAGTAATGAGTCAAAAAAGGAAAGTAACATATGGAGTACCGCAAGGAACGGTGCTAGGGCCAATTTTGTTCATTTTATATGTAAACTCGCTCTTCAACTTACCAATTCAGGGTGATATAACAGTGTTTGCAGATGTTACAGCCATATTTTTTCGAAATCAAAACTGGAACAATCTGAAAAGAAAAGTTAGCAAGTCATCCATTATAATACAGAAATTCTTCGATTGTAAATTGTTGACTATTAATTTGAAAAAAACAGTGTACCTACTAGTTACGAGCCAAACTTACCGGAATTCAGTAGTATTGATATTCCATACAACGATCAAATATTAACGTTGAACAGTGCTCGGACAGTTAAATACTTAGGAATCATAATAGATAGACACTTGAAGTGGAATGAGCATATTAATATAGTCGTAAGAAAACTCCGCTACTTCCTGGCAAAATGTAGGTATCTTAGAAAGTACTTCGATACACAACACCTCAAAATTATGTATTTTGCCTTGATACATACCCATTTGATGTATGGCATCATTGCTTGGGGTGGTGTTATGAACTGTCATCTAAACAACCTCGCAGTAATGCAGAAGTGGATATTAAAATTCATTTTACGGAGAGGTTACACTCATCCAAGCAATGATCTGTACATCGAAAGTGAAATGATGGACATTCGTCAAATTTTTTTTCTCACCCTTATGATATATCAGCGGAACAATTTAATGCTTAGTCAAAAAGTATGCCATCCTCATAACACACGATTCAAAATAGGAGCTGTGACAGTCCCAAGAACGTCCAAAACTATTTATTTATTTATTTAGACATAATACATCCAACAGGCCAAAGCCCAATTACAGGAGTATATAATGATAACAATTTGAGCAGTAGGTGGGAGTGATAACTAGAAAAAAAGAAAAACAATACGGAATAGAAATGAATAAAAAAGATGAATAAAAAAAGATACATGAGGCTAATTTGGTATGAGAGCGTACAGTTGTTTTTTGACTTGTTTCAAATTTGAAAAGAATACATCCACTGACGGAACATTATTTAGGCTTCTACACATAGATGATACTATTGGTCAAAGGTGCCACGCATTTCTGGCTCCTAGACTATACAATAACTTACCTCCTCTCCTCAAAAATTTAAACTCCATCACTCTTTTCAAGTCTAAACTCAAGACCTTGATTCTGCAAACACCTAGATATACAATTGAAAAACAAATCGATATGAAGAATAACTAGAAATATCAATCGCATTCTGATGCCTTGATATTCATTCATTATAAAAACTCATCTCACTAACTTGTTTATACCTAAGCTTAGATTTCTGGGTGTGTTTGTGTGTGTGATAGAAATTGTGTCTGTCTGTGTGTAAAAAAACAGTCATAATTATTATTATTTATCATTATTTTATTATATCATTACCAGTATTATTATTTATATTTTGGAGTACAAACAGTAGCAGGAACACATAGATGATATTCATTTTCAAATTACCCATGCGCAGGTTTACCTTTTTGGGATTTTGTATTTATTTACCCTTTTGTTGGATTGCTGTTGTATTGAATGCATTATTGTAAGAAAAATTCTGTGGTGAATAAATTAATTATTATTATGTCAAGTGTTAACAGATAATGTATATAAATGGTGAAGAATATAGGGCTTAGAAAATAAGGATCAATTTCTAACTCATCTGGTTGTTCTCTGGCATCGACAAGAAATTAATTGATTCCCTAATTAATTCTTGAGTTGGGTGTAGTTCTCAAATTTAAAATTTGTCCACGTGATCTGAATGAACTTTAAGATTTGAACTTTGATTCTGCATCGATTTATTGTTTTTTTTTTTAAATTATCAGTTGTACGAAATCGTCATAAAGCATAAATATTTGTAGTTTTTAATTTTTGTTGCTAGCGATCGAACTTGGTGTGAGACACTGAAATTTTCTGAAGAGAGAGAGCATAATAAATTTGACCAATGTGGCACCTCAAAGGTATATCCCACTGCAGCAGCACATATAACTCTCCAACGATATCAAAGAACCCGAAATCTCAAAATAAATTTTAGATATATCATTAACAACTGAATTGAGTGAGTGCGCTGAACAAGGAATTAAGTTCACAACAGAAACAGTAAACCGCATCTCTCGATATAGAGTAAATCAGCTTCTCTCTTTTAATTTCCCATTGACGAGGTTTCGCTAGAAATAACTAGCCGAAAACTTTCGGCCTTCTGAGTTTTTTGGGTTAATAGAGTTCATTATATGACGGGGTCCTTTTTCAGTTAGAAATCTTACATCTTTTGGTCATTCTCCAGGGTCATCAATAATACGGTCGAAAGTGCATCTTTTGCTGGAAATTTTTCAGTGTCTACGAGTACTATATGAGAGTTTCCCTCACCAGTTTCAACAATGTCAAGAGAAACTTCTGTATCTTCTCCAGTAAGTTCCTGGTTAACATTTATATCAATATCAAGAACAAATGAGGAACAACTAGGACGAGCATCATCGGTATTCTCAGAAAAAACATTAGTTTCTGATGAATATTTTCCCAAAATATCGACTTTCCTTAGCTTCCATCTTCTGCTGTTTTCATTTCCGGCACTGGTGACATGATCTTTCTTCTTCTTAAATATTAGATGTGAATATAAAAATATTCTGGATATGTGTTATGTAATGTTTGAACAGCAGAACAGCAAGTTGATTATAATTAGGTACATGTAGTTTTTCTATTTTCCAAAAGAATGAAAAAAAAAAGTATTAATATAATTTTTGCTTGCCTAATATATTTTACTATATATTCACTTTCATCTTCAGATCACTGATCACTGTTTTTACTAATCCGAAATATAAAGATCCATAAACTGGACGATTAACTAATCTTGTTTGAAGAACAAATGTGAAATACTTTTTTTTTCAAAAATCATTTAAATTCATATGATTTTTCATTTATCTCGGTTACCGACAGGAAACAACTATTTTTCTACTTACTCCTTTTGTTGTTGATTCTTACCGCTCACTCATGAGCCGTCTTCTACTATGAGCACGTGTCGCAGAAGTTAACTATTTTCCGTCCTGTTTTGCCGCCCTTTGATTTGGCCACCTGTGTTATTCGCACACATTTCCTCATAGATCTGCATGACTTCCCATTTCAGCACCAATTTAGCGGTGAACGACCGACACAATGATACATGTGCCAAATTTACCCGGGATGTAGGCTGCTTTCACTAAAAAATTAAAATGCGTTGTTTTTAAACGTATGGGTCATTATTATACATCTATCTGATTTTCTTAGTTTTGGAAAATCGAAAAATCTGCTGACGCATTTGTCAGATGATCAAACAATTGTTGCACCATCTATTAGAATCAATTGAAGACGCATTCGCCAGAACTACAATTAGCAGCATTCGCCAATAATCACATTTAACCCGTGCATCCACCATTAATTTGAAAATTGTTTTCGCATTCGCCAAAAGTTCTAACAATCAACTAGAGCGTGGGCTTTGATATTCCCAAATAGTCATAATCTCTCTGATAATCGAATAATTGTTGGACCATCTGCAAGAATCAATTGAAGACGCATTCGCCAGAAATACAACTAACAGCATTCGCCAATAATCTCTTTTAACCGTGATTCACCACTAATTTAAAATTTGGAAATATTTCTCCATTCGCCAAAAGTTATAACAATCAACTAGTATTCTGATCAACAACTTCAAAATGGTGTTAATAATTGATAAAGCCCTAAAAATCTGAGCAATACCTCATTGGATTCGGAATGAAGTGTAATGAAAAAATTGCAATTGTTATTAACAAATTAAGAGAGAAAAAAAGGTATCTAGTTTTTTGCTAATAATTCGAAAACTATTGATAATCAAGGAATCAACATCAATCAATATATACTTTATTGTATGACGGCGTTGATTCTTATTGACAAAGCTTGAAAATGGAAAAAAATATATATATAAGAAATGTACAGATAATTAGATACGTGAATGTCAAATGGATAAAATGTACAAACATAAAAGATGAATATTACATATATGAATAAAAACATATTGTCAATCTCCTTTAAAAAAGAAGGACTATTTAAACAACACATTATAAAATGAGATGTCATTAACAAAAGGGTAACTAACAATTACCACCCTTAAGATTTAATAGCAGTCTTGTGTAATAAATCAAAACATATGAGATAAAAAATACAATAAAATAAATAAATGACAAGTGGATAAAATGTACGAACATAAAAGATAAATATTACATATCTAAATAAAAAACATATTGTCAATCTACTTTAAAAAAAAGGACTATTGAAACAACACATTATAAACAAACACATTAATAAAATACTATTCATTAACAAAAGGGTAACTAACTAACTAACAATTACCACCCTTAAGATTTAACAGTTGTCTTGCATAATAAATCAAAACATGAGATAAAAAATAAAAAATTCAATAATATAAATATCCAGTATCAAATCAATTCCCATATGGAACTATAGTATATCATCATAATATTTCTGCAGGTTATAATAAGCTTTCTGCAATAGAGCCTTTTTTACAGTCTTTCGAAAGTTCTTCAGAGAAGTTATGTTTCTATAACTGGCTGGCAGATGATTATATATTTTTTTGTTTTCATATATGATGGATGATAGATTTAGGTAAGGGTAAGGGAACACAACCTTCATTTATTGTTTTATGTTTTCGTGTTTCAGTAGGTGTTGAACCATATTTTGTGTGGATGAGGCATACAGTTTCCAAAATGAATAAACAAACGAGTGATAATATTTGTTGGCTAATAAAAAGTGGTTTGCAGTGATCATTATATTGAGCTTTACACAGGTATCGGATTGCTCTTTTTTGTAGAATAAAAACACATTGAAACAGCTGGTTATTGCATAAACCCCAGAAGGCAATGCCATACCTCAAATGTGACTCAACTAGGGAAAAGTAGACCATCCTAGCCGAGGCTACGTTTAATTCTCTTGAAACAATTTTCAATGCAAAGCAGCTAGAGGCTAACTTCTTGCTCAAGGTCGTTACATGCTCATCAAATTTTAGCTTGTTGTCTATAATTAGACCTAGAAACTTAGTTTGTGGCTTATTTGTTATAATCTGGTTATCTAAGTACAAATTATCAAAGTCAAACTTAAAGGTGACTAGATTTGTTTTTTTTTAAATTGAAACAGAGTCGATTGGAGTCACACCATTGCTTAATTTTTTCTAGATCGAGAGCAATTGATTCTTTCAAGTGATTTATGTCTTTGCTATGCCATAGAATGGTGGTGTCATCCGCAAAGAAAGTGAATTTTCCTTGGATGCGAATGGTGGCTAGGTCATTTATATACAATGAAAATAGAATAGGACCTAGTACCGACCCTTGTGGAACGCCCATTGCAACTTTGCCACTGTTAGAGTAGTTTTCCTGTATTTTTACTACTTGACTCCTTTCTGACAAATACGTGCGGAACCAGTCTAATGAGGAATTTTGGCAACCGTAAAATTGTAGTTTTTGCAGTAATATCTCATGGCTGACACAATCAAACGCCTTGGAGAAGTCGCAAAATACCGCCGCTACGGTTTCTCCATTATTCAAAGTAACATATGTATTTTCTAGCAACGAGAAAAAAGCATCATTTGTGCTTTTCGAGTTTTGAAATCCAAATTGGGCATGGCTTAATATGTCATTTCTGGTAAGATGTACCATCATTCTTCTTTTGACTAGTTTTTCTATTATTTTGGATAATGTTGATAATAATGAAATTGGGCGAAAGTTCGAGGGATCATCTGGGTCACCACCTTTGTACAAGGGGATTACAACTACTTGTTTCAAGCAGGAAGGGAACTGTCCCATTCTGAAGGAACTGTTAATTGCCTCAGCTAGGGTGAGTAGGACATGGTCAGGTAGACTTTGAAAAATTTTTACAGGTAGGCCGTCCATACCCGATGAGCTCTTATTTTTTATTTCATTGATAACCTCTTTCAGCTCAAATATGTCAGTATCTTCAAGGTGAAAATTTTGTGCAATGCTAACATACTTCAGATAGTCTAAAGAGTCGACCTGTGAATTGAGATTGGTTGAGAGTTTGTGGCCTATGGAGCAATAGAAGTTATATAAAATATCAGGGTCAATTTCAATATTGATTGGTTGTGATTTATTTTTCCTCTTAGTTCATTAATTATCCTCAATTCTCTCTTGTTTTATTTTTTGAGTTTTTAAACGATTTTTGTAGTATGTCTCTTTTGCATTATTGATAACTTGTTTATATATACGTTTGTAAGCATTGAAATAAGTTATAAAAAAACCATTTTGTACTTGTTTTTTTATGGTATGCAACGACCTCAAGTTTCGTGCAGATATTTTGATGCCTTTAGTTATCCAAGGTTTTTTATTTTTTATTTTGAGCTTTTGCAATGGAACAGTTCTCAAATAAGGTTGATAAGTAATTATGAAATGTATTGATAGGTTCCTCTGAATATTTGAGAGTGTTCCATGGTATCTGCAGGAATAGTACAACAACTAATACTATGTCTATCTAAATTTGAACACATATAGTCAATTACAGTAGCAGAATTTTTAATGATACGTGTTGGTTGTTCAACATGCATCATTATGTTGAAGGATGACAACAAATTCCTTAAATTTTCTCTAGCTAGGGAGTATTCGGCAAAATTTACATTAAAATCACCGGCTAATATGATGTGAGCATTAGGCGGCAAGCTGGATGAAAGAGTTTCAAGTTTTTCTAAAAAGGTATTCACATCAGAAATGGGTGCTCTGTAAAGGCAGATAAGGAATATATTATTTTTTCGCTCATGTACTAGAGAGAATTCAAACTCTTTTTCCACTATTAGGGAGTCATATCTATCTACAGCAATAAGCCTGAGATTGTGAATTTTATTTTCATTCCCTAAAATCATAGTACCACCATTCTTAAATTGATTCCTGCAATTCTTAGCAACTAATACATAATTAGGAATATAACAAGTTTCAGAATTTAGTAGCCAGTGTTCAGTTAGTAAGATGAAGGTTGGCAAACCCTGCTCCTCTACAAATATCGCAAGATCATCGACTTTATTTCTGATACATTGAATGTTCAATAATATAATTGATAATGTGCTATCACCTAATCTATTGTGGAGTTTTCTCGAGTTTTCGCTAAAAAAGAATTCAGTTCTGATGTATCACATTCAATTTTATTATTAGAAAGATTGGGGAGGGACAGATCATCATTCATTGAGACATTTCGAGGTGATAAAAAACAATTGTACTAGGTGACATGATGGAAGAAAAGTAATTGATCAAGTTGTCATATATAAATGTTTTCGAGGTATCAAAGTACTTTCATTAATATAAATACAATAATTAGGTAATATTGTTCTAAGTACTATTGTACTAGGTGACATATGGAAGAAAAGTAATTGATCAAGTTGTCATATATGTTGAGCTTAGAGCGTTCATACTTGGATCCTGAGTAGAAAGTTACAGATGAATTTCTGTTACGATACTTGAAAGCTTTAATTCTAAATGACAGGAGGTCTGGGAGGTTTCATCTCTTGTTGTGTCCTGTTCTAACAGCCCACGTGTCCTAGCATGATTTGTCATCATTTGATTTTTGTCATTTATGGAGCTCGTCTTCAATTCACATTCCAGATCGCTTGAATTTCTACTTTCGTTCAATATGATGATAGGGTTCTGAAGTTCAGGCGTCGTTGAACCAAGTTCAGCATCTGGATGAATTTGTCTATCGATACCACAACTGGGAGTAATTTTTTTGTCGAGGATCTCAGTAGTGAATCCTAATCGACATTTCCGAATATTCCTCACAGGTTGTTTCATTCGTTTTTTTGCATGAGTTACATTTATTTTTTTGTTGAATGCATCAGGTGAAGAATCCTCTGCTCCAATTGAATTTGTCTTCCCTTTCTTGTTCGAAGCTTTTCCATTTTCATTATTTCCTACTGCTATGGCACTGTATATTTGTTCCTCCGTAGAAGTTCCTACTGTTTTATGCTCCCTGTTGTCTGTTTGTGTGCCAGAGCATTTCGTAGTCTTATGTAAAATAAAATGTTCATCTGTTGAAGTTTCTTTTGTATTTTGTTCACTTGTGTCTGTTTGGGTGCCATAGCACTCCGTACTCTTTATATTATTATATGCTACTTTTTCTTGTAGCTCGTCAATAAGCTTTTGCATCTCAGCTCTGGTTTTATCATGTTGGATCAATGACTCATTGAATTCCATTTCTAACTGTAAGGCCTGATCCAACGTGTTTTTTTTTCATTATTCAGGCTCTCCATATGTTTATCTTTCATAATATTGTCTGTTGATAAGTCACTGATGGTTTGTTCCAGTAAACTCAGTTCATCCAGCATAATGGAATCAGCCTGGCACTCGCAGCATATTATTATATTGTCTTGCAAAAATTTTACCTTAGACTTGACACTTTTATGGAGGCAACTTCGATGGTATACACTGTTACATTTGGCACAAACATAATGAATGAAAGGTTTCGACTTACAACATTTGGAGGAAGTAAAAGACATATCAGATAGATGATATGACTCCGCCGTTGGTGCTAGAGTTTTCCGTACTTGTTGAGTACGTGTTTATATTCACTTGTAGCACTGTGCCTGCACTTGCACCTGTTGAATTCAAGTTGTTTTTAAGACGTAGTACTATTGCACCAAACTTGACCAAATCTCAATTGTCATAGGTTCCTGGCCTGGAATGAAGATCACCTTGTTTGTGGAGCAATTTCCATTTGGAACACCTGGGTATTGTTTTTGTATTTTCCCCTTTTTTGCTTTGGAATGTTTTGTCTTTTTACTGATTTCTGAATTGCGATTATTTCAGAATTTGTAATTATAGATGCAGTTGCATGTACAGTACAGTTCACAATTTTTTGATAGTGTGATTATGTCGATGAGTCTCTAAGCTTCCTTTTGGTGTAAAATTAAGCTTTTTAACTTCACTTTTACCACTGTAAATTCACTCATTAGGAGGAGCACATTTGGAGAGCACACACTTTACTCTGAATGAAAAAAAGATTCTTAAAGAGGAGGAAATTTCCAATAAAAAAATTATTACTTGATGCCATTGTTAGATGCAAAAACGGCAATAACATAACATGTGTACAAGAAAAAATTAACATCATTTTTTGAATATTTCATTAATTATTTACTTTAAACAATTATTATAAAAAAATTTAAACTCTTATAAACTTTTATCACGTCAATTATTTGAACTTTCATGTCGCTTCAAATACTTCAATTCTTTTCAACACCCCTTTCTTCAGAATTTTCGATCACGAAAACATTGATGAAAAAGTTTCATTCTTAGTGAATTGCTTATTGAATCTTTTCGATAGACAAGCACACGTTGTTACCTCTAGAGTTTATTAGCCTAGAGCCCCATGCCATGAAGAAAATAATGATAACAAGAGATAATGCACTGAAAAAATAAAAAAAAAATATTCTGTAAATAAGTTCCGATTTTATAAAGACATGCGTGATTATGTGAATAAAGTAGTGAAAGAGGAGAAGAAAGCATACTTTTTGCACCAATTTGATACTACCAATAAAAAAAGGTGGAAAACACTCAAGAATAATGAATTTATAGTTGATAAGTTTCGGGATTTACCAAATGACCTCAATAAAGTAGATGAAGGCAATGACTTTTTCATCAATTCTATTACATCTTGTTCACCACCTCCTGAGCTTTTAACCTTTTATGTCTCTAACTGTTTGACCGAAACTGAGTTTGTGTTCCAGGAGGTAAGTGATCTCGTATACGAAACAATTTGCAAAATTGATAGGAATACCATAGGATGTGATTACTCGAACATAAAACTTATAAAATTGTGCTGTCCTCATATAGTTTCATATGTTACCCATATAATGAATACGTGTCTCACTCAAAATATATCTCCGGAAGCCCGGAAAAAAGCTATTGTTAAAGTTATCTCGAAAAAACAAGATCCAACAGAATGCAAAGATCTGAGAGGCTTGAACATTCTTCCTGTACTTTCCAAGGTAATGGATCGAGCAATGGAAACAAAGTACCTCCTCTACATATTCGGCTAAGGAATTTCAACGTTGTTCTTGTCTTTTACAGACAGAACTCGAATGAACTTTGATTCAACATTTATTGCAAATGTACTCACTTTCACATTCGTGCTTCTACCACCCCCACTTCCTCCTGGAACGGCCCAGCCTCTGTAGCAATCCAGATGATCCCTCTGAAGACGCTGTATCGCAGCATTAGTTTTGCGATTTTTTTTCTGGTTTGGGACTCGACGTTTTGACACCCCATTTAATTCACATCCCTTAGCTCTTGCTTCACCTCCACATCATATTCAAGGATTCCCGCCATTGCTGGCTGGCTGGCTGGGGATTATAGCCGTATTTGAAACTTGGGCATGAGTTATGTCTTTATTTTCACTGAACAGCCTATTTCGCACACTACACTATTTTTGGTATAGGAGTCATCAAGCTTTTTTACCAGTTCTTTCATATCACTACTTTCCGACTTCCACGGCACACACAGTGTTTGTAAAAGCGTATATGCATCTTGGTGCAAGCTATTTAACAATACCGCATCGGCTTTTATATCATTTGCAATGAAAAATTGATCCAAACGTTTAAAATGAACCGACCATCCATTTATTTTGGGGTTGAATTCCAATTGGATACCCATTGTCGCCATGACTGCTATGAAAACTGTCTTCTTTTTCTGGTGAATAAAAACACTGGTTAGTTTCTTCAACCTTAACCAAGCGTATCAAATTAATCGAAGGCACTTCCCACTTTATCCATCGTCGCCAGTTTTGTGGTGTTTTGCAATAAGGAAATCAAACAACGGGTTCCGACTACACACTAGTTATTTGTGCAACCAGTTGAGAAAACCACTATTTTTCGTATTGAGCGATTTCCTGCGGAACGAGCGAAGCTAGTTCCGCAAAAGAAAGCGAGTCACGAAAAGTAGTGTTTTCCAACGTGTTCCACACAATATTTTTTCTAATTTTCATATAATGTGATTCTTTTTCAAGTTAGAAATATAAAAAATATTTATTTGAAGAAACTGAAAAACAAGCTTTCAAGGCACTGAAAATACAAAAATAATTTTAATATTCAACGACGATGAATATTCAAATAAAACAACACAAACCATTTCTCAATTTCAAAGTGAAAAATAAAATAAAATCGTCAGGCATGGGGATTCGAACCCACGCTAATTTTTGAGATCAGGAGCTCAGTCTGGTGCCTTAGACCAGTCGTCCATCGGGACCCCATTAATTGTCATACGCATTTATTAGTAGAGCTAGAAATCTATGGAGGTCGTAAATCAATATTAGCCGACGACCCTCACTATTACCTATTGTTCGAAATATAGATAAGCAATAAAAGTATGTGTACCTTTAAAGATTCCCACATCCGGATTGAAATATCTCATAAAATAGTTTGGCATTTTAATAATAGTGGTCTCCCTATTATTTTTGGCATTTGTTGACAGTTTTGTATTCAAATTTATTTGATAATAAAAACTCTCGTAAGGTTGATTTAGAACTTCTGGTGAGGATATGTTCAAATGTGTGTAAATAATAAAATTTACTTAGCTGGCCACCAGACTTTTAGTACTAATGGGCTATCAACGAGATTATAGCGATAATGGTCTATTTATGGTTACAATATAAATTACCTACCAGTTTTGGAAAACAAGACTGTTTTGGAAACTGACCGTTTTCCAATTTCAGAAATAAAAGAGGCAAAGTTAAACAACATTTAGTCATTACCTACCTAATATGCCGTTGTGTCAGTTGTGTTTATTTTAAAGTGTCTATTCGATTTTTGTGTCGTGAAAAATGTGGCGTCCATGGGCTCATCCTGAAGCTAGTACTTCAATTGATGGTCGTAGTACCACTAGTCGACAAATGTTACACCCTCATGGGAAATAAATTATATTAAATGTTCACACTTCCCTTCTGGAACGTGGAATGTCCAAGGATCGAGCTGTGCAAGGAAGTGATTCTTCAACAAAAACACCGTATTCCAGTGTTTAAATGGTGAGTAACCCTATTTCAAAAAGAAAGAAACTAAAAGACTCTGACGGTTCAAGGAAACTAGATGGCTGTGATGTAGATATAATTCGAAGAACAACATATGTCTTGTATAAAGAGCAAATTGTGCCTACATTAGATATTTTAATGCAACTGCTTGAAAAGAAAGAAACTGGTATTCAGTGTTGCAAAGAGACTTTAAGGAAGTCTCTTTTGCAAAACGGATTCAAATTTAAAAAACTCACTAGTAGCGGAAAAATATTTATAGAATCTGTGCGCCTTAAAAGATGGAGATTTGAATATTTATTGGCAATAAACAAATTTAGAGAATATGGTAGAAAAGAAGTGTATTTAGATTAAACTTGGTTCGATACACACGATATGCCAAGCAAAAGTTGGGTAGACTCATCTGCCAAACTAATGCGCCGTATAATCAAGGAAAACGCATCACGATAATTCACGCAGGAACCGAAAATGGTTTTATCGGTCGATTATCATGTGGGTTAGATCATCCCGCAAATTACAGAAAATGCGAAGCGTATATAAAAAAGCTCGCTATGCGAGAAAACCTCTCCAAACAAGGAAAATAAACGAAAATATAAGTACTCCAAACTACCCCGTAGGCCAGGGGAGTTCTCTAAGGATTGAACAAAAAAGAAGTAAAGAAGACCCAAGATCTGTGGAAACTCGACCCAGAGTTGACGAAGAAGATGGCCCACCCCCGCAGATTATGGCTCGAGAAACGCACAAAGATATAGGAAAATTAAATACACATATCTTAAAACAAGCGAAAATATTAACAAACATCTCAAACGCTATACAAGCATTAACACGAACTGTACATCAACTCGCCGCTTCGCTGGCGGCTGCGGCTCACCAGGGCTGGGGAAGGGGGTGGCATGACCCGCCATTACCTTCCTGTGGTCCTGAGGCGCCGCGGTGGCCGGAGGGGACGACGAGTTGATTAAGTTAATAAGTTAATAATAAACACAAAGAATTCACATCTAAACATAAGATGATACTACAAACTCAAACTCAAATAAATTCCATAAATGAAACTTGAAACAAACGAGCCGTGGTCAGACAAGTTAGGCCACGGTCTCGTGAACCATACCGGGAATTAAATCTCGGCAGCACGTCAAAACAAAACACCCATCACATAACCTGAACACTCAAAAAGCACACCTTCATAACCATCACACTCAAATTCACACCACAACCCTTGAACGCAATTCCCACATATCACCCTCAAAGCTACACAAATTACGTAAAAGTCACACGAAAACTTAAAACTCAAATACCATTCGAACACCCATCCTACACAACCCTAAAACACAACGACCACAAACCACCCTCAAAACAACACAAATAAAGGATCCAACACAAAACATATACTCAACTACCTCAAAACAACCTCAAAATATCACAACTCAGAACACCCATACTCGAATACACACCCCGAAATTATTTCGAACAGGTTTTTTGGTGTTTTGCGAGGTGCCTGCACCGCGTACTCACCCTTCTCCTATAATATAACCATAGATCATAATAACACAGCATCAACAATTTCAATTACCGTTCCCACTGGAAACAAATATGAACAGCTCTCATAAGCTTAGCAGGAGGAGAGCAAATAAATCAATTATTGGAATCATTTACCCTGGCATATGCCATATATTTATGCAAACACCGAAGAGCCCCTCCCCTTCGCCCTTTCCATACAGGACGGCGAGCTGGAGGGGTTAACCCACTACACTATAGTGGTAGAACATAATGTATATATATATATATATATATATAGTTTTAGTTGTATATATTAGGCTAAGTGACATGTATTACATAACAGAACAATAAGGATTTTTGAATTGAATTGATTATCATGATGATAGAACAGCCGAATCATTTGAAGACTGGTTCCAAAATAAACTCATACCAAATATTCCACCCAACAGTATTATCGTCATGTCAGTCGAAGACTAGATGAAGCACCATGTTCAAATGACACCAAAGCCACTATACAAGAATATATGTTAAATAATGATATGTACTATGAGGAAAAGTGCACAAAAAACAGTTACTAGAAATTTCACGCAGTTATTCGATAAAAAAGAAATATTTTTGTGATTCATTGACTGAAAGCTTTGGACATACGGTGCTTGGACTTCCTCCTTATCACTGTATGTTAAACCCAATTGAACATATATGGCATCAGCTTAAGTCAGAAGTTCAAAGGAATGATACTTCTCCAACCTCAAGTTCAACTGTGGTAGCTCTTATTCAAACAGAAACTGCAAACATTCCTGATAGCAGCTGGACCAAGTGTGTTTTCCATATTAAAAAAGTGGAACAGTCATATATGGATATAGAATAAATTCCCAAAGAAAAGTTTATTATCAATTTGGATGACGACAGTGAAAGTGAAACTGATCTTCGTGAGTAATTTTGTTTATAAATACCTCTTATCGAGAAACTGAACTTTTTATAAAGTAGAAAGTTCGACATTTTACATTAATTAGGTATATCATATATATAATTATCATATATTATATATATAAATAAACAATTCTCAATTATATTCAAGCGATTTTTCTCAATAATTATCTTAACCCAATATCATTATACCTACCTATAAAATAAAATTTAATGGCTAGGGCAGGTACAACTTTGCGTAGAATCCAACGCCTGCTGATAACTCAAATGGTTGTTAATTTACGACCTTCCTAGATTTCTGGTTCTACTTTACCATACTTTAACGAAAGTGAGAAAGTTTTTTATGTACTTTTGAACCTGCTTCCTTTAAAATTGCCTCGCTCTCAGGTTAACAAGTACACATACATTCTCAACCACTCATCACATTACTCATAGTCAAAATTTCAGCTTCGCCAAAATGACGTTGGTTTGCCGGCTCTGGTATCTTGGACTATTTCAATTGATTTAGACAAAGCACTCCACGCGTTCAATATTCAAATGATTTTTAACTTTTTAGTGCAGTGAAGAAGTACTTCAAGTAGTTCAGCCTTAAAATTATAACAAATTTTAGTCCTGTGTTTTTGGCAACTGGTGTTGAAATTTACTCTTCATCACCAGTTGCGAAAAATTTTAATTTTCGCAACTGGTGATGAATAGTGAAACATTTGATAACGTCAAAGAGTTTGAAAATGTGTCAATTTAAATGTCAAAATTAAAAAAATATATTTTCCAACACCACATATCATAACATGCCGAAAAGTCACCATCGCACACTGAAATCTCAGGTGTGCTTTTCGAGGGTCACACGCGCAGGTGCCAAACACATTGAAGTACTGTTCCAACGGGGGCGTGATTCATATATTATTTAATACATTACAATTCTCACTTTGAAATAACAAAACTTGCATTGGCGGGGAATCAAACCCGGGCAGCCCGCGTAGCAGAGGAGCATTCTACCACCGCACCACTGATGCTTATTATCATTTATGTTGCTGATGCTTATTATCATTTATGCATATATGGCATTGTTCTCGCTGCTCCTCTCTCTTTCGTGTCAGAAAACGTTGCATTCAAATTCGAGCTTGAAATTTTTACCTCATCAGGCCCAAAGAAGTTTCACTTTCAACTTCATATAGTTGGTCCAAAATCCTACTCGCATTACAAACCACTCTCAGACTTTATTAAATATTATATTTGTTTTTGATATGGAATAAGTGACTTCAGTGGATGTAACAGATATTTCGGGTATCTCAGATCTTATGGCTGTGTCCTGCAATATTGACTCATTTTGAAAACCTCAGAAAATCAAGCTGATCACTATCCGTGATTTCCGTAATATTGGAAATAATCTCTTCCAATCTGACATCCGCCAAATTAACTGAGACTTCATTCATTCAATTGATAATGTGGATGATATGGTCGTATTTATGGAAACCAACATCTTAAACCTTTTTGAAAAACATGCCCCATGTGTCACTAAAAGGGTAAGTAAACCACACCACGCCCCCTGGTTGAATTATAATATTGAGGAGATGATCTCCCTTAGAGACAAGTCCACGATAAAACATGAAAAAACATTATCTATCACTGACTGGCAAAGCTACAGGGGACTCAGGAATTACACAACAGAAGCAATTCGCCGCGAGAAAAAAGCTCATATTGACTTCGTTATTATGCAGAAAAATTCCAGAACTACTTGAAACACTCTGAGATCTCTTGCTATCTTGAGAAAAAAAAACACCCCAGAAATTCCAAGCAACTTGGAGGATGTTAACTGCATTAACGAACATTTCAACTCCGTTTCTCAACCTGACCGTACTGACTATCAAGTCTCACTTCTAGACCGTTACCATAATTCGCGAGAATACGGTAAAACATCTCAGTTTACCACTATCTCTACTCAAACTGTACAAAACTGTCTTCAACGCATTGAAAGCAACGCTATTGGCTCCAATAACATCTCCCTTCGAATGATCTGCCTTATCGATTCTTTCTTACTTAATCACATTACTTTTCTTGTCAATACTATTTTAAGTACAGGACACTTTCCCATGTCCTGGAAAAACGGTAAAATAATACCTTTAGCAAACTGTACTTCACCCTCAAATTACTCCGATCTTTGACCTATCACTATTCTACCTTGCCTTTCAAAAGTGTTTGAAATGATTTTGAAAGATCAGATAAATTATTTCGTGAACGAACGTGATATCATTACCTCAGTGCAATGTGGATTCCGAAGTCACCACAGCCTTATTGTCCATTACTGACGATCTATCTAGGGCTACAGATGACGGTTACGTAACTTGCTTGATACTTTCGGACTTCAGTAAGGCTTTCGACACTCTTGACCACGATATATTGTGTGATAAACTGCTGTTTTTGGGCTTTTCCGATGAAGCAGTGCTCCTGATAAGGAATCATTTATCAGATCGAATACAGAATGTTGTTATCGAAAGAATAGAGTCGGAGGCCGTATCTCTGTCCAAAGGTGTTCCACAAGGCTCAATTCTCGGACCCTTACTACGCAGACGACACTCAGCTTCACTTCCCCTTCCAATTTCAGAATTTTGATACTGTTCAGCTACTCATAAATCGAGACCTTCACGCAATATTCGACATTTCCTCAGCCCATAAATTGAAACTTAATTCAAAGAAGTCGGCAGTTATGATTTTTGGACCCAAAAGAATCAGAGGTGGAACCCAGAGCCTACTACAAATTCGCATTGATAATGATGTCATTGAAACTGTTTCCGGAATAAAAAATCTAGATTTGTGGTTTGACCAAGAGCTCCGCTTCGCAAGACATGTCAGTCACATATCCCAAACTTCCTTCAATGTTTTCAGACAATTACATCCAAATCTGTATCTTCTATCAACTGAATTCGAACTAAACTATGTGAGTCGCTTATAATCTCAGAAGTCTCCAACTGCGATAGTGTTTATGGACCGGCTCTGAGGAAATCTGATTCCTATCGTTTGCAACGTATTCAAAACAGCTTTTTGCGTTTTTCGTTCGGTGTAAGAAAATACGACCATATATCTCCTATACTGAAGGAATCAGGCTGGCTGAATCTGGAGAAGCTTATAGCGTTGCACCTCTTAACCACCACCCATAATTTATTAATGAATCGTAAACCGGATTATCTTGCAAAAAAACTCAAAACTTTTTCGAATATAAATAGGTTTGCTATATAAATAGGTTTGCTATATTAATCATCTATCTTTACTCGCAGTTTTTCTTATTTTGCACCAAAATACTACAATATGCTATCCAGTGAATTTAGGTCTTATACAATTAATAATTTCAAAAAAAGGCTGGAACTGCATTTTCATGATTAATATATTCCTACTCCTCCACACCATGATCATAGCTCACTATCCTTTTTTCTCTTCTTATCTAAACATCCTTATTATTTTTCTATTTGTAAAGGTTGAATTTAAAAACAACCTAGGCTGACACTTCACCCGTTCACCATGTGTTCTATTGAGGCGTGTACTTTTCATTTTACTTCTACCATTAGTATTGACCTTGTATCCTATGGTGAATAGAGACGATTTATCATTATTTAGTCCCTTATTATCCCTTATTTGCAAAAATTCGACAACTGTGGGTATAACAAAGGAGGAATTATATTTTGGAGACAGGAGAGTGTGTTCTGAATTAATTTTTGAACCAGCCATCGAGCAATTCTGAATAAAATTGAAATCCCCCCAAATGGAAATTCCAAATGATCCCATGGACAACTTCTATAGTGAAGAAACTTCCGAAATTATCCGTTTGAAAGCCATGTGAAGTGCAGTTGAGGGATATTGTTTATCGCTGAATGAGCGGAACAGCCTTATTATCTCATAAAAACGAAAGAAAGTACGTAAACTCCCAATTCATGAATAATGATTGCCATACAAGCATGCTGGCAAAAATTAATCAACACCGAGGCTCTTAGAGAGAAGAGAGTTTAAGTGAAGTCTTGTTTCATTAGGAGCCAAGTTGGTAAATATCCTGAGTGCGCCTTTGGTGTAAAAGTTTATAAAACTTCTTGTAATCATCCTGCCGCTGGTATTTTCTAATTAAAATCTTGAGTTTCTGGTGAGCTTAATGAGACATTTACGAAATGGCCTAATAATAAATCCCAATGAATAATTACAGTTAACTCTTTCTTGTATCTAGTGGCGCTACGAAGATATAATCTACCAACAGATTATTCGAAACATTACGTTCATTGCAAAACGCATGAGGTAGATTTCATTGCCATTAAAAATGACGTTATTTATTTCATGGGTTGAGAATTAAAAACTGACGTTTCACATTGCCTGTCAAGATCACTATCAATTCTCTGAGAAGTAACCGAAGAAGTATTCAATCCAACTGTTGAACTTTCGTCAACGCTAACTTATAATAATAATTATTATAATAATAATAATATAATAAAATTTATTATATCCTTCACGATCATAAAAATCCGCAATTAATTCACAGTCAACATCTATACATAAAAATACAACAATTCCACAAGTTAGATAAAAATACTCATCACTATTATAAAAGTACCCATTTATAAAGTATTCTTTGAGTTTCGCTTTGAAATGATTTTCCCTATTTAGGTATTTCATTTCGTCAGGTAAGTGATAAAATTTTGCCATCTTGTAAGACAGATGATTTTCATACAGACGAGTTGAATATTTCTGAAGTCTTATTAATACGCCTTTTCTGGTAGGATATGCATGGAAATCACAGTTTCGATTGCAATTCTGTATCTGTTTTTGGAATAACAGAGTATTTTTGTAAATATAAATGCACGGTACGCACATAACTTCATTCTCAACAATCCTCTTCTGGTAAACACATATTTTATTAAGTTTTGTGGTACAACCACGAACAGCAATATTGGAAATATGGGAATATACAAAAGCAAAGTAAACATTTAAAAGTTGGGCTTTATTGAAATTGGACCTCAATTGTCTAATTGCGTAGTATCCACTGCTAATTTTCTTACTGACATGATTTATACCCGACTCCCAGGTTATGTTAGCAACGATATATGTACCAAGGAATTTGGTGTTACCGAATGATTCAATTATTCCATCACCTACTCTAACATGAAAGTTATCAATTTTTGTATTTGTCCTGGAATAAAATTGCATCATAAAAGTTTTCTTGCATTCACCACCAAATAATTTTTATGACACCAATTTGTGAACTCGAGACTCAATGTATTGCATTTTTCCCGGAGTTCCTGTAGGTAATCGGCATGCGCTGCGATCGTTAAGTCATCTGCATACAAAACTACATAATATGTGCTTATATGAGTAGGCATATCGTTGATGTGGTGTGACAAGTTTCCGAAATTCTCGAAATTGTTCGTCCATCCGGAAGTTCTCATCCTTTGAAATATTTTGGGAGATACATTGGTGAAACCCAATTTCAATTTATCGCTGAATTTCTCAAATATATATGCTCTTCATAATAATGCTAATTTCAAACCAACTAATGCTATTGAAATCAAAAGTTTGTTTGGATTATACATTGCAACTGGAACTCTGAAATTTCCAAGAATTCAACTTTTTTGGAACACAGGGTTACGAATAAATCTTGTTCACGAAACAATGGCACGAGATAGGAAAATGTATGTTTTGATAATCAAATGGTTCCCTTTAGGGGAAGCATATCGATAAAACAATATGTGAAGGGAAAACCTACACCATGGGGGGTGAAAATATTTGTTTTATGTGGAAAATCGGGAATGATATACGATTTTGTAATATATCAAGGAGCTACTACTGGATTGGTCCCAGACTCTCTGAAAAAAATTGCACCCGGAGCTTCAGTTGTTCTGTAAAAAGAATAGATGATGGAGGGCATAGACTATACTTCGGTAACAATTTCTCTTGGTATCAGTTTGTACAAATTTTGAAAGCAAATAAGTTTCATCCCACGGGAACAATAGGGATAAACCGGTTTTCGAAACCTCCTTTATAGGGAAAAAGGAATTGAATGGAATAGGAAGAGGAGCTCGCGACGAAGTAACTAATGTTTTGGTGAAGTAGCTAGACAACCAATATATTGGTTTAGCTTCAAATTTTATTGGATCTGGGAATAAAGATGAAGTTTCTAGATGGGACAAGAGCAGGACGGAATATGTGAGTGTTCCTCATCCAGAAATAGTGAAATTATATAACCATTCCATGGGTGAAAAGGGAAACATTGTCAATTGAATATTGATAGAAATATTTTTTTGTTAATTGAAAAATCTACGATTAAAATGAAGTTATTTTTTGTGAATGTCTAACAGAAAACGATGGAAGATAGTGACCAAAGTTTATCTTTCAGTCGCAGATGATTCCACATCTGATTTTATGAACATCCTGTCCATATTTTCAACAAATCAATCTATCATACCCCATGACAGGTTTCAATGTCAGAAAACACTAATTTCAAAGTGTCTCTCCAAAAGAAATGATTCTAACTTTTACCATCTTTGCAAAGCGAGATTGCCTCTTGAAAATGTGTTTCCCATTTCTTCCGGTCTTCCTGATGATCGTGGAAGCGTGAAATAGATTTTCGTCGACAAAAATGTATTGAAGACCTAGTGAATGTGATGTCTCCCCTGCGTCAATGTTACGAATGATTTCTGGTGAGTACTCCCTTTTGGAAAACATTCTTATTTGCCTCATTCATCTTTATGAGTTCTCAATTGAGACTGGAATAGAAAATCAAATGACTATCTGAATGAAAATGCAAATTTTCAATTTCAGATTTTTTCTTTTGAGTTAGGGCCTTTTCAGAATATCTATCAGATGTAGTTCAATGTCCAGCATGGCTTTAGCCGGGGAAGTAGTTGTTTTCTGTTAGACATTCACAAAAAATAACTTCATTTTAATCGTAGATTTTTCAATTCAAAGAAAAATATTTTTATCAATATTCAACTGAGAATGTTTCCTTTTTCAACATGAATACCCCACAAGAGGTTATCTTGACGATGGAAGATAGTGACTAAAGTTTATCTTTCAGTCGCAGATGATTCCACGTCTGATTTTATGAACATCCTGTTTATATTTTCAACAAATCATTCCATGGGTGTTGTAGACTTGCTTGATCAAATGATAGGATTATACCGAATATATACGTTCCCAGAAATGGACTGTGACAGACTGCAAATACAAAAAAATAAACGTGTTGAACTATTAGAGTTTCGTTTACATATCGCTGATTGTTTCTATAAAGTTGGCAAGAAATCAGTCAGCACTAAAAGAGGACGTCCAAGTGGTACACCTGAGCTAGTTAGGAGCAAGTTAGCAAAAAGAAATGAAGAGAATAGGCCACTTGCCATTTCTTGATGGAAATAAAGAAGGCAAGAGGTGTAAATATAGTAAATGCAATAAAAAGACACATTTTTATTGCCAAAAGTACCAGGAGTACTTATGCATAAAAAAAAGAAACTGTTTGGTTGATTTTCACTGAAAATAATACTCAAATGTAGATATAATGAAAAGTGTCCTGTGTTTTTTCTAACTTTTATTTTGTTTAAAAGGGAAAATGAACTCAATTTTTTTTTTATTTTATCATCTGGTTCAATGTTAATCGAATAGAGTTATGCATAATTATGCCCATAATTTTTTTCACAAAAAAGTAAAAAATTTGTTTTGGTCAAAATTGCCAGAAAAAATTACTCGTCCTACGGACTCATCATCATTTTGGAGGCAGTTTTTTTAGTCAAATTGCCAAGCAAAGAACTTCTCTTCAAATGTCAAGATTATTTCGACAAAAAAAAGCTCGCGTGTAATAATAAGTAGAAAAAATGTCCATGAAAAGTGTGAAATGATCAGTCAGATTATTTTCATAGCAACTTTGTATTTTGCACTGTGACGACATCACGCATGATGGACGTTTCATGATTGATGCAGGATGGAGTGAGTTGGTTTGAAGTATTGAAACTGAATTTTTCCATTGTTCTAGAGATAACTTTACATTTATATTTTTTGTTCAGAGTTTTTTTTTTCATCAAGCTACTAACATTTTCACGCTCATGGATATCCTTCCTACTCTCGTTCATCACGATTGCATTCAATAAGCATTAAGTCGAGAACCCCCGACTATCAAGGGAAGATTCTATTAAGCGTGAACGCATAAAAAACATAATATCAATGGCTGCCATCATTTTTTATGCGCGCTCCCTTCAAATTCAATCTATTACCTCAAAGAGGTCTTTTTATAATAACATGAAGAAAGTGATGAGTTTGGCCCATCCATTTTTCAATTATCACCAAAGCAGGCAATGAAACTGAATAGACCAAAATGAAAGGTGGGGTTTAGTCGGCGTTTACTGCTGATTACACTTCTTTGATTCGCTTATTTCCTCGAACGAATCAGTTCGACTCAAAATGTTATCTTTCCCATTTTGCGACATGTTTGTGAACGATGCCTGAGATCTTCTCATTAGTGGAGTGCAGTTATGTTTCTACCTCGAAGACAGTTATACTAAATGGATTTCCATATCTTTCTTCGAACACAGTGCTTCTCAAGAGTCCCCTCCCCCCTCTTATTTTTGGAACGATTATACATAAACAAGTGAAATTTGGAAACTGAATATTAAAGGTTGTAAACTTTCCTACTAGTGATGATAGATGACGAAATCGTCAAAGATGACGTCACAAGGCCATTTTGACCAATAATTTTAATTGGAACCCTACGGCAAGCGACACCTCTTTTAAAAGGTATCGAAAAAACCTATTCAATGATACTAATTTTGTTTGTGTTTATGGCAGTTTTGGCAACTCGCTTTTAAAAAACGCAAAGCTGTGATGAATCAAATCAGTTAATACTGAAATTCCAAATTCAAGCTCCGCCTCTGGATAGTTGTCAAATAGGCTGACGTTTCTGTTAGTCTCCCTAATTCGACGTCTTCGTGATTGTCCAAGTTTTTGTACATTTATTAATTTTTGTATTGTTGATCGAACGTTTAACTGTTTCTACAGCTATTGGTACTTTTGATATTTTTGTACATTTAAAAAATTTGTTAATCTGTTGTGAACCGAACGTTCAAGTGCTTCAGGAGGTGAAATGGTACGTGCTTTAGGTGATAACGTAGCAGCGATCCTAATTCTTGGTGAAACTGGACAAAATATTCATGCAGCAGAACGCATTTTTAATGAGAGGTTTCACGATCGCCCCGTTCCGAGGACTTATTTAGAGGAGCTTTTTCGTAACAACGGGTAGTATCAATGATGCGAAACGATCTGGCAGACCACAAATTTCTGATGAGAAAAAAATTGAAATACTGGCAGAAGTAATAGTTAATCCTACTTCTTCAACAACTCACGTTGCATCTACCTGTGAAGTCAGTCGAAGTACAGTACACAGGGTGTTGAAAAAAAAACAAATTTCATCCATACAAATTAAAAATGGTTCATCAACTCTCAGAGGACGACCCAGACCAAAGACTAGAATTTTGTGAAAATATGGAAACTAAAATTATCCAACAGCCAGACTATGTCAAAACAATTTGTTTTAGTGACGAAAGTACTTTCTATCTGAATGGAAATGTAAATACACAGAATGTGGGGTATTGGAGTGACGCAAATCCTCACCTGTTTCGTGAAACACATACCCAATTTCCCCAGCAGGTGAATGTTTGGGCAGGTATCCTGGGAAACCACATCGTTGGGCCACTTTTTTCAAATACTAATTTAACTGGTGAGGTTTATCTGGAGATGTTGCGAAACGCAATAGAACCGTTAATCCTTGAAATTTTGGAAGATAATCCAGATGAATTCGGCAATTTGGAAATAATTATCCAACAGGATGGTGCTCCTCCACACTATTACGGTGCAGTAAGACGGTATTTGGATGAGGAGTATCGTGGTAGATGGATTGGACGACGAGGTTCAACGGAATGGCCAGCTCGATCACCGGACCTCACACCTTTGGATTTTTTTCTGTGGAGGTACCTTGAATCGAAGGTTTACGCCACTGAACCTGACAAATTGACATTTTAAAACAACGTATTGTTGCAGAATGTGAGGCTGTTTCCGCAAACTCATTTGCAAAAGTACGAGAAGAGTTTAAAAATAGGATATTTCACTGTCAGGAAGTAAATGGAGGTCACTTCGAGCAATTTTTTCAAGTAGATACTGATTCTTGAATCTGTAATTAATATCATACTGAGTGGAATTTGAATTTTAATGTTTACCAATGGATAAAACTGCCATAAACACAAACAAAATTAGTATCATTGAAAAGGTCTTTTCGATACCTTTTAACAGAGGTGTCGCTTGCCGTAGGGTTCCATTTGAAATTATTGGTCACAATGGCCTTGTGACGTCATCTTTGACGATTTCATCATCTATCATCACTAGTAGGGAAGTTTACAACCTTTATTATTCAGTTTCCAAATTTCACTTGTTTATGTATAATCGTTCCAAAAATAGGAGGGGGGGAGAGGACTTTTGAGAAACACTGTATACTTGTTTACGAGGTTGTCGATGTGTTTGAAATATTTATATTAGGCATTATGATGTATTCCCATTTAATTTTTCAAAGAATGCATCTAAGTAATTGATATATTGATCTGAGTTTGTTGCTGGAGGTCTATAGAAAGCGAAAGTAGAAACCGTACACGTATCAAGTTTGCATGATATTTTCAATAGATTGACTTCTGATAATATTTCGTTACTGGTGACATTATTGATTTGTTTTTTCACCTATGCGACTACTTCATAATTTTTCTTAAAACATGATTCAATGTAGAAGATATTGAACTCAGGAAGAGCGTGTTTATTTATTTCATCTATTACGAATGTTTCTGGAACAATAATGATATCCAAGTTTCCTATTTCGAATGATCGTAATTGTATAAGTTCAAAGCTTCCTATGTTGAGATGTAACATCTTAAATAAGTGGTTCTTATCAATTTCTATTTTTTCTAGAGTTTTCGCAGATGTGTGTCCTTCACTTCTCATAATGTTCCAATAAATCCAGAAAATCTGACATTTATATTTATCAGACAAGGTATATAAAGAATAATAAGAAGTAAGAAAAAAAAATTGAACACTCAATTGCTCATCAAATCAGCTCCACGGTTTACCAAAGAGTTCAATAGGGGTATCCCGTTCAATATCAACCTACTTTCAGAAAACATTTTTGTCTATAATCGGCAGGCAATTTCGATGAAAACAAAATATAAACTCCGGTTAGACGGTGAGAACTGGATCTCAGATCTTCTTATATATATACATAGATCGCGTCAAAGCGTCCAGTCCGGCAATCACAGGAATCCTTTTATAAGAAGCCCAGCCTGAGCCGCTATAAGACCCTAGTCATGTGATAGGAGGCGTTACAATCCTTATCCGATTATAGTCCCATGACCCACCAGAGTGCTTCCCGGAAAAATTAGTTAAATTCACAGATCAATAGCTGGCCATACAGACAGGCGTATTTTGCTGATCTAGCTGTCTAAAATAATGTGCGTCATTGAATCAAACGATAGTGAAAATGTATAGAAGTTTTCAATTGACGTGGCCGATACTTGGTAAATATCCAAAATAACTAAAAAAAAATAATTTTCAAAGACAAGCCCTCATTTAAGCCGTGTACTGAAACGTATAAAATAAGTTTAAGTCATTGCTGACAATGATTTGATCATTTTTTGTTGAACTATTTGGTTTCTAAAACCTTGTCGCGCGAAGTGTTCCTGAAAATAGGCACCAATTGATTTCATTGGTCAATGGTTGGTAAGTTATAACTTGTCAAAGTATTAATTTTATTACAATTCGCCCGTTTTTTATGAGTTATTCTATTTTTTGCTTTCAAGTTAGTTCGCCTCAATTTGTTCATCTCTAATAGAGCATCGTTATTACAAGGTCTCTTCCCTGTGAGTTTTGAGCTGAAAGAAATCATGATTTCCGACACCAGAAACTCCCACAGACCAATTTTCAATAGAATCTGGCAAAACTCGTCCGCCATCCTGAAGTCGCCATCTTGAATTTATAGATTTTGACAAAAAAATCCATGATCTCCGTACCTGAAGACCCCCACATACCAATTTTAAATAAAATATTACCATAATCAGAAAACTTGTTCTCCATCTTGAGGCCGCTATCTTGAATTCATAAATTTTGACAGACATTTCATAATCTCCGACCCCGAAAACCCCCACATACCACTTTTGAATCAAATCGCACCATACTTTCTTAGAAATCTCGTCCGCCATCTTGAAGCTGCCATTTTGTTTCTTTTTCTGACGAAAATTCCATAATGCATTGTCACCGGAATTATGGAATTTCAAATTATTCAGACAACTAGAAGTCGGTCAAAATTCACTTGCAAGATTTGACCCAAAGTAACAAACGAACGAACCAACTAACAAGTGAAACTAAATAAAAGCTTGTAAAAAATACACTTTTTGAATGATTTTTACTTCATTGGGTTTATAAAACTACGACATGTGTTTCGATATACAATGGCTTCTTCAGGTGGACATAATCTATGAAGCCAAAAAAACATTAAAACTTCTAAACCTACCAAAAACCTCCGATTTTGATGATGTTTTCAACTTTGTTATATTCATTTGTTCAAAGTCACAAGCATAAGTAGTGGGCAGATCATTGTTTTAGAACCTCAAATTCAAAATTTTTGAGAATATCTTGCATTTTTTTTATATTGAGTCTTGTTACGATCTGTACAGGGTGTTATTCATTTAAAAACCACACACCTGACTAGCCATTATTATGACTGGCATTATGACGTTATGACTTAACACACCACACCTGTAAAACCAATTGTTAGTCAAAGCTCATATATACTTTTATAAAAGAACACAAATAATATGGATTCTACAAGCACAGTTTAATGATGTCTGACTCTAATGTAATGTATTTGTCTTATATTGGTTCACTCTAATCGATTCCAATTCTTATTTATTTTCACACCATTTGACAGTACAAAAGCGTGTCTTGAAAAGTCTTTAGAGGTTCTATACGGAGTGTTGTGAAACAAAACTTATACAACTAGATTTATTCAATTAAATCACCAGATATATTGGGATTTGTTTAACCGTTATCCAAGATAAATAATAATAGGTTGTAATATAAAAAAATATAATTAAGATCAATTCTCGAAAAATTTACATAAATCCATAAACCATAATTCTTATGAATCCATTACATGTAATTTCACCAGAAAATGTCAATAAAACCATGACAATAATCAATATCATATCAGTTCAAATGTTCTATAAATTCAAGGCTATAATGTATTTTCAGTAATAACTCTCAATAGTGGCTTATAGTCAACGGTAACAGTATATTTCAAAAACATTTTTTTGTGCTGTATCAATATAATTTGTAATTTTATAATTATCCCAAACTTCAGTGCACCAAGTTCAATAACTTGGTTAAAACAATTATCAGTAGTAATATCCCTAGGACATTGATAATAGACGAGATAATTTTATGACAATCGAAGGCTCGTTCCTTGGTGACAGCCCGAAGCCGAAGGCTGAGGGCTGTTACCAAGCAACGAGCTTGAGAAATTTGTCATAAAATTATGATGCATTTGTCAATGTCAGAGGGATATTCGGCGGAAAATATTTTGACAAAAAAATGTATAACTCAACACAATGAATTATTTATTTATTTATCAAAAGTACAGTTAGTGAAAGTACAATTATTAAAATTTAACTTAATATTAGATTTGTTGCTGTTCTCTACTATAGAAGATCTATTACCACGCATAATATTTATGATCTTGTTGTGGTGTTCTTGATCAAGATTTAAGTATGGTTTTATAGAATTTTGATTGCTATGACCAGTAATTTTCAGCAATTGTTGTTCTTCTACACCACTTATTGCCAATTCGCTAACAGCAGTTGATCTATTCGAGTGATTTGTTATCTTTTTGTCCTTTACATCAGAGCCAATTGCCTCAGCAGCAGATTTAGTACATCCATTTGTTGTATTTCTCCCAACAGGTACATTATCGTACCATCTGTCAGTTTCATTTTTCCAGTGTCGTTTTTAACGAAAAACATCCTCCTTCTTACACAGTTGATTCATATAATACCAACATGAAAAATTAAAAAAGTTAATAAATGTCTTCTGTCAAAGGAATGAGAATTGTTCATTTGCAACTGTGTAAGAAGGAGGATTTTTTCGATAAAACGACGATATTTTGTGCAAAGTTGTGCCAAAAATAAGTGATTTAGGGTGTATTGTTTATGCTGGTAAAGAAGGAGGCATTTTGAGTGTGCTTGAAATTGAGGTTAGTTTATTGCGGAAAAACCAATGTAACTCTGAAACGGTATGAGACCGCCGCATTTTTCTTCCGGATTCGTGTTCAGTAAGCAAAAACACGTAAAAACAGTTTTTCCTCATATTCGGAGTGCATGTGTAATGTAACTAGATATTTACCGGAAAAAATGTATTGTTGGTATTATCACTTGATGTACTCGGAGTACTCCTGAAAGTTTTTGCTATATGCTGATGATGTTCAGCACTAAGATGTAAATACGGTTTCATCGAGTTCGAACTTCCATAACCAGTGATTTTCATAGCTTGTTGGTCACTAACGCTGGATTGTAGTAACTGACTAACTGCAGTGGCACGATTAGAGTGATTTGTTATTTTTAGTTTTTTAGTGCCTAATCCTATCTTTTCTGCAGAGACTTTTGTCCATTTTGATATTGTATTAATACCAATAGGGCAATTCTTGTACCAATTATTATTATATTTATTCCACTTGCCATTCACTGTCAGAAAAAGTCTGTCATTGGAAATAATTTCCCTTTTCGATATAAGTTTCCGGAATAATCTCACAGGACACATTTCAGGATTTTTCAAATTTTGAGTAAGCCATTTAGTATCTGCACAGTATTTATCACCACCTTGGCGGGTTTTGGAGAAAACCGTGTTATATGCAATTCTGTTGGTTAAACAGCCTTTGTTGTCAGTATTTTCCTTAAAAAAATGTAACATGGAAAAAGTTCCTTCGTTACCTACTGCAGCTATGTGAAAAAAATTTTTTTTGGAGTCCCTCTGGTGTGCCATTGTAAGCACATATTTCTATATTCGTCTGAAGTCATAGCGACAGAACTCATTTTTTTTTTTCGGGTACAGCTTGCAACAATTTTCTCTTACTGTTTCGAGCCGCCCTCGCCTCCTTGAACATTATATTTTTGAAATAATCAATATGTCTCTGATACTCACAAAAATATTTTTCTTGTACTAATTTTGCAGTAGTGTTCCACATGGTTTTAATAACACTCTCCTAGTGATCACTACCATCAATTTTCCGCATATTGAATGCCCAGTCTTTTAGAATGAATGCTAATCTTTCGTTTCTATTTCTGCATCTAATTTGAAGTTGCGTTCCGCACAGAACGTCATAAATTGTCTCCATCTATGAGATTTTGATTTCTTTGTGTTACTGGGTATATTTTCTTCGATATTTTGGTTTATTACTTCTTTTGAAGTAGCACCGATGCGACTCATTTTGACGTTGCATCTACAATTTTTAAACTGTCAAACTTTGCAATGCGATCCGTATCCATGGTTACGTCGTTGAAAACACGATGCTGATAGACCAATCAGAATTGAAAGACAGCTGGTGTTCTCGCGATGATACAAGCTGTCTTTGGTTTTTGATTGGTCAGATTTTGTGAAAATTCCAAGGTGTGTGGAATAGTCAGTGTAATGTTGACATGATCGGGTGAAATTGTTTCATATGACACAAAATGACAAAATTTGAATGGTTGTTAGAACTGTAAAAAACGTTCATTTCAATTGTTTTTCTCCTATAAGCAACAAATTTTAAAATTTTACTTGATTCGGAAACTGTATCAAATATTACAAATATAATCGGTGAATTGAAGTAAAAATAATCATGGTATAATATCTTTTTAGCACAAGCAAACTATCAAAACCTATAAAATGGATGAGTGTTCATTAAATTTGTTGATTTACACTTCAGAATGTATAGTATGAATGTGAAAATTGTTCATTATAAAAAACCTGGTACGCAATACAATCAAAGAGAGAAATATTTTTTCTCACCCTGTATCCACTTGTTCCGGAGATCACACACTGAAAACGTTTCTTGGTTCAATCCCAGTAATTCATTAGGCAAATATTCTAATTATTAGTCATACAATTGAATCTTTGAAAAACCCGTTAAACAATTAGTTATTTATTTACTACTGTTGCCAATGATGGATTTCCGAAGAATTCTCCTAATTACATATCAGTGTATATAGTTCAAATCGTTTTCCCTGTAGCTACGATGTTAACTCGAGGCAAACTAATCATATCCCTTTCACACATAACAACGGACTCCGTCCTCACCCTTCTCTATCAACAACAGCAACAAACCCCGAAGTAAGATCAAACCACGAAGCTTCCTAGTTTTATTGGCCGCTATCAACAACATCTGCCATGATGACCAAACTCGATATAACTCGAAAGCCTCAATACAACTTGGAACTTCGCATTCCAAAACCCATCGCAAGATGATGAGGACCTGCTCATGGGCTTCTGCGGAATTATTTACAAGGGGGTGTATCCAATAGAGATGTTCAAACTACCCGGTTCCAAGTTTATCATCATATTTATTTTCAATTTGTTCTCTGAAATAGAGAACATTGAGGGGTTTTTATATGGAACATTCAGACTGGACACGTACTTTCCATATGGCAAGCAGTTCAAGGAAGAGCTCCAGGGTACATATTTTTTGGAACGAAGTTCCTTATCGCGCGTTGCGAAAGGGGGCTAGACGTAATAAATTAAGACCAAAAGTTGTAACGACACTTTTTGCTGTAGTTGTAAGCCGTGCGGCTCGCTGTTCTCTCTGTCTCTTCTCTCCTCAACTGAGAAGCAAACCAGTTATTTTCGCTTTCGCTCTTCTATTTCGCATTGAACAGTGTGGTGTCGCGACGATTATTTTTGTTGAGTGTATACAGGTTTTTTGTACATAATATAATAAGTGTATCCAATAGAGATGTTCAAACTACCCGGTTCCAAGTTTATCATCATATTTATTTTTAATTTGTTCTCTGAAATAGAGAACATTGAGGGGTTTTTATATGGAACATTCAGACTGGACACGTACTTTCCATATGGCAAGCAGTTCAAGGAAGAGCTCCAGGGTACATATCTTTTGGAACGAAGTTCCTTATCGCGCGTTGCGAAAGGGGGCTAGACGTAAAAAATTAAGACCAAAAGTTGTAACGACACTTTTTGCTGTAGTTGTAAGCCGTGTGGCGTGCGCGTGTTTCTCTGTCTGTCTCTCTCTCTCTCTCTCATAGAAAGCAAGCCAGTTATTTTCGTTTCGTCTTTCTATTTCGCATTGAACAGTGTGGTGTCGCGACGATTATTTTTGTTGAGTGTATACAGGTTTTTGTACATAACAAATAATAATAAAAATAATAATAAAATGAATCCTGACAGTGTTTCTGCACAAGTTCCGGATATTGCTGATGGAGTTACTCTTTACTATTGTGCTAACCAAGTCATACGCGTTATAATCTCTCCATTATTGTGTGTTTAGCAAGTGTACGCGTCATAACTTATAAATTTAAAAGCAAATTATATTTTAATATTACAATATCAATGCGTATGTACTGAAATTGAGCCTACTGATTAAGTTTATATTACATTATATTTGTTAATAATAAAAGAAATATTATTATAACTTAAAAAAAAAAATTATTACAATTCCTTCACTAATTAATCGAAAGGAACTTCGTTCCATCCGGGTGTCCCTTGACACCTCTCAACTTTTTACTTGTAGTTTTTCCGCTGATGTGATATCAACGAGTAACATACTTTGTACTTTTTTGCAAATGAAACTCTGGCGCGCAGGATTTTGATTATTTATGACTCATTCAGAATTAAGAATCAAATTACTTCAATATATGGGATAAGCTGACAGGGTATTCTAACTTGTTATCCCGTAAATGACAGATGAATAAATCACCCTATAACAAACTACATTGGTTACCAACTGAAAAAAATAAATTTAAAGGAAATTCAACCATATTCTTGGTTCCATGTTCACCTGGCTAATACCGATAGTCGAGGCAGTGAGCAAATACTGGAAGGAAGATACAACTGCTCTGAGTTACTCACATGGTAAAAAATTAAGCAGTGATTGTGCGAAGTTGCGATAGGTTCGGTTTCCTAGGTTGATATACAGGGTTAGTCAACAGGATTCCCTCGGTTCATTGCTCCTTAATGTATCACTATTTCGATTTTTAATTTTTTTTTGTCAAAGGGACCATCTAAGGACACCTTCTGAAATTATATTCATTCATACAGGGTATATCATTGATGCGTGGCTAACCAAAGTTGTTCATATTTTCATATATTCCGATCGGCTGTTCCATTGGCTGCTCGATGATTTTTTCAATTTTGAATTCCGTTGCGGCGTTGCCGAGTTATTCGAAAGGAATCTATTTTGTAGACTTCTTTTCAAAAAATTACCTATTTCACATTTTGAAATATTTAGTGAAGATAATTGGAGAATCGTTGGTCATTGAGAATACCCAGAATTTGGAATAAATTGTACAGGATGTTCGATACAACAGCACAAACTTTCAATGTCATGTACCTGAAACAACTCGTTTCCGAAATATTCTACATCCAAAAGATGGATATTTTTCCACAGAAAATATTGGTACAATGTTCGCCTTTGGTATCATATTTGGAATTAAACTTTGCATAAAGATCATATTTATTCGAATCTAACAGAAAATAATAATTAATGCAGCAAATGTTCAATGTGCCTGCCATTTTCACGGAATTCATTATCAATGTATTCCCGCACATCAGTGTGGTAATGTGCAGGCGCGCCATCTTGTTGTAGCCACATTCTCTGCCTCATTGCCAATGGAATATCATCTAATGAATCTGATAACTGACTTCGCAGAAATCTTAGATATTTTCTTCCATTGAGATATTGTTTTGCCCTGACTACGGGGTGTTGTGACTTACCACACCACACCTGTAATACCAGACATTATTCGTTAGATTGGAAAAACAGTATTAAGAGCAATCGACTGTCTGAAGAAGGTCGATACTGAAACTAGGTCTGGAGCGGCTCAGAACTAATTTCATTTCTCTTAAATACCGGAACATGGGCTGTTTATTCAGGAAATACTACCGTTCAGAAAGATTCGAAAAGTTATTCATAAAAGAAAATAAATAAAAGAATGCAATCATAAAATGTTAAGAATGTACATATATATTTAATAAAAATTTACACAATTCTCTCAATCGTCTATGGACGAATGATAAGCAACAATCTTCATACAATGAAAGCTAATGTAGCGTATTGGCAGGTAATTCTGCAGTGGGCTACACAATAGGAATAATTTTTCTAAAAGAACAATCTTGAAATTCAATTGCCACAAACGGCTAGAAATAATTCTCTTTTGAGATCTTTGTAATCCTGCAAACTATGGAGATACTTTACAGACATATACACATTTTAATAGGTTGGGTTTTGCCATAAACATAGATACAGAAAAACAAACATTAGACTCACCCTGTTTAACACTTATTCACTGGGGTCGTTTAAACTGCAATTAGTTCTGATTTTATTTATTATTTAGATTTCTCCGGCGTCAATTTGTTATTTTATTTTTATTCGTCCGATATAGTAGTAATCGCTTAATACGGCTATGGATTTTCTGAGAGATCGCGAACTATGGAATTGCGGACTCCCGTTGTATTATCTCTGTTCTAGAAGCGTTGACAAAAATAGCTAATTTGTGGAAAACTATACTGTTCACTCGTGTTTTTACTAAGAGCTTCAATACTTGATTTGAATTGGCTGAGTTTTTATGTTTTCTGAAGTTCACTACACTGATTGGGAAACTCTCATTATTATTGTACGATACTGTGATTCGTCTGACTTTTTAACCTCACTTTTGAGAGTGACATATTCTCTGGTTCACTGTTGAATATCGAATGCCCTTTGTTGACATGAAACTCACGCTTTTATAACCCTTTATCGGATCACGTGATGATTTGTCTAACCGCGCCTAGCGATTATAATTATCTTCAACTGGTCGTAATAAAAAATAATTAATGGGTTGTTTTGTTTCTGTCATGAATAAAAACATATAAAATATAATTTTATGCCTTCTCGAGGAAAAGTTATATTTAATGGCTGTCATACGCGGTGAATTTATGAAGTCTAGACGTGTCGCTCAATTTATGGCTTTGTTTTGGGGTTGTTATTTAAACTGATTTTCTTATCTCGCTGTGAATGTACCAAGTAGCAATCAATAATCTTTGTTTACTCTCCTAGATGAATTATTTATGTATCCGGTATACAAGGATTACTTCTTGATAATTATTTTTAAATGCATTTTAATTGTCTTCCAATAACAACGTATGGTTTTACGAGCGTATGCTTATCAGCTGTTTCAGCCGGATATTCTGGCTCTAACAGAAACACAAGTAAACTCGTCCACCAACAAGGTCCATATGCTTTGTCCTGGTTACGAACTCCATTCTCGATTCAGGTTCAAAGGTGGAGTCTGCCTTTACGCTAAAGCTAACCTTTCATGCCAGCGTGAAGAGAGTTTGGAACCGAAAGACTTTGATGTGATGTGGTTCAAGCTATCTGATACCAAACAGACTAAGTTCCTCTGCTGCCTTTACCTTTCTCCTAATGAACCTTCATATAACGACCTCTTTCAGTTTTTATCACTCAAACTGGACTACATTCAGGAGAACCATCCAACAGCTGAAACCATAATCATGGGAGACTTTAATGTACATAACGCTGCCTGGCTCAAATTCTCTAACAAAACAAATGATGCGGGTCGTCAAGCCGAGGCCTTCGCCATCCCTCATGGTCTAGAACAACTAGTCGAGCTACCAACCCGCATCCCTGATGTCAACAACCAGTCTGCCAATACACTAGATCTTTTCCTCACCACCAATCCTGACCCGTATAGAATAGAAGTTTGTGCCCCACTTGGAAACTCTGATCACACCCTCATCTCCACAACATGCTCTTTCCATTTACCATCGAGCTGCACAATACCACCCCGTCTCATGTGGCATTACAATTCGGCCGACTGGGAAGGTCTTCGTATGTTTTTCTCAGCGTTTCCATGGAAGAGAGTTTGTTTCTCTTCAGTAGATCCAACACGATGTGCTGAGACAATTTCTGAAATCATCATGTTGGGGATGCAAACTTAGATACCGAATACCGAAAGAAGAACATCATCCGATAAGACCTGGTTTAACAGAAACTGCTCTAGAGCTGTGGCTTCCAAACAGGCAGCATACCATCGATGGCTAAAAAATCCGGGCCCTGAGACCAGAGCAGCATATGTCGAGGCTAGAGGCATATGCAAAGAGACAATAGAATGCTCAAAAGATGCCCACAATGCCAAAATAAGATCAAAACTTGCTGAATGTCCTAACGGATCCCGTTCATTTTGGTCTTTCGCCAAAGCTGTGGGAAGAAACTTCACTTCCAGCTCATTTCCTCCTCTAACCAAAGAAGATGGAACACTAGCAACGACTGCCCAGGAAAAGCCAATATCTTTGCGCACCTATTTGCTGGAAATTCCACTCTGGATTCATCGGGAAAACAACCCCGAACATTACACCTATTGACAGTCACATGCCGAGATCACCTTTCGCCAACGTACTATCAGAAAGATTTTGCTGGGTCTCAACACCAACAAAGCCTGTGGATCTGACGGAATCCCGCCGATTGTTCTCAAGAAATGTGCCCGAACTAACACCTGTTCTTTGCAAGTTGTTCAACCACTCTTACAATTTGGGGTATTTCCGTCCAATTGGAAAATTGCAAGAGTACAGCCAGTCCCTAAAAAAGGCAAAAGGCCCTACCTAGCAGCTACAGACCTATCGCACTGCTATCTATTATTTCAAAGGTCATGGAAAAAGCCATCAACATCGAGCTCATGAAATATCTGGAAGACTCAGGAATTGTCAACGATAGGCAATATGGCTTCCGTCATCAGAGATCAACTGGTGACCTGCTTTCTCTCACATCTGTTTTCAAACAGGTCTCTCCATGTAGTGGGCCAAGCTTCCGTCTTATGGCTTGCCCCCTCAGCTGTGTTCTCTGCTTGCTAGTTTTCTATCAAACAGGTCTCTCCATGTAGTGGTCGATGGAGTTTCATCTGACACTCTACTCATAAATGCTGGTGTTCCGCAAGGATCTATTCTCGCACCAACACTATTTCTACTTCACATCAACGACCTGTTGAAAGCAACAATTCTCGAGTGGGGATCTAATAACTTGGTAGAATTCAATGCAAACAAAACACAAGCATGTCTTTTCTCTAGAAAAGCCGATCTCACTGTGCCTAACATAACTTTGTCAGGAGTAACCATACCACTGAAGTCATCCATATCGATGCTTGGTATTACTATCAGCAATAACCTTTCCTGGGAAAATCACGTGAGGTCCATTGCCAAAAGTGCATCCCAAAAACTCTGTTTTTTGTTTCGTGCCAAGAGCTATTTCACCCCCACTCAGCTGCTTATGATCTATAAGGCACAGATCCGACCTGTTCTGGAATACTGTTCCCATATTTGGAGCGCGGCACCTAAACATATCCTGAGGCTATTGGATTCTGTCCAAAAAAGGGCAATTCGTCTCGTCGGTGATGCCTCGCTTACAAACTCGCTCACTTGTCTGGAACACCGTAGAAAAGTTGGCGATTTGTCACTATTTTATAGATATTTTCATGGGCGATGCTCTTCTGAAATATCAACAATCGTTCCTGCTTTGGCAGTCTCTTCGAGATTAACCCGTCAAGTTCAGTCATCACACCCCTTCGTGGTCACTTTGGAGACCTGCAGAACATCACTTTCCAAAGACTCGTTCATCCAACGAACAGCGAGGCTTTGGAACTCATTGCCTAGGGAGGTGTTCCCCGAGGCATACAACCTCCAGAAATTTAAGAAGAACACCAACTCCTACCTTCTTTCCCTTGGTCCCACGATGTTCTCTGAACATTACAGGATAACCCTTTTCGTGGGAACCAAAACATAAAAAAAAAAAAAAAAAAAAAAGTCCAGCAGGTGGTCCCTATTGACCTTTTCTGTTTATCAAGTTTTTATTTAAAACTATTACGTTGTTTTGCATCGTAGAAAGTTTCTCTATAATTACGTGGCTTAACAATATCCGTTGAAAAAAAGGGCCCAATTACACGCCGTCCAATGATACCTCCCCAAACATTCAGTGACCAACGTTGTTGGTGATTGACATATCTAACAAAATGAGGATTTTCAGTTGCATAATAGTGCATATTATGCCGATTCACATGGCCATTGTTGTGAAACGTGGCTTCGTCCGAAGATTTTATCTACACCCCATTGGCAAAACCGCATTCGCTCTGAAAAATATCTTTCAGTAAGCTCTTGCATTAACTGCATATGATATGGATGGTAATTGCATCTTCTCACCATCCGAGAAACACTACTTTGAGATATTCCCAACTCCCGACTCAAAATACGTGTACTCACATGGGGATTCTCGGTAATATGCAATGCAATATCAAGAGCATTTTCATCATTCGTTACAGGACAAGCACGTTAAAATTTTTTGTAAAATACTTTTCCGGTTTCCTCAAATATTGTTTTGAGGTCTCGAGATGCTCGCTGTTCTGGATGTCTTCTCTCAGGAAACTTTTGTTCGTATAATCTAGATGCCAGTAAGCAATTGCTTTTCCCCAAAGCATACACCATTTTAACCATGTCCTCTAAACGATAATTTATAATGCCACAATAATTTTTAATACAACTGGATTGTAGTTTGACAGTTACCTCTATTTACAAATTCCGATACTCATTTTTTCAGCGGTAGTCATGGATAACTAAACTAGAAAAAATAGTTACATTTGAAAATTTTGCTATGATAGTTATTCATGAGTTGCCAAGAATGCTTTTGAAGATGGAAAAAAATAATTGAAACATCATTCGGTATCATTATTTTCTAAGAACAAACATGTAGATAAAAAAATCTATAGAATTGTTGATTTGATATTGAACAATTCCTTTAAACCAGAATATCTCGGAAACAGGTTGTTTAAGGTATATGACGTCGTGGATGAAAAGTGTAGGGTCATTAAAAAGGAGTTGATTCAAATGAAAATATACAGGGTGTTCCATATGAAAAAATCAAAATACCGATGTTTGAAAATGGCTAAGTTTGTGTTGTTGTGTCGAACTTCCTGTACAATTCATTGCAAATTCTTGGTATTCTCAATGAACATCATCATATCGACCAACGATTCCCCAATTATTTTACTAAATATTTCAAAATGTGAAATAGGTAATTTTTCGAAAAGAAGTCTACAAAATAGATTTTTTTGAATAACTCGGCAACGCCGCAACGGAATTCAAAATTGAAAGAATCGTTGAGCAGCCAATGGAACAGCCGATCGGAATATATGAAAATATACCGGGTGTTTCATTTGAAAAAGAACAACTTTGGTTAGCCACGCATCAATGATGCACCCTGTATGAATGAAAATAATTTTAGAAGGCGGTCTTAGATGGTCCCTTCGACAAAAAAATATAAGAAATCGAAATAGTGATACATTAAGGAGCAATGAACCACGGGAATCCTGTTGACTCACCCTGTATTATTTTCCTAAAATTGATAAGAATCCATTCTATCTGCTCAAATATATATCCAAACATGTGGAACTGAAAAAATATCTGTCGAATTCTGAAATGAAAGCGAAGCAATGAACAACAAGATGTAGGTATCGGGTTATACACTATAAATCACCCAACCCTTAAATCTTTATTATTTTCTATAGAAAAAAAAAGTAAGATGTAAAAGTTTTGTGGTTATGACTGAATTTTGATAAAATGCTATCAAAAATACAGTAGGGTGCAGATTTCAGGGGATAGCCTTCTTCCAACGGTATACCCTGTATATTATTAAATTTTTGGAATCATATTTTTCTCCTGATTTCAAAAATATACCATATTTTACCCCTATCTTATACCGCTTTTGAGTTATTAAACGTTGACTAACACAGTTAGACTAGTTGTTACTGTAAATACCTATCCTATGGAAGTTAACATTTTCAAAGTATGATATGAAAATAACATATTATGTTTGTTTAGTGACATTTCTTCAATGGACTTATCAAAATGGTTTACAGTGAGGAAGTAAAAGTTCAAATTTATACTTGTTATTTACAAAAGAACAAAAATTAACGTGCAGCAAAAAGTGCATATCGTGCAAATCGTCCACAACATCGTCAGAAAATACATTCAACAATATTTACCAAAAGGTGAATCATACCTCCAGTATCCGTGGAAAAAAGTTTATAGGTCAAGAAAACCAGGAAGAACAGCTAGATATACTGCTTCATGCCGAAAGTAAGCCTATCAATATCGCGAATAGACTTTTTATAAACATTGTATTATTTTTTAGAAAATTCTGAATTTACTTTGAAAAATGTAACCGATCAATTACGTGAAAGTTTTTCCAAAATTCAACAAAATTTTACCCGTACAAGTTTTAACAGAGACTCATCAGAGAAAAAGGCTGGAATTTTGCCAACAGATGATCCACAATTTGAATGAATATCCCGTTTATTCAACTAAAATATTATGGACTGATGAGTCATCCTTTTCTACGACAGGAGTTTTCAATAGGATGAATAGAAGGTCGTGGGAAAAAAAGCACAACAGAAAAAATTGGTGAAAAAATAAAGAAAACAGGAAGAAATACTGTTAGCGTTTGGTGCGGATTTTTTCGAAATAAAATTGTAGGAAATAATGGAAGTTAAATGGCCACCTAACGGTACGGACTTGACCCCTAAGGATTAATTTTTCTGGGGACTTCTAGATGTTAATATTGATATTCAAGTCATTAAAAATACGATTCGACTTGAAATAGAGAATCTGAATGTCAATAATGAAGCAATTTCCAATGCACTTATAAATATAAGAAAAATACTAGGTGTTATTGAGAATGAAAGTGATCTTTTTTCTATAAAACGTGACGGAGATTGACGGACGATCCGTAGGTAAGTCTGTCTTATTTCAGCCTGGCTCTGTAAAAGATATCTTTTCTCTGGCGGAGTAAAAGTATACTTTTACTCAGGCGGAATAAAAGTATACCGTTATACCGTTACTCCACCGGAGTCATAATTCCATGTATATTTGTAGAGTTTGAAAAAAAACATTCTTCAATTGAAAACATATTTTTCTGCGTTTGTTCTCGGAAAAAAAGGAATAAATCATGTCAATCAAATAAACACATTGTATTTTCATAAATATTACTAAGCAACATTAGTTCAAATGATTTCTTGGGAAAAAACACCAAATTCAACCCTCGAATCGAACAAATTCCACCCACCTACCTATAATAATAATAATAATAGATCTATTAACTTCAGCTACAATATAAATAGAAGCACAAAAATAAACAAGTTATAACAAGAGAAGTCACGTAAACTGTTACCAGTTCGTGCCCAACTGAGAAATTAAAATTTTCTCATAGGAAATACTTCGGAAACTTGTGAAAATGTGTAAAACAATCAACAAATCACTACCCACCTATGAAATTTCACATCCAGCTCTAATTTGTATCTAACGACACAATTGTAGGCTGTACACGATGAAAGCATACTCAAGAATATTTAGAGCTTGTCAAACAGTTAGAAAATGCTGGAAAAATTCATAAAAAACTTGCGAAACACCTCACGAAAACACATATAAACAATTTACGAAACCAATGTTTTGTATGAACTCATTCTGTCCTTTTCCACAGGTATTCTGATATCAATGGTCTCTTTCTCACAACCAGTGCATATTATTATATGATAGATAGATAGATAGATATTTATTTTCAAACTGATAAAACAGAATTAGTGGGTCGTCTATGGTTCTAGCACCCGGCCAGACAAATATATAGGGTAGCAACAGACTGGAGTAGCAGTGACGAAGATAATGGCTTTAATAAAAATTTTTTAATTTATTAATATTATAATATATAAACAATAAATTTAATAAAATGTCGAATTTTGTATTGAATTCAATTAAAAAAATAAACTTTATGAAATTCCAAAACATTATTTACTCATTTATAATAGGTTTATTTTTCACTCATTTATCAACATGAGAACTATAGTCATTTACTTTTCAAACATAGATTTTTTAGTCATATATAACTCTAAGGCCCGGTATATCCACCTCCGGTTATACTAGGAATAAATTAACCAACGGTTAGAATATGCTTTTGTTTAACGTTTATTGACAAGGTTGATTTATTCCTAGTATAACTGCAGGTGGAAATACCGGGCCTGAATAAAATTAACCGATCAATCCAAATAAGTATCTCACTCGCATCCACTCGGATGTATATTGCCTCGCGCTCGCACCTACAGCTACCCTATATGTTTGTCTGACCAGGTGTTAGAACTGTCGAAACTGTCTAACTACTGAGAGAACATTTTCGAATAGTTATTCAAGTAACATATATAAAATTCAGCCTTTATACTAATATTTAAATTAAGGGGAAGGTTAAAAGGTTTAATATAAAAAATTACTTTGACAAATATTTTGCTATTTCATACACCTTTGATACTCCAAACCAATCCAATAACATTTATTGCTTAATATTTACATGTGGATATTTCAAAACTAAGTACAAATATGTACCATGAAACAATCTCTTCTTGCTTCTCGTGTTCCATGGGGGAAAGGGAGGAAGAGGAGGGAAGTAGTTGCGGCTTTTGTATGGGAAGTCGTTAACCACCAGCTTGCAACCTCCCGAAGGGGCAAATGGGTCCCTGCTGATTTTGGCAGGTAGCCTTTTCATATTGGTTTTATGTTTTAATAAAAACATTCGCATTTGTGGTACTTGCGTTTATGTACCTATACTCTATTCAATTTGGATTCCAATACTGCTGACGTTTAAAATTTAATATGTTTAAAGTATCAAATAGTTGTATTTACCGGAAAATAAATTATGAAAACAAAAACCGGTTTTTGTATTTTTTAAATCTTCAAAGGAAAAGATAGTGTGCTTTTACCCTATCTGTTGGATTTTAGATAATTGATTTTTTATTAGTTGTTATTTAGTGGTTCTCGGTATAAATCCAATTTTCGTAAATAACCCCGTGCTTCCTAGGTATTCCCTCTCTTATGTTAGTTATATTCGCCGTGAGCGGACTTTTAGAGAGATGATAATGATAGAATTTATCGGATAGTTTAGTAATGTAGCTTTCAAGCTTTTCTACTACCGCAAGTTCGCGAAGCTCATCCAGACGGATGCAACTATTACTATTAGTGACTATACGCAGTGCTTTCTGCAGCCTCTTCAGTCTTGACAGCTGGGTTTTGGCAGATTGCAGAATATTGGGCAGACGTATGTGATAGTACGTCAGATTATTTGTTTTGCTCGCTTGCGGCTGCCCCCCTCTGTAACGATAGAGCTATGGGATTATGTGTGGGATTATTTCTGCTTTTTTCAGACAATCTGGGTAGTGTTGCCACTTACCTTCGCTACCAATCCAAAATCCAATCCAAAAATATTTATTATCAAAAACATGTACATGTTAAAAACTTGAGTTTGCAATTTCTCCTTTCCTCTTCTGTGTAGGGGGAAAGGAACTGCCGCTCGTAGTTAGGGGTTTATAGACTGCCTTCTCGTAGGAGGCGAAGGGGCAGCTTCTGCTGGTGTAAGCAGTGAGCTCTGATGATATATCAGTTTGTTTCTTTCCAATAATGAAAGTTTGTGACGCCTCCTGCCTTATGGCTTATGCGTCTGCCCGATTATTTGTTTTATTTCCGATAATTCAAAGTTTTTTTCCTCTATGTTTTCTGACTGACTCAAGTAGTGCTGGAAAATTAGATAAAACCAGTTCAGATAATTCAGAGTTTTAAAAGAGTTTCCCCTTTGGTTTTTTTCATTTACACTCTTATGCACTTCTACATTCTTAATTATTATTAATAATTTCTCTGTACAGTTCCAGACTCTGGAAAATTACGCCGTGTTTCCTTGGCTCGTTTTCTCTAATATTCGTTATACCTGCGGTTAGTGGGCTTTTGGGTATGTGAAGTCTATAAAACTTGTCTGAGATTTTACTTATGTAATCTACTATTTTTCCCACTCCTGCCAATTTGCGCAAATCATCCAACGGGATGTATCTGTTACTATACGGAGTGCTTTATTCTGCAGCCTTTCCAACCTCGAAAGTTGAGTTTTAGAAAGGCTGCAGTATATTGGACAAGCGTATGTGATTGCCGGCCTGATTATCTGCTTGTAAATTCTAATTTTGTTGTCCATTGTCAAGTTGGAGTTGCGTGCAATGAGGGGGTAGGTCCGCTTAATTGCGGCCGCCCCTCTCTGCAATGCCAACGAGATATGTTTATGCAAGTTCAGATGCTTGTCCAACTCCACTCCCAGGTATCTCACTGAGGGCCTCTCCATCACTCGGCTTTCTTCAATCTTTAACTTCCTGGAAATCTTCATATTCGTTCGTTTTTTCGTGAAGTTAACGACCTCTGTTTTATTGAATTCAGCTTGATCTTTTTATCCGCCATATATGGTATGATCAACCGATCCAGATGAATCTGGAGCTGCCTTGCAGCCACTTCGCTGCCAAACGAGTGGGCGTAGATCGCGGTGTCATCCGCCAACATAGCCGTACTCGTCTGCGCGAAGGTCGGAACATCATGGGTATACAACCCCAAGACCCCTGGGGGACCCCCGCTCCGATTGTATGTTCTACCGAACTGGTACCACTAACATTGACTTTGAACTTTCGTTCCGTCAAGTACGAATCTACCAATTTTATGAGGTAAAAAGGCATGCGTGCCTCTGCCATTTTGGCGATCAACCCTTCCATCCAGACCGTGTCGAACGCTTTTTCGGTGTCCAACAGGACCATAACTGTGTTGCGGTCCCCGTGGAACGCTTCCTCAACCCCGTGAATAACCGGGCTACTTGGGAAGTTGTTGAATGACCCTTCCTGAACCCGAATTGTCCAGGCAGGATTACCCTTAGTCCTTCCACGCATTCCGCAACACGGTTCAAGAGGATTTTATCAACCACTTTCGCAACCACGCTCAGGAGCGAGATGGGCCTGTAGCTTCGTATGCCATTTTTATTTTTCCCCGCTTTGAGTAGTGGGATTATTTCTGCAGTTTTCAGACAGTCTGGATAGTGCTGCCATCTGATAATCGCATTAATTATATACAGTAGTTGTACGTTTGCTTTTTTTTGAAGGTTTTTGAGCAGAACGGCGTCGAGTTTATCCAAGCCCGGCGCTTTGTTCATAGTTTGTTAAAACCTTTTGAAGTTCCGAGGGTATCATTCTAATTGCAGGCGTGTCCCGAATGTTTTTTGCCACGCTAGACACTCTCGTATGTTCTGGCCGCGTGTCTGGTTGTACAATGTGGACTCTGCTGAAATACCTACCAAACAAAACCGCTTTTTCCTGCGGATCTATCACCGCACGTTCGGGGCCACTCACCTATGGCTGGTATGGGTTCTCTTTTTCTTTGAAATTTTCTAGTCATATCCCACAGTGAGTGGTCCCTTACGTTGAGGTTCTCAAGTTTCCGATTCCACTTGTCGTTCGTGTTGACATTTATAAGTTCTGTAATTTCCGCCCCCAGTCGCATAAAATGCTCTTTATGGACTGGGTTTCTCGTTGCTTGCCAACGTTTCCGTTTTTTATTTTTGATTTTGATCAAGTCTTTGATATTTTGCGGAATCGGAAAGTTGTAACCCCTCACGATTATTTGTTACCTGCCAAAGCCACGATGATCCAAACTTCATAGTAACCCCTCGTTCCCACCTATGTTGGGAGCATGCGCTAAGAAACTTTCAACTTTTATAAAAAAAATTTTTTTTAAATATTTATAGTTTCAACATCGGCAGGTAGAGCATTTATTATAGAACGGTGAGGGCGCGTGCTATATGTCGTAAATGAGTAAACCTACCTATGATTTGCATAGACAATTTGAAGTACCTAACTACAATATCGGACCCGAAATTGTCTAATAACGAAGCATTCATATGAGAGACAAATGACAATTAATAAATGTAGGGTGCACGATCGTGTGGACATCTGCACAACGATCGTGGCAATCATGGCCCATTCTGTGATCGTCCATCATGGCCGATGGTGTAGAGGTGCCTAAAGATGAATCGTCGGCAAATAAAACAGTATAACATGGTTTCATATAGTAGTGAAGATCATTGACATGAATCAAGAGTAAGAGTGTACCCAGAACCGATCCCTGCGGTACACCTAGATTGTCGATAGACGTCATTTTATATTTATACACATTGTTTTTCAAATTGTGCCCCGCAAAAACGTAAATTTTTCATCATATATGAAAATGAAGAACAATATAGACCATTATTGAATCTGTTTAGTAACAAATCAAAAAATTCATAAAAATGTCCCATTGTACGGTCACCGAAACAAAGACATAGTTAGGATTTCGGTATTGCAGCGGTTGTCAAACGTAGGTAAATACGGTTATGATAAAACAAATAATTCTTCCTCTCACCTATCATACACTTTCACAATTTTTTATAGGAGAAGTAGATTTACTTTCGATTTGTTCATCAACTGTTGGTGTAGTGCAATGAAGGGAAATACAATTTCTAATGGCAGCTATATTATTCAACTCATCTGCAAAAACTTATTTCTGTAAAAAATCGTAGGTCAGATAGTGTAGTTGCAGATGACGAAGCGAATATTTGAATTGGCGATAATTTTCATACAGTTTGGGAGAGAGCTACGTATGAATTGAAATTATGTTTGAATGGTTTCATTTGAAAATGATCACTGTGAACTAACAAAAACACAAAATACGCACAATTTCACCTTCCTATGTCGTATGTGATCTATTGGATGATCAAGTTGCAATCAAAACTGTAGAAAAAAAGTAATTTTCAAGGAATATACAAGATAGTAACTCGAAGTGGGAAGATTACATAGAAAAAAAGAGCTTTTCCGATTCTTAACAATGAGTATCTTAACAATAACTTTTTGGAATTGATAGGTTTTCAAATGGAGTAAATAAATTTCCCAAATCCGCAAATTGTTGATGTTTTATACTTATATGAAGTTCTCGGGATCATTGTGATATGGAGAACTATACATGGTATTTTATTTGAAGAAGATAGGATTTCAGTTGCAAATTAAATTCTCCTAAAATACTTAGTTTGTTTTAAAATATTTGTACAAGTATTTTCATCCGTTATTTCAAAATTATTCTCCAACGAGCGGGGAAAGATATCATATTGAAAGTTTTCTCAAAAGTATTCACTTCAAGTCGAAAATATCAATGCAAAAAAGTAGTAGCACATTACTATTAATGGACTTATGGATGACTGAACACGTTTCTCGTTGGTTGCGGCAATAGACAAAGATGTAATTGTGGATTCGTGAAACAGTGTTTATTCAGTTATTGTTTTCATTCATGGATATTGCGAACAGATGATAATCATCTTGAATTTCCGCCGTATTTTTGACCATTTTACCGAACTCAGCGGTGGCGCCCATGGAATAACAGCTGGTAATAATTAGTTTTCCAAGTCAAAGGAAATTGGGATCGCGGTTCTAGCAACGATTTGTCCAGAAGACAATCAGTCCGTTCGTTTCGTGCTAGTAATCGGATGGGAATTGCATTTCCTAACTAATTCCCACAATAGAGCTAGTTCAGTGTGGAATAAATATTTAAGAGTTTTTTCCAATTTATACTAAACCCTCTCAAAAACATCATATTGCCTACTTTTATTCTAGTGTTAACAATGGTTGCATTGAAACCTGATCCTGAATCATCCGCCACTACTAGTGGCAAAACCTGGGGACTGGGCATATTGAAACCCTGGTGGTATCGAGTCACAGAATCCTCCAGAATCCTACCTAAGTGTCTACAACCTAGGAGTAGACAGATTGTGACCTATCAACTACAGATTGGTTGAAATAGGTAAATCGAAAGCTGTTGAGCTGACTATTTGAAAACTGAAACTACTCTAACTGCAATGAAAAGATCTCCTAGAGCGTTCAATGAGGAATTTTCAAAATACTTCGAACGTAATAAAAAAAATATACACATATTATACGGGTGACATCAATATTGATCTTCTGCAATATTTAGATTATAGCGAGGAATATAAAAGCATTCTGAGCTCCTTTGATTTCGCCTCCTTCATCAATCAATAAACGAGACCTAGAAGTACAACTTGCTTAGATAATTTCCATATCAAAAGTTATATGAGAATCTCAGAAAATATCAAATCATCCATCTTTTAAGTACACAATAACTGATCATTATCCAATCGCAGCAGTACTAAATCTAGAAAAAAAAACAACATGAACACACCCGAAAAAACTAGGAAATACAGCAACTACGAGAAACTGAAACATAACCTCAACTTAGAAAAAAATTCCTTATATGAAGCAAAATGTGGATATTATTTCTCATCAATACTTCCTCAAAACATATAAAAAATAACACAAAAGCAGTATAAAAAAAAGAAAATACCATGGGTCACACCCGGATTATTGACATCTGTAAATCACAAAAATGAATTATATAAAATGTTGCAATATAACCCAAACATTAGACTGAAGAATGAATATACGGCTTAAAGAAATAAACTGAATAGACTCCTACAGAAATCGAAAAAAGAATACTATAAAGGTTTGATAGCACACAACAAAAATACTTCTGAAACCCTATGGCAATGTGTGAATATATTATGCGGCAAAGCAAAATCTGAAACAAAAATTGATCAAATAAGAAACCAAAGAAGTGTTGTAATTACTGATAGAATTAAAATATCAAATGAATTCAATGACTCTCTAGGTAACTTGGGAAAATCCTTAGCAGAAAAAAATAACATTCCAAACAATTTCGAAGAAAATATTCAAAACGTAGAGAACCCAATGTATCTATTTCCATCTAGTGAATCCGAAGTCAAAAGAACTATAGAAACACTCTGGTAAAGACGGCATACGATCAGAAATACCCAATTACATCACTGCTCCAATGTCTTTTCTGATAAACGAATATTTCAAAGCAGGATGTTTCCCCAAGTCGCTGAAAATCGGTCTCATCAAACTTTTATTCAAATCAGGCGTCAAAAAAAACTTGGAAATTACCGGCCGATTTCTCCGATTTCGAACATTGCAAAAAATATTGAAAAGATACTACAAAGTGGGATTTTTTTCAAACTCTATATCATTTCAAACAGTCAATATGGCTTTAGAGAAGGAACATCGAGAAGTTGCCATTTGTGCACTAACATCGAGAATATACAGAGCAATAGATACAAAGAAGTATTCACTCTGCATTTTCGTCGATCTCTCTAAAGCGATCGACACGGTTTGTCATGAAAAACTATTGAAGAAACTTCGAAGGTATGGCATCAGAGGAAATTCCTTCAATTTACTGAAACGACAACAACAAGTATGTGTTGACGATATTATCAGCGAATTAGAAATTACGGATGGAGTGCCACAGGGAACTGTACTTGGGCCATTATTGTTCACGCTCTATATAAATAGCTTATTATCAATGGACATAGCAGGTTCGGTTCTCAATTTCTTCGGTTTCAGATTCGATTGTATGGAAACGAGATGAAAATTAAATTTTTTAGACGTTTCGCCTTCGTTTGGGAGCATCTCCAGTAACATTTATTTAAAATATTAGAATCTGAAGATAAAATATTGGTTTGGATAACATCATATGTAGAAAGTTAGGTTGTGTCGGAAATGAAATTTAATTACCTAACCCCAAAGGTAATTAAATTTCTTCTTAGACACAACCTAACTTTCTACATATGCTGTTATCCAAACCAATATTTTATATTCAGATTCTAATGTTTTCAATACATTTTACTGAAGATGCCCCCAAACGAGGGGCAATTTTCTTCTCGTTTTCATACAATCGAATCTGAAACCCGAGAAAACTCCAAATATATATATATATATATATATATATATATATATATATATATATATATATATATATATATATATATATATATATATATATATATGTATAGACAATACGTTGTCACCTCAGTGTCGTTGACTGGACGACCTGACCTCACCCCTTCCTGGTTGTAATATTTTATTCATTTATGCATATATCTTCTGAGGGGAGCCTTCGAAACAGGGTTCTCAAAAGAGGGGAAATGATTTCCTTTTTTTTAAATATATGTATATGTATATAAATGTATAGATACTTCAAATACGAAGTGACCTCATTATATATAAGGCCGCGCGAGATTTGCAATTCCTTCCCGCCTCATACAGTGTTGCTGCGTATTCGAAAAGTGTGCGTAGTGCAATTCGATTCAAAATTGGTATGTGGGGGTTTTCGGGGTCGGAGAGTATGATTTTTTTGTCAAAATTTATAAATTCAGGATGACGGCTCCAAAATGGCGGGCGAATTTTGTGATTATGGTCCGATTCGATTCAAAATTGGTGTGAGGGGGTTTTCGGGGTCGGAGATTATAGAAGTTCATAAATTCAGGATGGCGGCCCCAAGATGGAGGACGAGTTTTGTGATTATGGTCCAATTCGATTCAAAATTCGGGGTCGGAGATTATAATTTTTTTGTTGAAATCCATAAATTCAACATGGCGGCCCCAATATGGAGGACGAGTTTTGTGATTATGGTCCGATTTGATTCAAATTGATATCAGCGGTTTTCGCAGTCGAAGATTTCGAATTTTTCGTCAAAATTTATAAATTGAAGATGACGACTCCACAGATGGAGGACAATTTTTCTGATTACGGACATATTTCATTCAAAATTGGTATGTATGTGTTTTCAGGTTCAGAGATTAGGAATTTTTTGTCAAAATCTATAAATTCAAGATTTGGGACTCCAGGATGGCGGACGAGTCTTGTGATTATGGTTCTATTCAAAATCGGTGTGTGGGAGTTTTTGGGGTCGGAGATCAGCTCAAAACTTACAGGGAAGAGACTTCGTAATAACGGTGCTCTATTAGAAATGAACAGATCAAGTCGAACTAACTAAAAAGCAAAAAATTGATTAACCAATAAAACATTTTGAAGACAAGCTTTTATTTGAGCCCCAAAAGAAAAAAATTTAAAAATTTAATTTTTTTTTAAATTAATTGGTACCTACTTTATGAACACTTCGCGCGACAAGCTTTTTGAAAGCTTATGATCCATAAAAAAATAATTAAATCATTGTCAGCGATGACTAAAACTTATTTTATACGTTTAAGTTCGCGGCTTAAATGAAAGTTCGTCTTTAAAAATGTTGTTCATTAGTTAATTATTTTAAAGCATCGAGTGGTACACCTGCATACATGTTTTACGTTTGTATCATTCCTTTGGCATTGAAATGTCGAATTTAAACAAAAAAAATCAGAGACAAACCTACGCAGATCGAAGGAGACAAAATTTGGATGAATGTTTCATTTAAAGATATGCAAGATCGGTTTGTCTTTATTTTATGGGACATTCGTATATTCTCTGCAGGTTTTCTGAAAGATACCATTTATTACCTGCAACTTTTGTCAAATGTGATTTGAAAGTACTTCTTAAATGTTCATGCATTTAAAATACAGAGTGACCCACCGAAACCTTTTCATTTCTCCTAAAAAAAAAAGAAAAATACGCTTGAACATATGAACGTTAGTTTTTAAAACGAGAAAATTTTTTGTCTTTTAGCCCCTCTGTTCAAACCCTTGAAATCTGAAATGTGAATGAGTGATGACTTATTTGAATGTGAATTGAATACCTTTTCAACGGAATATTGCTCGTTGAATTTGGTATGTGACACACCCAAAAGAATTTTCGAAATTTATAAATTTCACCCCTACAAAATAAAACTGGTTCATGAACATGAAGACGATAACGAACGACGTTTGAAATTTTGTGAGTTAAATAGTGAAAGATTGATACGCGATCCACAATTCTTATTTAACATTTGTTTTTCAGATAAATGCTAGTATTATAATTATTGATACTATCAATCGATATAATTGAAGGCAATATTCCAAACAATATATCATAGAATTGAACAATACATACCCAAAATCGCTAAAAACTAAATGTGTGGGCTGTTACATTTGGGGACCGCATTTTTTGGGCTTATTTTAGCTATCTGGATATTCGACTGGTGAAATATACCTAGAGTTGCTGTAAACCACTCTTGACCCTACTTTAACGAATGCCATGGAATAATATAACTTTCATCGGCTAGCAAATCTAGTTTTTCACCAGGGTAGAGCACCCGCATACTATGCAAGTTCTGCAAAACAGTTTCTGGATGAAAATTTGTCTGGCAGATGGATTGAAACGAAAGGTAACTTTTGAATAGCCTGCAAGACCTGCTGATTCATTTCCACCTGTCATTTTCTTGTTGTGGAAACATTTTAAATCTAAAATGTATGCAACCCAGCCCAATTCTTCAGAATACTTGCGACAACGAATAGTGTACGAGTGTCGACAAATAACTCCTGAAATGCTCCACAATGTTCGCGAATATTTCTAACAGTGCCTTTGAAATTATATTTTGGAGGTTTGGGATGAAAAATTTCAACATTTATTTGATTGAAACGAGTGGTAAGAAATTTTGTTAAATTTAATGCCTTATCTCTTCCAAACTACTCACCCGACATCAACGAACGATATCCTATTGAAATGAGGCATTACTCTCCGTTTCTATTTGAGGTGCAGAGGGTAGAAGAATACCAATGAAATATTTCCCCCCAAAAACTTATGCTCATGTGTTCAAGCGTACTTTGATTTATCAATTTAGGAGAAAATAAACCTACGTAAAATATTTTTGGTGGTCCACCCTCTACAGTCACATGTTAAATCCGCATCATAATGCAAATTATTCATTAGTGAATGCCAACTGGCGTGCAGAAAAACAATCACCTGAATTGGTATTTTTTTAAATATTGCTAAATGTTTCAGAAATTATGTATATTTTGAATTCAACAGTCTAATCTATTTACGGCCCTTCAGTAAAGTTTGAAGTTTTCTATATTTTTCATGGGTTTTGGAATAAATCATTGAAACTAGATTAATATTGTATTAAATTTTATGAATTTCCATTTGCGTTTTAGTTTTCGTATAAGAAGTATTCCTATTCAGTAGAAAATTAAATAATTGATAAAAAAACCTTTTAAATGACAAGTTTTTATTCAAATGCGTTAAAAAGTAAAAAATAATTGCTTTGTATGTCTGATGTAGTTTATCCCGTTTCTTATAGATTCAAGAGCTTGTCGCTCAAAGTTTTCAGTTCGAATATAAAAGCGAAAAGCTTTCGAATCTATAACTCACTGAATGACCTACGTCATACATCCAAAGCAATTATTTCTTACTTTTTGGCGAATTTGAATAAAAGCCTGTCTTCACGAAGGTTTTTTATATCTTAATCAATGCATTTTTTTGAAGCGTCGTCATTATGAGGCCTCTTTCCTGTTAAATCTGAGCTATCGAGTTCTTCCATGGGAAGACCATCTGAAGAATAACTCGTCTGCCATCCGTTAGCTGCCATTTTCAACTCATGAATTTTGACTTGAAAATCAACAATCTTTGACTGAATTCATATTCTCCGAACCCAAAAACCTCGACATACCAATTTTGAATAGAAATGGTCCATAATCACAAGACTCGTCCACCATCTTGGAGCCGCCGTCTTGAATCTATGAATTTTGACATTAAATTCATAATCTCCGACCCCAAAAACCCCCACATACCAATTTTGAATAGAATCGTACCATTATTACAAAAAACGTCCGCCATCTTGAATTTATGATTTTTTGATAAACAATTCATAATCTCCGTCCCCAAAAACCACCACATACCAATTTTGAATATAATCGGACCATAATCACAGAGATCGTCTGGAGCCGCCATTTTGATTTTATGAATTTCGACAAAAAATTCATAAACTCCGACTCCGAAAATCCCCTCATATAGTTATTCTAATCCTAATTGGAACATCAATGAAAATAAGAGCACTTCGAGGAGTGTTCATATGCACTGCCCGGCAAATGGAAAATTAATATATTATCAGTGTTTTTACCTTCAATGCATTCCTGGTACAATCATAAAAAAGTTCTGTCGTGTGGAAGAGAATTCCTTCTCGAAACTTTTTATGTCGGTCCAATTGGGATTAGAAATACTATACCAATTTTGAATTGAATCGTGCCATAATTAGAAAACTCGTCCGCCATCTTGAATTCGTGATTATTGTCAGAAAATTCATAATCTCCGACCCCGAAAACCCTCACGTACCAATTTTGAATGAAATCGGACCATAATCACATAGTTTGTCGGAACTGCAATTTTATTAATTTTGAGAAAAAATTCACAATCTTCGACCTCGAAAATCCCCCTATACCAAAAATTCCATAAAACATTGTCACGGGAGCTATAAACACGTGCCAAATTCCACGTTATTCGATCAATTTAACTTTTAAGATTTGATTACACTTATCGGATCTGGTGAAAGTGAATAAAGACTTCTAAAATCATCACAGGTTGAATGAATCGCAAAAAAATCAAGTGAAAATTGGATCACCGCATATCTACTATGAAAATTCCACTTAAAAAAATCAAAAACATTCAACAAGTAAAGAGGCCATCCACCCAACATAATTTGTATTCCAGTAATCAGAGATCGATTGTTTTCAATTCAGCTACTTACCTTCAACATATTCAACATCAATAGGCCCCTATGAGCCATTATTTATCACTTATCACACATATAAATATTTATTTAAAGTGCGCAAATATATTAACGATCAATTGACGCAACGTTGCCAACAGCAAGAGGTGACAACGTATTTGTAATCTCTATTCTGACTGTTATATTAGCCTGAGGTCACAACGGACTGCCCGTCACTTCTTGGTACGGCGACACTAGCGCTGGTGATATATGCTCGAACTAAACAGACAAATTGTAGGAAAAAACTATACGAAGTGACCTCAGAATAATATTTCGTTTATTAACTTAGGGTGACATCTAGGTTGATTTTATATCGAAATCAAGGCAAAACGTTGTCACCTCACTCATCTGAGGTCACAGCGTCATATAAGAGGTCACAGCGTGAACCGTATATCTATTTTTGAGGTGACAACGTACCCTTTATAGGTATATATATATATATATATATATATATATATATATATATATATATATATATATATATATATATATATATATAATATATATATATATATATATATATATATATATATATATATATATATATATATACATTGGAGAAGGGTAGTCACGTGACTGGACTAGTTGAAAATAACTATGAATTTGAAATAAACTTAGTAGAAAGGATATTCCTTAAGGTTGCAGTCAAATTTAATGGCCGGTGAAAAACTCTTTCTTATTTTGTCAAGCTTTCGAAAATGTTCATTTTCATTATCAAGACAGCTATGAAAGAAGGAAAACACAATTGTGAAATATAATTATAAACACATTTTAGATGAACTTACTAAGGTGGGGTTAAGTGAAGACAGCAAACTAATCATCATTGTGTGGTGAGTATTTTTTTTGGATTTTTAAATCAGGTGAAAGATAACATTATAAAACACTACTAGTTATGAAGATAAAATTGAACAATTGTAAAAAGCACATATTGTTAGAAAAAAAAATTTGAAATTTGACAGGACAAGACCACATGGTTGAAGCATGACTGAAAATGGAATGGTGGATGACAGGAAGTGCAAGACAGAAGATGTCACCTATCATATGTCAATGTCAATGTCAAGCTATCATGGGAGAAACATGTGTTCTGTCCACAAAGACAAAGGAATAATACCAATCTCTATGACAAAAATTACTAAATGAGAGGAGAAAGCAAAAAATTATAAGCAATTTGATTACGTTCGATTGATTCAGTCGGAATCAAGTTTTAACAAGTAATCGTAAATGACGCTAAGGTTAGAAGTATCAGAACGTTTGTTCATGCAATTGGGTTCATTTTTCATGAATACCATTTCAAGGAAATTCCTTATGTGGTAGTTATTCTCTACTGCTAAAATGGAAAGGTTATTAAAGTTACTAAAATGATTAGAATTAATATTTTTTTTGATTTCACAATCACTCTTATGAGATGCTAAGCGGCCTGTTAAATTCCTACTCGTATGACCAATCTAAACTTTATCACAGTTTAGGCAAGGAATACTATAAATGACATTTGATTTTTCAAAAATCGTTAAAGGGGCTTTAGTTCTAGTGTATTGACCAGCAATAGTTTTGATATTTTTTTAGCAATACGTGGTTTATCTAATTCAAACACGTTAGTCAGTTTGGAAGGTGATTCTTTTACGTAAGGTAGTGTTTTATATAGAAATGGATCTGGTGGCTGAGGTTGAGAATTTTAGTTTATAATTGGAGAATTGAGTGTAACAGGTTAAAAATTTGTGATATTTACATTCCCAGATTCAAAGATAGTAACGTTGAGTTGACGATCAGTGCTGAATAATAATTCATTAATAAATTTAATAGGATATTAATTTTCTTTTAAAATGGTTTTTAATTCATTTAAACATTCATTTTGAAATGTTGGATGTGATAAACACACTACTCTATTTTTCATACCTTCAACAAGATTTGTTCTCATATTGGGAGCATGATAGGAATGGAAACTTATGAATCTGTTAGATCATATTGGTTTCCTATACCACTTTGTGCGAAGAACATTGTCATACCCTCTACATACTCTCATGTCTAAGAATGGGATGCTTCGGTTGACTTCTACCTCAGAGGTAAATTGTAGATTGATATCATAGCTGTTAAAGTAAAATAACGCTTCATCTAATTTGTTATAAGGTACAGAGAGGTTCAAATCATCCACATAGCGTTTCACAAACGGAATGTTGGAAGGAATAAGGGTTAACACATCTTTCACTAGATCATCCAACACATAGTTAACTAATATTGGGGAAATAGTGGAGCCCATGGGAGTACCAAAAATTTGTTTGTAATAAGTATCATTGAAATTTAAAAAATTCGATTCAAAAATAAATTCCAGTATATCAATGAAAACACTCCAAGTTAAATTACAATGGTTTTTTATAGTGTTCCATTTATTAGATAAACTGGCTCTGATAACCTCAAAAGGGAGGTTAATAAATAGAGAAACAACATCAAAACTGACTATGATGTAATTCTCGGGAAGTAAGTAATTTTTGATAAATGTGCTAAAATTTGAAAGAATCTTTCATATAGTATTCACTGTCTGTGTCATAGGCATTAGTTAAAATTCAGGAGAGAAATTTCGCTAGGTGACTGTTAGGAGCATTAACTGAGGATACAGTGGGTCTCATAGCTAGAGTGGGTTTATGTATTTTAGTAAAGCATAAAATCTAGGGGCTATAGTAATTTTTTAGCAGTAGTTGATCAATTAGTTCTTTCTTTAGTAGATTAGAAACTAATTTGTTGGTATTCTGTTGTAATGTGCTAACAGGATCACGAGATATTTTCTCATAGTATTTATGATCTTCTAATAATTCCATGCTTTTTTCAAGATAATCATGTTTGTACATTACAACTGTCACATTCCCTTTATCACTTATGACAATATATAAATTAGGATTATCTTTAGAGAATTTTTTGCATTTAATGAAAATATGATGTAAAGCATCTTTTTTAGAGGAAAATTTATGTAAATAATTAGTGATAATGTTAGTGCATTGGGCTCTGTAACAGTCCTGTTCACTGTTAGGGAACATTCAAATTATAGATTCGATATCGGCTTATGATGATGATACTTTGAAATCTTTAATGTTACGACACAAACTAAATTTTGGACCAAGTGATAAGAAACTTTTATATCGGTAGGAATAAAAATGTCTGTTAAGTTTTTTATCCATTTATCTTTTTTGGATATTAAAACGGTTTTTTTTTTTTTTAATTTCATAAAAACTTTTTTTTTTTTTTGTCTATTATTATATTCTACGAAAATGGTCAAAGGGGTGTGATTCGTAATTTATCTTTGATATTTTTTAATCTTTCTCAAATTTTTTCAATCACAAAAAGTAACTTTTATTTCTAAATTTAACGTTGTTTTTCTCAACCTGTTATTGGAACCTTGGATCTTTCTTCCTGTTTGCCCCCTCTGATGATGAAGTAGTGGTGTTATGTTGGAGATGCCATTGGTGATGTGGTTTGGGAAAATACTCAGATTTTTACATCTGGTAAGGAAAATCTCACAAAGTTCAAATTCGATCAATAGTAATTATGAGTTATGAAAAAAAGTTTTCGAATTTCCGCAAAATTAGTAGAAATCACCGGGTAACTGGTGAAAAGCAACAAACTGTAATGACTTTAACGTACCAAAGCATGGATTAACCGGAGGAAAAGAAACCACCACTACTTCTGCTGAGGAAGCTCTGGTCGTTGGACCAGAACCCTTCTGTGGTAAATCAAATAACCACATCATGGAAAATTTCCAAGACTGGAACAAAAAAAGCTCCACCGGTGAAAGATTCGTTGGAGAATTTCAGCATATCCATCAAAAGGCAAACATTCTTCATAATTCAACAAAAATCTCATTGACATTTCAACCCAATTAAATTATTTTACCGGACATAAAAAGGTGCAGATTTTGCAATTCACCAGATGAACCTGCTGAAATTATACTTCGCGAACGTGTTAGTTGGTCATCGGCTGAAACCTAGGAGTGACTCCAGCTCTCTAACAGGTATATCAGATAGCCCTTCCAGCAGATACTCTCAATAAGTTTGAACATTTTGGGCCTCCAGTGATGCAAAAGTTTGCATATCTGCACGATGGAGATTACAAAATCCAAGGAGGTTTTCTCTGGAAAGAATATAATAACTAACGTGAAAGGCCTAATGCATCTTTTGCAGATTCCAACAATCGAAAACGATGAATTCAATATACCTTTGTAAACCTGCCAGTTATGTGCCTTCAGGGGTAAGTTGTGTGGGATGTTTGAGCCCCCGTTGGTTCGGACCTGCGATTGGAATGTCTTTCCCAGGCTGCATCATATGTAGATTTTCTTGCCGCTTTTAAGGCTTGGATGGGGCTTGGACGTTTGCGCGGCTTGCTCTTATTACTATTATTATTGTAGCAAATGTCAACATAACAAATAAGCGTTTTTTACTTTCTCTTGTTGATCAGACATCAATGTGGCTATTTTCTGTACCTATATATTTAGAGTCACCTATCAATAATTATTATGGTTCTACTGCCACTCTTGATTTAAAAAAAATTCTAAAAATTTTTTTTCTTATTTTTTTTCCACGGATTGAATGGAAGAGCGCGTCTTCTTAAATGGTCTAAGATACTATCGATGTATAACTGCATGTCAGAACAATAAAATATATTATTATTATAATTGACAAGATTTTCAATTTTAATGAGCAATTATGAAGCATTATGCAACGATGGCCTTCAATAAAGTCCGATATGTACTATCGCAAAATTTTTGTGAAGTTCGCGCAATTATATTTTTCTCAGAGTATTCATATAGTAAATGATATAATTTTTTTCCCCGAATAAAATTGGGTCGTTTATTTATTACGAATACGATGAATTCAAATAACCGAAATTCCACTACCTTGATTACAAAATATTGGACGCTGTTCGAAGAGAGTGGCATACTGAGTGTTTCTATCAAGCCCAAAATTTCGGAATTAATGCCATTTTTGCCATTCTGAACCCAAATGGAATTCAACGGAAAACAGAGGAATATCAGTTATTGAGAGAGGTCGCGAAAATATTTGCATTCGATTTCAGATCGGAAATGGAAAAACAAGTTACATCAACAATAACTACCTTTTCGATTTGATGATGGGGAACATTGGCCTGCTCTCGATATACTTTCCAGAAATAGAATAGAATGCTGATGATGCTGGTGGATTGAATGAATATGTAGCATGTATAAAAATATAATTGGATTCCAGTCAGCTGTGTACACGCCAATCATGTATTGAAAGCAAGGTTTGTATTTCTGTAAATTAAATAATTTCTCCAACAAAGCGCTTTAGGCACGAAGCCATCTCCAGGGCTTGTCTATGAAACTTGGAATTACAAATGGGGTGCAAAATTTCAAAACAGAAGAGTTTGGTTACCTGTCATATACATAAATTCGATAAAATAATCATAACCCATATTTCGTTCATTTATGAACTTCCAATACATATGTATTTTGAATTACATGTAAAAAATTAAATTTCTTTACTTATCAACGCCGAAAAATGTCTCATGTCTGATTTCGACGATGTAAGGAAATGTTGCCAGTTGCCAAGTGAGCCTAAGTTCTGCGAAGGCAGTGTGTACTGGAATGAGAAGACTGTCAAATGATGCAATTTGGCTAGTTTGTTGTGACATGGATGAAAGGGAAAAACATCAGAATTAGATTTGTTAAAAAAAGGCTGTCCATCTGAAATAGATTAGGAAGTGTGCCCTTCTGGTTAATTGCGCCAATAGGAAAAGATCAAGTTGGGTCGTGTTTCTCTAATTGAGGTTATGTGAAATCTTACTATTCGTCCCTAGAGTGAATGAATGGTTATTGTATTTTAGATGGAAAACGAATGCAGAATCATTTGGTCTTTTGATGTGTTCGTTGAGTCTCGTCTTGAGGGGCTTAAAGTTCTGCCTATATAGGTGGCAGGGCAGTCATTACGACATAATTTGTAGGTGCCGCTTTTTTGTAGATCATTCAATCTATTCTTGGAATTTATTAAAGCTGGGTATGAAATTTTGAATTTGGGTTACTGATTTGTGAATACTCTTGCTATTTATGTTTGTTCCTTTGTGGCGCTCTAGAGACCAAACGTGAGGACCGATTTTAATGATTCTTACGTCAATCGAATTGTCTTAATCTTTCGAGTGTCACTTGAGACATGCCAGTTAACAAAATTCTTATCAATTCGACGATTCGACCTATCAAAAATTATTAAATCTCTTAGAAAATTATAACCAAAAAATTAAAGAAACTAGGAATTACACTTCCAAAGAACGTTAGATGGACGAAAATATAATGTAACACAAAAACTATCTGGAACTTAGTTAAAGAAAAAACGGGAACATTGTCCAAGTCACCCAACATAAAGATAGCTGATAGTACCTACCAAATTCTTGGGATCATATGTAGGATTCCAATATGAGTTGGGAAACAAACAAAAACTTCATATCGAAAAAAAATCACAATTATTATGCAATCCTACAGTTAAAAAACACTTAGACATTCACAGCTTGAATGTCTACTATGCATTGATATATTACAATATAATACTATGGGGCAATTACAATTGCCAGAAGGATTTTCGTCTCTGAAAAAAAAATCATCAGACTCATGTAGGGCATCCTTTCAACATCATAACTCTATCAAGTATTTACATGTATAAATGCTTACTATTTTTTGGCAACCATCTAGAAAATGATCGAAAAAAATTCACAAATTCACAATTATCCTACAAGGCAGGAATACTTTAGTAGGGTACCCAAACATAAAACATCTCTATTGGAGGATAGCTCATTTTGCAGAGGCATCAAACTCTCCACTCCCACCACTATGAAGAATGAGAAGAGATCAACAAAATTCAAGTCGCTTTCAAAATAATTTTTCATTACCAATTGTTTTTATAGTGTTTTGGAATATTTCGATCATCAGAACTTATTGTTTCTATTTTACATATATATATTCTGTTTATACACTGTATGACGTTTCCAATATCATGTATATGATCCTGATGGAATGAACGCATTTATTATTATTATAGATTAATTTTTGAAGGTACTCAGTTTTACGCATGAATGTGTTGAGAACAATTTACCATTTCGAAAACGTATCATTGGCCTTTAATCCCTAGGAATATCAAGAAGTAATGATGCAATCCCAAAATGATCTTATACAAGAGTAATCAGGTCTATGATAACGTATGGGTCAGTAATGTACCGGCCAAAGAACTGACAAATGAAAACCACTCCAAGCTGGATGAAAAACTAATTCGATCACGAAAATTCCGAGTGATGCCATTGTACCAATATATAACTTCAACTGAAGTATAATATTATGCCAGAGTGAGAACACTGGGAAGAAGGAGTACCCATAACTGCGAACTTCACACTTAGAATAGAGAGATCAACAAAATTCAAGTCGTCAAGATTTCAGTTACCATTGTTTTATAGTGTTTTGGAATCATATCAATCATCAAAAATTAAACGGGATGGTTATAAAATCAGGATGTAGAAATCAAGGCAATAGAAACTTTTTTCAAGGAAAGCGCTTCAATAATCATTCGATTTTACAGGAACCTTCTGCGCCAAAAAAATCATGAGGAGATATGTAGAAACATAGAGCAGGTGGAACCAAACTGCAGGGCACTATCAGGTAGAAGTCTTTCAAAAGAGACTATCACCTGAACTCTCAGCTGATCTACTGAGCAAGTACAGAAAGTAGGACCGTTAACATAACACTGTGAGCTCGATTCCCTATGGATCTCCTATGGTAGTCTCTCAGACCATTTTTTCATCTCCATCAAACTGATTTTGAAAAGGAAAACATTCTCAATTGAGAATGTTTCCCTTTTCAACATGAATACCCCACAAGAGGTTATCTTGACGATGGAAGATAGTGACTAGAGTTTATCTTTCAGTCGCAGATGATTCCACATCTGATTTTATGAACATCCTGTTTATATTTTCAACAAATCAATCAAACTGAGTTCGTGATTTGTATTTTGCAGCAAATAACTGCCTGGATACACACAAAATCCGGAAGGAAATTCTTCCACAATGGAATCGCATGAATAAGTCCTTTGTTCAGGTTCGGAGACTGAAACCATCAACTTTTTTTTCCTTTTGGGAAATGGGTTTAGATTTATTATATCAATACTCGACCTCCCGCTAAGATACTTGAAAATATATATACGCGTGAAGAGATTCAATTACATCCGATTGAATGACCATAGCTTCCCGTCGATAAGATGGGTATTTTTTTCCCAATCGATACTTCAGGAGGTAGGAGTGAGGAAAAACTTTCAACCACACAAAAATGGCGCATTCCCGAGTAAACTCAGTTCAAAATACACAGGGTATAGAAAGGGAGTACATATATAAATGATCCACTGTTCACTCGAGCGATTAGTGGTATGGAATAACTCCCCTTTCAAAAATGAAAATCGATATTCGAAAACGAAGGAAACAACTAGCCCAAGCTAAATTCACACCTGATTGAATCCCACACCTGCATCCACTTTCAATTCAATGTTTGCTATGAATGTGCATTATCTGTTCCAAGAATGAAGTATCGCTGAGCAGCGACACCTTCTTGGAACATTTTCATTTACAATCACGCATTGTAGTTCTGAGAATTTTGTTGTTGTCATTTCTTTGTGACTGAAGGCAACAAGAATGGAAGAATTCCTGGAATGAATCATCAACCCAATTCATCTGAATTCTTGATCAAATGCAGGTACGTTGATACATCATACGAAGAGAGGAATACATTTTTTGAAGATTCATGAAATTTCATCATAATTCAAATGGTGCATTCTTATTCGAACTGAGTTCTTATACCATAATATAATTTACCTGCTCTTTACTCGAGTGATTTATGGCACGACACAACCCCTTTCGAGGATGAAAATCAGTATTCAATAGAGAACGAAGGAAACGACTTTCCCTTAAGATACCCCTACTAATCCCACACCTGATACAATCCCACACCTGCCACCATTCCATTCAATGTGTTCCACCTGCGTGCATCCGCTATTACAAAAATTAAATTCTATCCAAGGCTAGATTACCCCACCACCCTAGAACTTCTTCGTTCCCAATCATCACGAATTGTAGAATGGAAAACGTTTCTGTTCGAATTCTTTGAGGCATCGGGATTGGCACGATGCCTGAAAGGAATCGTCATCATCAAGTCATACGAATCCCAAGATCATATGAATAAATGCATTATGCATCTCGGTAGAGGGAATGAACGTATTAGAGCTGCATGAAATTGCTGAGATTGTTATGTTGGGGAAATTTCAGTGACGCATTCCTATGTGAACAATGTTCAAATGCCGCAAGGCATAGAGAGGGTGATCGATGAACTCGTCGAGTGGTGTCATGACGAGAATGTTGTTAATAGGAGTTAGTTCTGGAGTTTGACGGAATCATAGCACAGTTACTTATCTCTCAATATAACATTATTCATAATCAAAATAAATTCCCATTTTCAATAATTTCAACACATTATGAAATACATTCTGAAGTTAAATTGTTATGTTCAGAGTTATTTGACGAATGTAAAATTATTGAACATTGAAGGAAATAACTCGTGGGAACAATTCGTTTGAATAATTTCCTACTGAGAACATTAGTTCATTTGACAATAATTAATACAGTCATTAAGTATTGAATAAACAATAGAACTAGTTTCTGATGTGAGAATTTCATTAGCCACCTGCATCTCATGGTTGAAAACTCTTCGATGACTTTCACACAATCGTTTGATTACTCCCATTCACGTAGCCTCTTTTACCCTTGACTTGGCAAGCAAATAATCGCTTCAAATAAAAAATAATTTGCTTGGAATTTATTGAAATGATGCCAATCTCACTTGATTTTTACCAAATAAATTTTTCAATACATGAAAATAACTTTGATTTTCACATGTGCATTTCAGTGCACATTACCAAGAAGACGAACATTCATATATGTGTATTACAGTGTTCACTGCTCATTTCAACAACTACTGTAGGAGATGGATATTTGACCCTGAAATACAAAAGGGTACTAGTTTATCTCATATAACATATATTTTGAACATCATTCATCAACGTGAAAGTAATAAAAACGATTACGTTTAGATACAAAGCATAATCGAACATCACACTGTGAACAGTATATATGTGTTTGGGTGCCCTGACAGTTTCGACATCGTCCTTTTGATGAGAATATCGGCAAATGACCAACATTGTCAAAACGTATTTCACTGTTGAGTCGTGGTTTGAACATGGTATTGATCTTCTTTTTTTGGTATGTTGATATTATCCTGCAAAGGTCGCTCCCTTTTGTTTTTGAGAAGAAGACTTTCAGCAATACAAATCGAAATTATTTCAAGGTATGTGGCGATTTTTCTGGTTGTAATAATTTGAGATCTCTTTTATATAGCACCCAGTCGTTATTAACACACATATCAAGTATTTGTGAAAAAATTGACATACCATCTGTGTATTTTCAAAAAAGTTCTGCATAATGATACTATCATTCCCGCTAGGTCCACACCACCCATGTGCTGATTATAATGTTCAATCACTGTGGAAAAGGTACTTCTATTTTTCCAGTAGATTTCTCTTTTACGAATATTTTTATGGTAGATAGTGGCTATGCATCGACATATGAGCTACACATTAACACGGACTTATCATCATACCCCTGAAACAATGACCACCTTATTTTGATTATCGCTCATTGCATGTGGGAACCCCGTTCTAAGGCTCTTTGCGTTTTGATTGGACAACCTCTTACTCGGTTGCTTCGAAGCGTACCCAGTGAAAATATTCCTTTTCCATGACGTAGATATGAAACCAAGTCTGGAGAGTAGAAGGAATTATCCAAATATAATACTTTGCAAATAGGAGTTTTTATTGATTTGCTGAGTGCTATGACAATTTGTTCACTTCATGGATTGGCGAAACTTGAACCAGGCACATTCATTCTCAGAAAATGTCTTTCTCGCTTATTTTACAAAACTTCGGATGAAATTAGGCCCCGGTTTCGGAAATTTCGCTAGTAATGAATAAAGAACAGATTGAGACGAGTCCCCATAAGGCTGCATTGGAGAGCTGAACTCGCGCACTGCGAACATATGATTCGCCTGTCATCGTAGTGTTTACATGTAATTTATTGACAAGTTGAAAAGTGTCTCATGCTCGTGATGGAGCAAGTGCTCGCAACTGGGTTTTCACCCATTACAAACCACATTGTTTTTCCGAAGATCAGTCTGTAAAAAAAGGAACAGTATTAGTGCGTTCGTGTGTCGAGTGTGTAAAGTAATAAAAAAGAATATTATTCCAGCATACATGCGAAAGTAGCAGCGAAAATAAATCGGTACCCTGTCAAAGTAGAGGTAGAATACTTTCACAAATAATTGATAATATTAAATATAAACTTGCATGTCTGATGTTGCAACACATTACAGGAATAAAAAAAATATTGAAGAAATATGAACAAATATGAAAGAACTAAAAATGAGTATATTGAAATTTTTTTTTTATACATACATTTTCACATTTTTTTTTCATATTGTTCGTTGAATGTCAGAATTTTACTAGATAAATAATTTTGAAAACGTATTATATAAATAACTTTTTTTTTGTTTCATTCATGCTTTTTCAGATTACTATAATTATTAGTAAGAAATGTGAAAATTCATTCATAAACTTGAGAAAATTGTCAATTGAACTTTCTTCTTCTATTATTTATGATTGTACAAGAACTTCCTGCAATTGCAGAGCGACAGCTCGTGGCTAATGTAAACACGGTTACGAAGTATTTTCATACATAAACGCTCACCGAAGGTCGTCCAACCATTTGATTTGAGGTTATTTGCGGTCGAATCGTTCATTGTCGTTTATTATACGCGCACTTTCGACACTTTGATTCGGAGCTTTCACCCGCCGAATAACAACACAAATATCGTTTCGACGTTTGCGACCGAAAAATTCAAACCATCGAACTTTGTAAACACTCGTTTCATCAAAGCGGTAAATGCAGATAAGTGACACTATACGGATGAGTTTGCCCGATTCCGACACTGCGGCGCTGTACGTTAAATTCATCCCCCATGCTCCAAGTCCATACCTTCCTGTATAGCTTGAGATATAGATCCATGCCAGGTCAGAAGCTTTTTTTACACGCTTGTATGGACTTGAAGAATGGGGGGAGGGGGGCAGAGTTTAACGTGCAGCGCCGGAGTGGCGGAATCGGCAAAACGGATCCAGACAGAATCACTTATTCCCATATACCGCTGTGATAAAAAGGTAGTCTACAAAATGCGATAGTTAGAATTCTTCGGTCGCAAACGTCAGAACGGCATTTGTATTGTGACTTGACGGGTAAAAGCTTTCTATCAAAGAGAGGCACAGTGTCAAAAGCGCGCCTACAATAAATGAATGGCAATGAACGAGTCGGTCGAAAATAACCTCGAATCAAATGTAAATGACGCGAAGAAAAAAAAGAAGTGGCCGGGTGACCACTGCTGTGTTGTAGGGTGCAAAATCAGGCGTTCAAATGCACTAGTGGATACGACATTCTATGGTTTTTCTACCGTGTGCTATAGTTATGAACGGCAATGAAAATAAGAGCACTACGAGGAGTGTTCATATGCACTGCCCGCCAAATGGGAAATTTATCACTTTCAAAACGTTCCTGGTACAATCATAATAAAGTTAAGTGGTGTGCCCCTAGTTGCCCAGATTATTAGTAAAGGCGCTATCTAATATATTTGAGGAATGGAAGCTCGGCTAGCTGGATTGGACATCTGTTATCTGTATCCGCATGATTTGCCCAGTTCACAATATTCCTTAATCAGTGCCGTGTGTTGGTGAGGTTAGGAATTATCCATTGAGAATAATTTTATCAATATGGCTTCCTGGAGACCTTTCGAAACAAATAATAAAATTCAGTTGAGATAACATGTGTCTACTTTTACATGGGGTGATCAATTGCTATGATTGTAAGAATGAGTAACTGAAAAACTACCACTGGAAAATAATATACCGACGCCTTTGTCAAGGCGGCAATTGGAAAGAGAAATCCTTCACGAAACTTTTTATGTCGGCCCAATTGGGATTAGAAATACTATACAAACGTTTGGAATACATCGCCTCTGCTTGTTGACTGGCAGATGGTTTGCCCCATTCTTGTTCTAAACTTGTTTTGGAAGTCCCTCGGTGAGTGTTTATGTATGAAAATACTGCGTAGACGTGTTCACAGTCGCCACAAGCATTCGCTCTGCAAGTACAGGAAGTTTTTGTAACTTTTCTGTAACAATCAATCTACGAAAGAAAGAAAGTCAATTGACAAATCTTGCAAGTTAAATTTTCACATTGATATAAACAATTTAATTGTTTATACTGTGACGTGCTTTCCTAGGGTCTGTTTCAATAACCCTCAAACTCCTAGCAAATCACGTTATTTATGACGCCAGAATTTTAGACAGGAAATATTTTCCTTTCTCTATTTCAAATCTCGGGCGCCAGATTTTATAGTGGTTTTCTCCACGCACTAGGGTAGCTACAGATGGAGATACGGAACGTCCAGGGGTCTGGTATATTGACACATTTTGAATCTTTACAAAATACTGTAGGCTTTAAGTACAATTTTTGGATACTGAACGCCGATTGCTTTTATGTCTCCCAAAGAGACAGACAGACAGAAATGTCTTTGTTGGCTTTGTCTTTGTTGGCTTTTTTCTTTACAAATTTCTTTTTTACAACTTGACTAAATACGTCTGTTGCGTAACTTCAATACTTTATATGAAATAGAAAAGGTTTCTGTTTTTTTAATGTGAACACAGTGTGTAATATGTATTAAATTAACTGATATATTCAATAAGATTGGTCACAACAATTTTCGTAATACAATTATTTTTGCTTGAAAGAAAACGGTCTGGCACATTTGAATAGGAGTAATATATACACAGATATATATATATATATATATATATATATATATATATATATATATATATATATATATATATAATCCTATTAATATAATAGTATCGAAATTATATTTACCTTCACGATATATATAACTGGCCAAATGAACAGTAATTCACGACAATTGAGGGAATAAAATGATCTAATCTTAATAGCAAAACTATTTCTTCCTGAACACAGGCGAACTTGTGAAATTCGTGAATTTTGTTTTGCTCGGCACGTATTTTCCGGGACAAATAAACTTTTAATTCAAAAATTTATCGCGGCCGATGTTCCGATTTGGTTAGTGCCTGAATCGGAACAGCGGGGAACAAGAATTATTGTTATGTAATTGGTTTATATGTCAATGGCTTGAATTCGGCGTTTTGCCCAAACTTAAGGCAATATAAAATTTAAATTCACTGATTGAAGTGATGTGAACATTCGCGTCAGTTGTTTGCATTCGGCGTTTTCCCTGAATTCAAACAACTGAAAACATAACTCAATAATTATAATAACGGGCAAATAGAAGAACTATTTATGAAAGATTTCCCTTGACAAGAAAAAGAAAACACCTGCCTGAGCTTATGTAAGAATTGTTTTCCGCGGAGACACAAAATAAAATTGTCTACTTTATATTGTTCAATTCGGCAAATAAATCATATATTTTACACGTAATCCAACCAACAATTGACTAAAATGTCAATACTACCCTAATTAAACACTCAATCGATTTCACGAAAAGTTCGATTGTACCTCCTAAAAATAACATAAATCAATATTCACTCTGTAGTCTTCTGACCAACTCAAACGTTTTGGCAAATGCTCGAATGAAGAAAATTATAATAATGCAGAAAATATATTTAACTTCTCAGGTAACGAATTAAATCAAAGAAAGAATACTTTGGCAGAACTAAACTGTAAATGCCACGACAGATAATTAAATAGATGAAATAATAATACAAGTAATAATATTTGAACTCCCGGCAAAATAATTGAATCAAATGAAATAATAATAAATGTAGAAATAATAAACTTTGGGTGCTTCAGCACACGGAGAAACCAAGCTCGAATACAAGTTATTCACAATTTCCACTTACGGATACCTCAACGCTTCTGCACCTCGAATCTCTCTTCACACTTTTCACTTTTCTCTTACTCAACCGGACTTTGTAGCACAACAGGCAACGAGCAACAAGTAACAAGTCTCGATGCTAGTTTTCGTCGTATCTTTTATAGATCCCGAATGTATGAACAAACTAGTCGAAAAAAGGCGCGGTTTTTTGTCCGATGAACTGAAACTGGACCGAAAATCTGAAGGATGATTTCGTGCCTGATACAAAAAATGATTTGGTTTTTCCCATCGCGATCTCTGTTTCTTTCTCGTCTTTTACAAAAACTATCACCGGAGCTTTTCCCCCTTTTTATAAGATCTAGAGGAAAACTCTGTTATGTTTTATGCATGATGTTGACGTGAATTCCAGTAGCTTTGGGTATGTACCTTAATTTATAACAGGGAATGAAATATTTTGCCAGACCGGAACTAATAGAAACCCCAAATAGGCAGGGACGTACCAAAGTTAGATTGAATATTCTTTAGCCGTTCTCAGTAACGGAGCTCTAAAAAAATGCTCCGTTACAATACTAATAATTACAATAAACTAAAAAACATGCATGAAACATTTTACTTCCCGCACCTGACACACATGACCCGAACGCACCAATGCAGCTCCTTTCTTCACAGACTGATTCTTGAAAACGATGTCACTTGATATGGGTAATAACCCAACTGCAACCACCACTTGATCCATCACGAATATAAAACTCTTCTCAACTTGACAATAAATTACATGTAAACACTATGGTGACAGGCGAAATACATATCCGCAGAGCACGTATCAGTAGGTTAAATGCGGTTCGCAGACTACTCGTTTCAATCTGCACTTTCATTAGTAGGGCAATTTCCGAAACCGGGGCTCAATTTAATTCAAAGGTTATACATGCCGAATCACAATGCAACTGCAGTTTTCACGTTTGTAACAAACAAATTTAAACTCTTGCACTTTAAAAACTCTCTATCACAGGGGCGAGTACGGATAATTTGCGCCATCTGGAGTCAGTCGCCTGATTCCGCCACTGCGGCGCCACCTACGAAGGTGCTCCAAGTCCATAGGAATGCATGAAACAAATCATGCAACGTTTTTCACGTACTTATAGATGCCCGATAAACATGAACCTCACATGGCTTGTGTGACAATACAAAATGACCATTTCAGATAATGGAAATTCGAGATAATGGCTCTCAGATGGCTGACAAATTGCGTCAAAATCGTATTCCGACTGTTACGTATTTTACAAGCTTTTATTTAGTTTCACCTGTCCCGATGTCTGTGGGTTTGTAATCAAATTTTACAAGTAAAATTTGACCCACTTCCCGTTGTTCGATTGAGCAGAAATTTGTCAGGAGTTCATAATTCCGGTGATGATGCATTATGGAACTTTACCAAGGGAAAAAACTAAATGGTGGCTCCAATATGGCGGACGAGTTTGGTGATTATGGTTCGATTCTATTCAAAATTGGTACGTGGAGGTTTTCGGGGACAGACATCAAGAATTTTTTGTCAAAATTCATAAATTAAAGATAGCGGCTCCAATATGGCGGAGAGTTTTGTGGTTATAGCCCAATTCCAATAACAATCGGTATATGGAGGTTATTGGAGTCGAAGGTCACGATTTTTTGTCAAAACCCATGACTTCAAGATGCCGGTCCAAGATGGTGACGAGTTTTATGATTATATCATTCCAATCGTTGGATTTGCGGGAATTTGGTCGAAATGTTGAAGAAAACCAATTTTTAAATTGTCGACGTTTCGAAACTTTAATGGTTCATTCTCAAGACTCTGATGTACAAAAACAAGAACATACAATTAAAATGAGATTCTAGGATGTGTTTTTTTTGTAAAAACAGAATAAATTAAGTAAAATTACATCGTTAAAAAAAACAATATTCAAAAACACTTCGAACACATTACAGAAAACAACAATGATGAGTACTTACATTTAGGATGGCTTTCCGAATTTAAAAAGGGTAAAATAAATAATTTCGACATAAAATATAAATAGATACTCAAGTTCATGAAATACGTTAACACAGACATGAAGTAAAGAAACAACTGAACGGTCGGTGAATCATGTTTTCATAATGTAAAAAAGGCTCATGAAAAAAATGAGTATTGAAATCGGAAAAAGCCGTTCAATAAAGATCTAGGATTAATGTTCGGTCTTTTCTATTAGATTGAAATATGAAGTGTGTAGGTTTTCAATATCGGACCTTTTGTTAACACATTTCGTTCCATGTTTTGTTATTTCGATCATTTCGTTCAAAACTCTTTTTTTTTAAATCGTCTGTTGTCCTATAATACTGGCTGAATTAAAGTCGAAAGTATGAAGTGATGATTTACACTGCTCTGCGAAGCTAGTGGGGTTTTTGATAGTTTTAAGCGGGTTGTGTATATTTTTACAATCCCTCATGTGTTCAGTCAGCCTCTGCTTTAGATACCTCCCCGTTTGTCCTATATACACCTTCTCACACTCAGCACATGGTATTTATAGATAATATTGGATTTTAGTTCTTTTGGTGTTTTAGTTTTGAGTTTCGTGAAAAAATGTTTTTTGACTGTGTTTTCACATTTTATGCTGACTTTAAGATTTTTATTTTCTAAAACTTTGCAAAGTTATGATTATAGCCCGAAAAAATTGGTGTGTGGGGGTTTTTGAGATCGAACATCATTATGTGTTTATCAACAATAGATTCAAGATGGCGACATGTTTTCTTATTATGGCCCGATTCCATTCAAAATTGGTATGTTGGTTTTTTGGGATCGCAAATTATCAATTTTTGTCACAACTCAATGAGGTGACAAACGCACTGAAAAGGAGAAACATATTTCTTCAATTCAATCTCACAACACATCTTGAGAGAAGATATCGATATATTCGGCATCACAGAGACGTGGCTCTCCGCAGACCTTTGTTCTAGCGCGGTCAAAATCGACACGTATAACCTACTACGCGCCGATAGAAATGGGTGGGGTGTTGCTTTTTATTTCAAGAGCAAACATAAGCACCGAACTCACTTTTCTAAATAAGTCCCCATCTGGAGAATTATGGATCTCGATAACATTCGTGGGACAACCTTTACCTTTGGCGTTCTATACCGCCCTCACTCGGGCGATATGAATCATTGTGAAGCTGAATTAGAAGAAAGTGTTGCCAATTTGCTTCCTTCCAGCGATTTATTTCTAGCTGCTGGCGACCTAAACATAAATCTGCTTGCAAACGACCGGCGTTGCCACATCTTAGTGGAATTCTTCAATTCTTTCAACTTTATACAGTTGGTCCAAAATCCTACTTGCATAACAAACCATTCTCAGACTTCATTAGATATTATATTTGTTTCTGATATGGAAAGAGTGACTTCAGTAAATGTAACCGATATTTCGGGTATCTCAGATCATATGGATGTGTCTTGCAATATTGACTCATTTCAAAAACCTCAAAAAATCAAGCTATCACTTTCCGTGATTTTCGTAATTTTGATAATAATCTCTTCCAATCTAACATCCGCCAAATTGACTGGGATTACATTTATTCAATTGATGATGTGGATGATATGGTCGTATTTCTGGAAACCAACATCTTAAGCCTTTTTGAAGAACATGCCCTATGTGTCACTAAAAGGGTGAGTAAACCACACGCCCCCTGGTTGACTTATAATATTAAGGAGATGATCTCACTTAGAGACAAGGCCTTGATGGAATATAAAAAAACATTATCTCTCACTAACTGGCAAAGCTACAGGGAACTCAGGAATTACACAACAGAAGCAATTCGCCGCGAGAAAAAAGCTTATCTTGACTCCGTTCTTATGCAGAAAAATTCCAGAACTACTTGGAACACTTCGAGATCTTTCGATATCTTGGGAAAAAAAGCACCCCAGAAATTCCAAGCAACTTGAAGGATTTTAACCGCATTAACGAACATTTCAACTCCGTTTCTCAACCTGACCGTACTGACTATCAAATCTCACTTCTGGACCGTTACCATAATTCGCGAAAATACGATAAAACATTTCCGTTCACCACTATCTCTACTCAAACGGTACAAAACTATCTTCAACGCATTGAAAGCAACGCTATTGGCTCCGATAACATCTCCCTTCGAATGATTTGCCTTATTGAATCTTTCTTACTTAATCACATTACTTTTCTTGTCGATAATATTTTGAGTACAGGACACTTTCTCAATTCCTGGAAAAACGGCAAAATAATACCTTTAGCGAAGTGTACTTCACCCTCAAATCACTCCGACCTCAGACCTATTACTATTCTACCTTGCCTTTCAAAAGTGCTTGAAATGATTTTGAAAGATCAGATAAATTGTTTCGTGAACGAACGTAATATCATCACCTCAGTGCAATCTGGATTCCGAAGTCAACACAGCACCACCACAGCCTTATTGTCCATTACTGACGATCTCTTTAGGGCAACAGATGACGGGGTCATAGCTTGCTTGATACTTTTGGACTTCAGTAAGGCTTTCGATACTCTTGACCACGATATATTGTGGGATAAACTGCTGTTTTTCGGCTTTTCCGATGAAGCAGTGCTCAGATCGAATACAGAATGTCGTTATTGAAGGAATAGAGTCGTAAGCCGTATCTCTGTCCAAAGGTGTTCCGCAAGGCTCAATACTCGGACCCTTACTTTTCAGCTTGTATATCTGCGACTTTCACCAATACGTTCAGGAATGCAAGATACATCACTACGCAGACGACAAGCAGCTTTACTTCTCCCAATTTCAGAATTTTGACACTGCTCAGCTACTCATAAATCGAGACCTTCAGGCAATATTCGACATTTCCTCAGCCCATAAATTGGAACTCAATTCAAAGAAGTCGGCAGTTATGATTTTTGGACCCAAAAGAATCAGAGGTGAAACCCAGAACCTACTACAAATTCGCATTGATAACGATGCCATTTCAACTGTGTCCGAAATGAAAAATCTAGGTTTGTGGTTTGACCAAGAGCTCCGCTCCACAAGACATGTCAGTCACATAACCGAAACTTCCTTCAATGTTCTCAGACAATTATATCTAAATCGGGATCTTCTATCAACTAAACTGAAACTCAAACTATGTGAGTCGCTAATAATCTCAAAAGTCTCATACTGCGATAGTGTTTATGGACCGGCTCTGAGGCAATCTGATTCCTGTTTGCGTTTTCCGTTCGGTGTTAGAAAATACGACCATATATCCCCTGCACTAAAGGAATCAGGCTGGCTGAGACTGGAGAAGCTTGAGCCTTGCACCTCCTAACCACCACCCATATTTAATAATAAATCGAAACCGGATTATCATGCAAAAAAACTCAAAACTTTTTCAAATATAAATAGATTTGCTATACGCAATAGGTTAATTTTAGTCACCCCCAAGCATAAATCATCTATCTTTACTCGCAGTTTTTCTTATTTTGCACCAAAATACTACAATATGCTACCCAGTGAATTAAGGTCTTATACAATTAATAATTTACCAAAAAAGGCTGAAACTGCATTTCCATGATTAATATATTCCTACTTTTCCACACCATACTATCCTTTTTTCTCTTCTTATCTATACATTCTTATTATTTTTACTATTCGTAAAGGTTGAGTTTAAAAACAGCCTAGGCTGATACTCCACCTATTCACCATGTTTTTCATTGAGGCGTGTACCTTTCATTTTACTTTTACCATTAGTTTTGTATCCTATGGTGAATAAAGACGATTTATTATTATTATTATTGTTATTTTGTAAGTAGCAGATTCAAAAGCTCGCCGCGAATATAAAATAGGTATTCTTGCGCGGCCAGATTTCGAATCGGCTACTCACAGAATAACCTAGGTCAAAATTAAAGATATTATTTTTTTCCTTCTCAGTTAATTTCTATAAAAGCTTGTCTTGATTTTTTTTATAATTTTTTCCATTCAAAATTCATAATGATGGAGCCAATATGATCTGATTCGAGTATTCATTGTCACGATTTGGGAATCATTGCTTTTTTCTTTCACCGATTGGAAAAAAAACTCTACCTAAGCCTCCGTTTGTCAGAAAACGTGCCGAGCACTGCATGCACGCAGGTAAAAATATAATCCACTTCAGTTACATATAATCTTATTCAGATCGAACGACTATTTTTGGCATTCACATGGAAAGGTTGGTCGGAGAATCCGAGACCATGAGGCCATGATAGATCTCATCAAAAGATGCGTTTTCACAAAAAATTACATATACAAAAATTGTATGATAACGGGAGTATTATCATTTGATCATTCTAGAAAATCTAACAACGTGATGTTAGTAGAAGATCGAATGTGTCGTGATATGGAATATTGAATCATGTATCGTGACAAATTCTATTTTTTTTATTTAGTAACCGACGAAATAAAAAAGAAGGAGTTTCTCTTAATGACGCGTATATTTTTTTTAGTATGGACACGCATAACTTTTTACAAAAGAGTCCGATTCCGAGGATTCTTTTTTCATTGGATGGGGTGTACTCCAAAATTGGTCCTATTTGAATTCAAAAAAAAATACAACCCTAAGAGTAGCAAAATGGAGGATATTGATCGTTCACCCTCTGAATTTTGGTCCTTCAACCGATTCTATAACGCATTACTTTGTACTGGGTTTTCCGATTTGGATTATTCTTCTTTTATTAGATAGGGCATACCTCATAGTTGATCATATGCGAATTTGTAATCGAATAATTCATCTCTATGGGTAGAAAAATTGGGGATAATTGATTTTTCACTTGTGAACATTGGCACACATATGTAGTTGACATTGACAGATCGCTATTGTCATTATTTTTGTTCTCCTACATCCGTCATAATAATTACATTCTATAAAAGGATGGTATACAAACAATAAATTGTTAAAGCAGATAATCATATTATTTAACTGTTAATAGTTGAGGTGAGGTGGGTAAGTAAGTATTTTGGAAGTAATCAAAAATTAAGTTGGTAGTAACTTGTAGATTTCAGTAACAAAAATTGAGAAACATTTTTTTTTAACAAAAAATGAAACCGACGAAAACAAAACTGAAAAGTAAAAAGTAAACATTCTTATTAATAACTAATCTTCTAAACTAATGTGAGTAACTAATTTTGAGTCGGCGCCAAACAAACTAGCAATATTGAATTGAGTAAAGCGTAAAATGATGGCAGCAGGATGCGCGTTGGCGTTTTGATATTTTTTTTCAAGAAATTGAATGATCTTCGTTGATTGTTTGGCGCCGACATAAAATTAGTTAGATACATCAGTTTAGGAGATCAGTTATTAATAAGTATGTTTATTTTTTACTTTTCAGTTTCTATTTTTGTCGGTTTCATTTTTTGTTATTTAGTACACCATCCAACAACCAAAGCCAATTTACAGAATGGGCAATATACTTTCAAGAAAGGTTAAACAGAGTTAATCCTAATGTACAGACATATTCCTAATCTACAGGAATATTCCTAATCTACAGGAAATAAGACAACTTATTCCATAAAAAGTAAATAATAAGAGCAATGATGCGTATGAACTGAAAAAAACTCAATGAGAAAAAAGTTTATGCACGTCACTACAAATGTGATATTATATGTTCAGCAAGAAGCATTATGATTGCCTACTAGCTATTTTGATGTCAGTTGGCTTGCAGTTGAAAATATCTACGTTATTCTGGATTGACAAGTAATCAATAGTTATTTATGCAACAAGTGCAAAAAGTGTTATCCAACTCGGCCTGACGGCCTCGTCGGACAACTTCACGTCGAGTGCAATAACAGTTTTTGCACAAATTGCATAAAATATTGTTTCTACGTTCATGCAGAAATCAAAAAATGTTGTATTTAGGTGGCAGTAAGTGTGGGAAAATAAAAAGCGTAATTCAATAGCAAAATATTTAATAATTAATTAGCACTATCGGTTTGCATTGAGAAAGTTAGGAACTAATACTCATGTTAGGAACAATTTAACACAAACTTTATTTTTGATAAATTGCATTTTATAGTAATTCCGTGATACAGTATGCAATAAATATGATTGAAAATAATATAAAATATGCAACTAGTGCAATGAAGAACCAGTTTTTTCACGAAATATAGTTCATTAAAGTTTTGTTTTCTGCATGAACGTAGAAAAATATATTTTATGCACAAGCGGGCGGTAAAGTGCACTTTATCGCCCAGGTTTTCTAGTATAAAAGAGTACTTTACCGCCCGCTGGACCATTTCAGCACCCGCGGGCGGTAAAGTAATTTTTCATAGATTTATGATTCATTGTAAAACAATGCCACTGTACTATGTGGCTTGTCTTTATTTTAATTTTTTGAAGAAAAACTAAATTCTAAAGAAAAACTATTTTGCCGATAATTCTCAATATTTTTCCTAACGAAAAATATATCGAAAGATTTGATAACATTATGGAATTTCCCATACTTACTTATACTATCTCAACTCCTCGTGTAAAGAATAGTCACACTCTCTTTGTCCAAAAATGTTTCTACATATAATATTTACATATTATAAGGGCAGCTTTGTCACTAGGTGTATGTAGAAAATGGATTTTCTACACACAACACCAATTTTATAGAGTGTTTCTTTACTATAATGTAAGGCACTGATATTTTGTTTTACCACTAGTCCGTCGGACTTGGATTCATGCCCTCGGCTTAGTATGCGAAGGTCTTGCTTTTGAATAACTTCTTTATATAAAGATTAGTACTTTTTGTCTTTCGTCTCAAGGGACTTTTATTTAAGTGATAATATAACTTAATATTTGGCTTTTGCCTCTCAATTAAAATAATCTGATTGAATTCAATTTCCCTTTCCTCAACTTCGGTTGAGAAAATGATACACAAAAATTAACTTCAATACATCTATTAACAAAAAGGTAAAAACTATAGTACAGCTCGACGCTTGTCGAATAAAAATAATGGTCAATCATAATATATAAAATGCAAAAGAAAAAAAATCTCCTTTTGAGAATAAAAGAACAACAACGAATAGTTTGAAAATATTACATATCTGTTCTAAATAAAAGGGAGCTCATATTTCCGATATATAGAGTGATTTCTATTATCGAAATATAGAACCAGTTTCTTCCGTGGCTCTCATAGTTTATCGTTACCCGCGTAACTATCTTCCGTTTTTCCCAAATCAATAAAAATTGTGATCGTCTTCGGTTTGTCTCAAATTCAATAGACGAACTCCCAATATACCCTGTTATGTATACCCCTAATCTGGTAATAATTGTGCATGAGGTTCACCCCGTGAATCAATAGTTAAAAGCTATGCATCAAGTTAGATTTTCTACTTAAGCCAGCGACTTACCCCTGTAATTCCCATGTTTCTCCTAGTCTCGAATATAATTCCCATTTCCTCGTAGCCGTCTGTGGACACTCGAATCAGATTTCTAATTTAAACACACTCGCCTTCCGAACTGACCATTGAAATAAAGTTTCCGACATCTACCCGCGATAGTTCCTGCCGTGGAACCATCATATATCGAAGGGCGAATTTTTTCGATATCGTTTCTGGTAAAACCAAAAACTCGGCCCGAATCCCGAAAGGTCTCACGCCTGCGGCGGAACCCAATTCCTTCGAGGTTCGCGAACAGACTCCCTTTTCCCTCTTGATATTTTTCCATTCTCAAAAAGAAGCGAAGCGCCAAGTGGCACTCTGATTGGCTAAGTCCAATTTGTCGTTGCAGCGAATATATTTCGCGACCCGTGTATATTGCCCATTCGACACTTTGCCCGAATGAATGAAGCTTTGTTTAGTATTTCCAGACTGAACAACAGTTACAATGTTGCATATCTGTAACTGGCAATGTCTCCCAAAATGAATGAACTCGTCTGCTTGACAGAAATATATTTTTTATATCCGCGACGACCCATTAAGGTATTTCAAAGTATGAGCTCCCTGTTTCATATTAATTCCATCCAAGAAACTGGAATCATGAATTATGAATCAAAAATTAAAAATTCCCGGGCCTTAAAAAAAAAAAAAACCCGGGTTTTACATACCTTTGTCAATTTAAAATGGTAAACTCAACCAACACATCGAAATCATTTATCTAACACGAAAATAATACAACAAACAGTTCATTTATTCGAATTTAAAAATGCCATCATTACAATTGGCAATATTCAAAGCCGACAAATATTTTGATGAACTACTAAGATGATATTCATTTTCTCTAATAATTGTACTAGGTTCACCCTGAGCGTTTACGTTTGATGTTGAGGGTGTCCCTTGACAAAATTTTGTTAGCGATAACTTTTCTTGAAAGTTTTGTTCTTTCAATGTAACCTTCCGCTACACTGCTTGATTTCCAGCCATAAAACAATGTCCCGTGTATTTACTAGCATTGGGTAGCCCCAAAAAAACTGCAATATTTCGAGGCCAAACGTGTTTTTTCCAACCCCTTGAGTAGAACACTTCGTATTTTCAAAAAACACAGGAAATATTTTGTGTTCAGTCTGTGTTGGTCGTAACAAACGATATTTCCTGTAGAGCCCAAGAAAGCTGGGCATCGGTTTCTTCCCATCCACAACCATGAACATTCTGTCTACCTCCGTTTATGATCCTTTTATGCTAATAATGATTCCCCAAAATCTTGAATGTCGTCGATCTTTATTTTCTTCCCGCCTGCAGGCTCTGCATAGTCCAAAAATTAAACCAACTTTTATTAATAAATATGTAAAGGGGTCTTTCCCCCTACTATCAAACTGTGGCGACTTTCACTGTTCTCGGTTTCACCTTGGGCGCCACCTTTTCGTTTATAGTGGAAGAGGACACTCCCGTTCCGGGCAGTCTCAGTGGAGAAAAACACTCCAGGGGTCAGTATAGTAATGGCCATGTAACGGGGCGAGTAAAGCAGGCTTTAATTGTATTCAACTGGGTTTCTAACCTGGGTGCCGACTGCGCACTAGATAATGATATTCTACTCAAGATAGTAAATAAAACACTATACTCTATAAACAGATGTATTAGCTATGAAATAGAGGCAGAGCGGCTGACGGCAGCCTGAAGTTTTATCACAACAAATGAATAACTGATTGACACTATATACAGAGAAAGCGGAAAGGGGGTTTTCAAGCAAGCGGGGTGAACTTAGCAACCAAAAGCTCATGCGGGAGGGTTTCGTACGGACTAGAATGCAAGCTCAAAAAAGGGTGCAAAACAACAGGCCCTGACTATTCGGAGTATGAAGCGGGTATCAAATTGAATATGGGCCTCTAACGGCTATGGTTCGATCATGCGCGAATCGCACCCGTAGTACTTCCAAATATTTCCAATACGTTTCACCTGATAGAGAATATTCACCAAACTCCGCCATCACTGCTTCGGCAAGCTGGTCGGCAAGGCTCGGGACGGTAGTTTGCTAACTCTTTGGATGGTAGTTGTCGAACGCGTGACAGCTGGTGCTAGACTCGGTAAGCAGAATGATTCTTTGAAATATTTCCAAACGGAACTACAGTCGGTTTCCCATTTTTCTGCGAATGCCTCTCGACCAAATTTCAGGCGCGCGCCGTTTTGTTGACTCTTTCGATTAAGATACAAATTATATTTTCATAGTATAAATACCCAGCTTGTAAAATTCTCCTGGGTAGCAATCAACGTGATGTGACGTCAGCCGGATGACGTCAGACGGCTGCGGCCGCTTTTGTCTCGAACGGACTGATGTCTCTGGCTTCTATCGGGTGACTGAATCGTCTCGGCGAAGTTTGTTCATAGCACAGCTGGCTCGATGAAAAATGTTTTCTCGAGTCGTTGGCTGGCGCAAGCAACACTCGCGCCTTCTTTATATACACGCGTCGGGGCATTGACGTGATTTACGGAGGGTGTTTAGCCTATTCATCGGGTTGGGTGTAAACCACGGATTTATCACGAACACGAATGGTATTTTCAGACCTATGATTACCGCCGAGATGAACTTAAATCCTCACAGGGAGCTTTTGGTTGTTAAACATAGCGGAAAAATAGTAACTTCGTTACAAATACTTGTCATCTGGGGCTTCTGTTAAGAATATATCTATTTCATCTATGTTCAAAATCAGTGACTATTTTTTGTTGTAACCGTTTCATTTACGCTTTAGAAATACAATTAGTTCAGGGAACTTACTAATATCTATATTATGGTTGATGTTAATCGTGGATTTCAACATTGAGTAATAGCTCCATAGTGAAGAAGGTTTAAAGTTCTTAGATTTTTCATCAAAATAAACTAACAAAGTATCTTCATTAATTTGATTCAATTTGAGTCCTTTTCCTGTACACCACACTGAATATTCCTTCCTTGATTTCGATCGTGAATATCAAGTTTTGCTCCCTCAGCGGACTCAACAATATCCTCTGGAAGATTATTTTCAGAAAAAACCATCGATTCCATTATGAAATAATGCGGACACAATAATGGCGCCGACTCGGAAGTAAATTGGGGATTTGGTTGCTATGTCCATGAACAATATTTTTTACAATACAATTTGTATAAAATTTAAATATCGTTATTGTCAGTGTCAATTGCTGTCAATTAGAACACATATACAGAGTGAGTTAAAATGATTTTGATTGCAAAATATAATTTGATGAAATAAATACTGGCTTGTGCATGAAATTACGTATGTATCTCGGTCGTAAATAGCGTTTAGCAACATTGACATGTAATAGCCCTCGGATGCGCCTGGGGATATTATATCCACACCATTACGACCCAGATACATAAAAACTATTATATTGAGGAGAGCGTGTGAGTATATTTGTTTGAGGAAAGGGGAAGTAACATGTATTAATATTGTGTGCAGGCATCCTGGGAACATGTAAATTGATATGTGCAAGTAAGTAGGGACAATCAATTGAAGAGAACCTTGTGCAAAAATAATATACCTAGGTATGTACGACGATTGTCTATAGGGTGAACCGGTAATCTCGAAAGTAGCACTCTATGTGGAATACTTCGTTTTGGATATTATTTTTTTCATTTTATAAAAACAACGGCTGGACCGATTTGGATAATTGTTCTTTATAATGTTCGTGATACTCCAAATAAGGTTTTTAGGGAAGAAAAAGATTTTTTGAAATGTTATTGGAAATTTCTTTGTCCTGAATAGGTTTTCAGGAATATATAATATATGATGGAAATGAATGTCTGTGTTGGTTAGCTCATAACAACTGGATCGATTTGGCTTTTTTTTCAGAAAAACGGGATGATGAAAAAACGGTATAACGGGATAACAGGAGAACAAGAAAATGAAATAACGGGATAACGGGAGGAAGCGATAACGGGATAACGAAAAAAACGGGATGATGGATAATGGGAAACGGGGAAGGGAAAATGGAATGAAGAGAAAAAGGGATAACGGAATGACGAAAGAACTAGATAAAGGGAAAATGGGATAACGGGATAACAGGAAGTCAAAGACATAACCTAGATGAAATCCTCAAAAAAACAGGAAAAAGGCATTCTACGTAGGCGACAGCTTTCAGGTAAAAAAATTAGACAATATAAAAATTTGGACAGTACATCGTCCGTCGGGTCAGCTAGTAAATATAATAAATAACGAAAAACCCGATACAGATCCCTGAGAGACACCAGAGATAGCAATTTTTTCGACAGATTTGAAACCGTAAAAAGTAACTGATAATATCGTTTTAACTTTTGTTCGAAACATGAAGTCGAAAACTTTCAAATCTGATTTATAAAAAACTCATACTATTTTGTTGTCCTTACTTAGTTGTTCATATCCTCCAAGTTCTGAATGAATATTTGAAACAGTAATATTTCCCCAATATTTGAAAGCATTCCTATGTTTCACCTCCACCCAAAATCAGGCATCCAACGGAATTCAGTGATTTACCGGGCACCAGCATGCTACCACTATTGTCGAAAGTATCAAAGAAGATTCTTGAAGTACAAATGGAAGGACACATGGCAACATCAGATACTTCCCAACAGGATATCGAAAAAAATTATTGGAAAAAGTTGTTCAGGATCTAATTTTGAATTCTACTACCGAATTCCATTGGAAAAAATTGCACATTTGGTTTTTTCAATATTTCACACACGTTTCAATTTTGGTTTGTATTTTGAAAGGATGCCATGAAAATGGACACATTTTTTTAACAAAAGTATCGAATTGACAGAAAATTCATTTCAACAGAAAAGAAACAAACAATTCACTTTTGGTAATTGAAATAAGTAAAAAAAAATACTAGTTCAAAGTAACAGTCGGTTGGGATGATTACTTATTACACATTGATTGATTATAGGATGTAGCCTCCTTTAACTAATTCTCCATCAATTTGAATAGTTTTCAATTCTTTTACTATTATGATTGGCAACTCTTCTCAGCTCTGGAGTGATGATTTCGCGATAGGCTCGTTGGGGTGTTGAATAATATGAAAATGGATAAGAACTAATAATCGATTTATGAGTGAACAGTATGCATCTTTCCTCCCGTATCTTCCGTGATTGTGGAATTGCGAAATTTGCAGGATCGATAGATTGATTGGAACTGTAGTCAATAACTTACTGGAGTGGAAGAACATCTTATATAACAACCTCTATGTATATTACTTGAAAATAATAAAGACCGTCATTATTATTATTATATATATTGCTCGCCAGCAGCTTTAGAACCAGTAACATTTTTACAAGCTTCTATTCAACTTCACATATGTATGTATGATTGTTTATTTAGGAATTTTGACCCACTTCTAGTTGTCCGATTTACGTGAAATCTGGCAAGTGTTCCTAATTCCGGTGACAATATATTATAGCATTTTTGCTAGAGAAAAGACAAAATGGCGGCTCCAATATGACGGACGAGTTTTGTGATTATGGTTCGATTCTGTTCAAAATTGGTATGTGGGGATTTTTGGGGAGATCAGGAATTTTTTGTCAAAATTCATAAATTCTAGATGGCGGCTCCAATATCCCGAAAAGTTTTGTGGTAATAGCCTGATTCCAATAAAAATTGGTTTGTTGGGGTTTTTGGAATCGGACATCATGATGTTTTTGTAAAAATGAATTCAAGAGGGCGACATGTTTTCTTATTATGGCCCGATTCCATTCAAAATGGGTATGTGGGTTTTTTGGGGTCAGAGATTATAAATTTTCGACAGAATTCAATGTGATGACGGATTTAATGAATGACTAATCATAAGACAAGCTCTTCTACGAATGCACTAAAAAGGAAAAAAAAACTTCAATTCAAAAGCTTGCCGCGAATATAAAATAGGTATTTATGCGCGTCAATATTTGGAATCTGCTACTCACTGAATAACCTATGTCAAAAAATTAAAGACAGTGTTTTTTCCTTTTTGATGCATTTATATAAAAGCTTGTCTCAATTTTGTTTTTCATTTTTATTGGAAAATATAAAGATATAAAATAGCCCATAATATCTTCAGATTGTGAAATTCGGAAGATTGATAGACATATAAAAAATGATGGAGTCACTTCAAGTGTTATCCACTGCTGTCACCAGTGGCGATGGAACAACCGACATTTCCGAAAAAGTAATGCTAGGAAGCAAAGATAAGATGGAAATCTCTTCGGACTTGTAATTAATTAAATATATCAATTATCATCCAGATTCAGGTTAAAAATAATGTAGTGCACTATGTGAATAATACCTTATATAGTGATAATATAGAAAACCTCTTGATTTCGTCCGATTCTCAAATATTCCACCACCGGTTGGACACAAAACAAACGTAGCTGATTGGAATACGTTCTTAGTCACATGTAGGAATCTAAACTTATAGTTGGCTGATTCTAAAAAAAAATCGAAAATGATGTCCTTGATCATTTCATAAACCAGGATCGAATTAAAATTTTTATTTCAATAAAACGACTGTACTAGATGTACGAATGTATGAAACAAATTTATTTTTTATATGATAAAAAAAAAGTCCGATAATGTACTCTGAAAATCATTCCCTCACTATGTTCCAAGCGCTAAATTTGAAGATAATCATTAACTTAAAACGTAAAATTCCCAACCAATTGTTCATTATCATGTTTTTTACTTATATGGGATAGTATTGACTATACCTATATAAGTTCATAGTTTAATAAAAGCAAATGGAAATATTTTTAAATATAATTCAAAATTGGTCCTTAAAAAAATTAGCATTCCCTCACCGTCTTGTAACAGTGTGATTGGAGCAATACTTCGAAGCCTACCAAGCCCCACTTTGATTTTTTTTGTAGTTGGCAACATTGCCCTTGTGCCCTTGAGAATATACACCGGAGTGGATAATTGAAGAAAGGATGTTTTCTTAAAATCAATTTGAAAATAAGTTTTTTGAATATTACATTTTTTAATCTCATTTCCTCATGTAATGTTATCAAAAGGTGAGCATTTTTTAAATTAATAATCATAGTATATTTCCATATGTTTCCGGTAGCAATAAAGTAGTGTTTACAATTCGTAAGAAAATAAGGTTATGTTCCTAAGTTTGTGGCAATTTTATTCCGTTTTGTCATTCTCTCATCGTCATTCCCTCAAAAAAAAATTTGATGAGGGAATGATCTCAGTGAGGAAATGATGTATTTTCTAATAAATATAGAATACTTATATTTGTTTGATTGGTTTCAGTACCCTGAACGTCTATAATGTCGAGAAGTAGAAAATCAATATTTCCTAAAATCATCACTAAACAATTAGCACAATCTTATGCAAACCTAAATCCCAATAAAAATGAACAAGCATACTATAAATTTTTGAATTTAGATCCTTTAAAAAAACACAAACTTATGCATTATTCTAAAACCTTTTTCAAAAATCTAAATTACAAAACCGGTAGAAACAGAAAACTTGAACCAAAAATTTTAAAAGTATAACACGATATTATTGATTTCTTGGAGAAAGATGAAAACTCTCGGGAAAAGGGATTTTGTTAGATCTGGAAAATTACTGAAACAAAAGCGTCTGTTAACCGATAATATGCGCAATTTGCATAAATTTTTTTTTAACTCTGTTACTTACAAAATAAGTTTGTCAACATTTTGTAAGTACAGGCCTTTTTGGGTAACATGGGCAAACCTTAAAGAACGAGACACGTGTAAATGCGTCGTTCACGCAAACATGGAACTAATCATTTCAAAATTACATGAAAATAAAGTCATCTTACTTAATAATATTCCAAGTTTGTTATCTGATATAACATGTGATATTTACTGTACTAAATGTTTATTTCGAGAATGTATAAATTGTAGAGACAAGGCTCTAGAATACAACCTTTCCCAAGCTACTAAAACTGTAACCTACCGACAATGGATGTACGAAAACTCAACGTATGAAAAAAATGGTGAGACAAAAACAGTGCGTGAACCTTTGAAGAAGGAAATGAATGTTACTTTGAAGGAACTTGTTTTAGTATTAGAAGAGACATTAAAATCATCCTTACTACATGCAGGAAATATTGCACACCAGTATCAAATGATGACACAGTTGAAAAAAAATTGTCAACAAATGAAGTGCTCATCCACATTGATTTTAGCGAAAATTATTGTTGCAAATACTGGGATGAAATCCAAGCAGTTCACTTTGATGGTGGTCGGCAGCAAGTTACGCTTCATACTGGCGTGATATATTTGAAAAATCCTGATGATACTGTAAAAGCACAATCTTCCTGTTCTCTCTCTGATAATAATCGACATGACTCAATAGCAGTGTGGGCTCATCTTAAACCAATATTCGATTGGCTTAAAAACCAAAGACCGAACATCCATGCTGTTCACATTCTAAGTGACAGCCCAGTTAACCAGTACAAAAACAAATTTGTTTTTCACATTGTTTCTCATCATTTGAAATATTTTTTGCCAGGTATAAACAATTTTACTTGGAACTATTCTGAACCTGGTCATGGCAAAGGAGCACCAGATGGTGTTGGTGGCACCTTAAAGAGGTCTGCTGACCAAGCCGTTGCTGAAGGGAAAGATGTGATAGATTTAAATGTGTTGAAAAATGTTCTGAGTTCAAAGTGTCCCTCAATAATGCTTATTGAGGTGAGTACAGCGGAAATTAATTATACGGATAACTTGATCAAAAATCTGAGTCTATTTCAACTTTTCCTGGCACTAAAAAAATCAGACAATTTGTGTTCTCAGATGATGTGCTTGAATATAGAACTCTATCTTGTTTTGACTGCGTTGGAAAATGCCAAAATTTTCATCTTGGTTACTATAAAACTTTTGAAGTATCGGATAAGGACACACCTGCAGTATCAACGCGACGTAAAAGAAAAGAAGTTGAAGTAGAAAGTAATGTGAAGATATCGAAGATTACTCCTTCTGAAAAAAATATCTATGGATATAAAGTTGGTGACCATGTCCTTATAACATGGAATAACGAGGTCAATCCTGGTAAAATTCTTTCATTATCTGGTGATGGGGCTTTAGTACGGTGTATGAAGAAAGGATCAAAATGCTGGAAATGGCCGACAGATAAAGATGAAGAACTTTATGCTTGGCCTGACGTTCTTCGAATAATTGAACCCCCAAAGTTACTTAGTCGAGTTTGTTATTTTGTTAAAGAAGTCGATGAGAAAAAATGAAAACTTTAAGAACTGCGATTAGATTGCATAGAGACTAATAACTGATAAATAATATTAGATAAGTAAAATTGCAATTTCTGTTCTCTGTTCATTATTTTAAATACATTCAAATCTTCAATATAAAAGTATACGTTCAATATAAAAGTATACATTCTTGCCTTTACTATGTTAAAAAAGTAAGTCAAATTGTAGACTGATTGTAAAGTACTTCTCAATTTCGTTCTTTAAATTATTATAACTAAATTAATATTTAATATTACTTTTATGAGTCAATGTGTTTTGTTTGTAACAATTAAATTGTTACACTATGGATTTAATTATTATAGTTTTGCAATAAAACAAATGATTGGTGCATTATAGAGTTTTTAATTATCGTAGAATCATATTAAAAATCATTCCCTCACAAATCTGTCATTTCCTCATTTTCGAATAAAAAATTCAATTCAAATTCTAAAAAGTTGGGGACCACTATAATATTTTCCTCAAGCAAGACATATACTATGATTTGAGCAAATTCGATCACGAGTTAATAAAAACCGATCAACTCGATAAAGCTATTTTCGACATTTTTTCAGAATCAGCCAGTTGTGACCTAGCCGACCTATTACTTCTATGCAAATTCCCTATATCATAATTCCAGGTCCCCAAATGCTCTGGGGTCACCAAACTCACTAACTATACGTTCCAAATTCTGACTTTAGATTCCACAAAACTAAGAAAGACAGACATAGAGATAAGACCATCACTTCTCATTTTGTGGAACATTAAAAATACCCCTGTGCATTGAGCAACCCAATTATTGTATCACGTTTTGAACAAGTCCTCCTGTTCTCAGAGATTTCATTCACCTAATATTTTTCTGTAATTTCCTTTCATGTTTCATTATTTTTGTTCGTAGAAACATAATAGATTCTTTGAATAATTCTATTGTACATATCATACTACTGTAGCAAACTGAAAGACCACGTTCCCGCTCGACAAACTCAACATTTCGAAATAAACCCCCACATTATAACTCTCACTTAGGTTTTCTTGGGTAATTTTCTCAGAATTGAAGGTGCCGAAGAACTCTATAACTCTAAGATTTTTGAGGTGTCGCGTCCTAAGAAACGTACTGTACTCAGTAAATACGATCGCTTAGAACCTATAAAAGGCACCTGAGGGAGATTCAACATCCAAAAGCGTAACATCGATCAGACAAACCGTTTTATAATTGCGTCAGCCACCAATATATCCAAATACTGTGTTCTACGAGCCAACCCACTTTCCATTCACCCAGATGACTCTAAGCGATACGGACATTCGTTAAACATATTATGTTCACCTGGCAAACATAATTTCGGTGCATGAACCACACCGAAAGGCATACGACGACATTCGTGTAGTATTACATTATCTGGGGCAAAAAGTGCACAGGTCGGTTGTTCGCTAGATTTGATCGTAGATATATAACGACTGAATGATTAGGGCACATTGCGATTTCATCACTTGTAAAGTGAAGAACAGAGTGCATGAAATACATGCATGTATCGTTGAGAAATGATGCTCAACGATAAAAAATCGAAGCAACAATTTTCAGAATATATTCGTGAAATATTATTTCATGTTGCCATATATAAGCTATAGAGCACATGAGCATAATCGTATGAAAAAAATCCTGTTTATAATTATATGTTATTTCTACGAGAAAGTACACCATTTTGTCGTATGGTATTGCTCATGGAACAGTATTAGGTCCTATCCTATTCAATATGTACTCGAACGGATTGTTATCATGGAAGAGCGAGGACAAATTTTCGGTTTTCTAGACAATACTGACATTTTTTATCGGACAAATAACTGGCGAATCCTCAAGATAAGGGCTAGGACATATTTCTGTATGTCAACATACTGGCAAGATCATAAATTATTCACCATACATTTTAATAAAAATCACGTCATTCATTTCACGTCTAACAAATCCAAAAATTTCCTCTCACATCATATAATTAAATATACTTGAAATCCAATGTTGGAGACATATACTTTGATGATAAAAATGTTAACGTGAGGAAGGTCTTTCTAGACATAACATAGTTCGCCTGGAGAGGTTCATCGCAGATATTGAATATACATTTCATAGTGGTTCATAGTGGTTCTCGACGATTTCATTCAATAACTTGATCATTTCACAAAACAAAAAGTTAAAAATTTCATGAGAATTAAATCTTAGGATATTTATATTTTGTCAACACCTTACTTTTACTTCATTTTGTATTCCTTTATTTCAATACCAATACCTCCTATTCTACACAGGATAGAAACGATATTTTTATATTTTCATAAACAAATGAAATCAAATTATTCTTAATAATAAAAACCAATGTCCAAATGACCTATCCACTCATATTCTACTTTCATTTTATAATTCCCGACATTTTACAATGTTATAATTTGGCCATTCATTGTGGTACACCTGATAAACATTGCACATGTATGGAACACAGTATTCAGTGCATTCTCATCTTACCCTCCTCTTCCTACGTTGTTTTGGAGTTGACGGCGTTGGTTGAAGTTTTTTTTTAATTTCTTACTGAGAAAAACGTGGAAAGTGATGAGTGTTTGAAGTGTGGTGAACATTACATAATAGACATTTTTTATATCACTGAATAAGTATATCATTGCATATTCTTACAGGGTGTCCCACACTCGATGGTATACTGGACGTTTCTGGAGAACAGGACACAGGACAATTTTGAAAATTTGGATTCTTTGGTAATTAGTTCTGCTCTATCGATTTTCAGCGCTGCAGCGTTGCCGCTTATATTGGAAAGTAGCAACAACTTTGATATTTCAAATGAGACACTCTGTATATTATTCTTTTTTTTGCTTTGCTATTGCTTTACGATCATTTCTGTATGATACTTTCCTATACCTAGCTCGAGCTGTTTTCGAAAAATTCATTGATTTCCTTATTTTTTGTGCAAAACATAGCTTCAATTAAATGTTTATTACTGCGGTATTTGGACTAGAACAAAGCTGAAATTTTGGGTTTAGTTTACCAATATTATGTGCATCAGTAATGTTTGAGGGAATTCGATCTCCATTATACGGGGTCGTTAAAAATTTGTGATTTTTCCGATAGATACAAAAAGGGTGAAAAGTATTTTTTTTTAATGGAACACCCTGTATATTATCGAATGTTCTGAAAGACAATTGAACAAACTAGCAATTGAATCAGGTAAAGCGTGAAATGATGGCAGCGGGATGCACGGTGACGTTTCGATAATTTTTTTATTAGTAAATTTAATGATCTTCATTGATTGTTTGATTGGTGCCGACTCAAAATCAGTAACTTACAGTAGTTTAGGAGCTTGGCTAGTAAGACTAAGAAGGGTTATTTTTCGCTTTCCAGTTTCTTTTATCGTCGGTTTAATTTTTTGTAAAAAAGTTTTTATTTCCTAATTTTTTGTGGCAAAAATCTACTGATTACTACTAACTCCATTACCACTTGAGGTATGCACCATGTTGTAGTGTTATCAGTACTACATATGTGTGCCAAGTTTCAAGAGAATCGGTTCTCACGTGGGAAACCAACCATCCCCCATTTTTATTCCCTTAGGGGTGGATAATTCTTTTCCGAATTCAAATATGACCAACTTTGAGGTATACCCTATACAATAAAATCATCTAAATCGGATAACCCAGTACAAAGTTATGCCTGATAGAATCGGTTAACGGGCCAAAATTCAGAGGGTGAACGATCAATATCCTCCATTTTGCTACCCTTAGGGGTGGCATTTTTTTCCAATTTCAAATGGGACCGACTTTAAAGTTCATTCTATCCAATAAAATCGGACAACTCTGTGAAAAGTTATGCGTGATCATACCTAATTAAAAAAATATACGCGTCGACTAGAGAACCTCCTCTTTTTTGATTTCGTCGGTTAAAAACGTTTGCGTGTTCATTACTGAAAATTTGATCAGAGAAGGATCCAAATGGAAGGCAATAACTATTCAAACGAAGTTTTGATGAAATTGCTTATCTTCATGGTCAATGTGATCAAATTATGAGCGAAAACATGCAGAAGGTTCTGTGGCGTATTGAAGTGTATGAATGATGAGATGACGAACTGATTGTACAAAGAATGATTGATATACAGGTATTCCAAAATCGATGGGCTATTGGACGTTTCTGGAGATTGGAGATATGAATACTGCACATGTACTTCAACTAATATCAACTTTCGAATTTCAAATGGAACACCCAGTATTTCATTCTGTTTTTAGATTCTACTGACAAATACAAATAACTTTTACTGAACATGTATACCTATCTCTACCGTTTATAAAGTCCCAAAGTGCAGCACAATCCGCAGTTTTCTTTATCAGAAAAAACCTCGAGACCTGAGGTTTCATTGCACTTTTGAAGATACAGCTGGAGCTTGAATTTTTCTCTAACTCTCAGATGCAATTCAGTTTTGGCATAGATTAATTAAAAACATATTTGAAGAAATTTTGGAAATAGTTATGAAATCATATTCGAATAAAAAAAGACTAGGGAGTAGAAACTGAAATGATATATACAGGATGATCTGAAAAATAATTACTAATGGATGTTTTTTCGAGTATGACGAACCTATTTCCAAATTTTGCTGAGAAATTTTTTTAATTAGAAGGAGTTAGAAAAAACAAATTTTAGCTGTATATCCAAAAGTATGAACATTTTTAAGGGAATCATTGCAGATTGATTTGATTTCTTAATCAGATCATTTCAATTGGGTAATATTACCTATTTCGATTTGTTATACTGGAAAATTGAAATGGTAGTAGTGTGCCGTTACCAGAAAAGAGCAAGACAATCTTTTAGTATGACAAGCAGTGATTTATATGGTGTTTCTGTCAAAATGGATATTAATACAAATTCAAATGCAGATATTTTAAATTTTTATAGAGACTTACTGTTATTTTGGAAACCAGACTACTCAGGTATGGATGGAACTTCAATTGTCTTTCAGGATATTCAATAATATATTTCTGTTCTTTTAAAAAAATGTACTTTTCTCCATTTTTCTATCTATCGGAAAAATCACAAATTTTGAACGACACTGTTTAATGGAAAATGAATTTCCACAATCATAACTAATGCACAGAACATTGGTAAACTACACCCAAAATTTCAGCTTTGTTCGAGTCCAAATTCCGCAGTAATAAACATTCAATTGAAGCTATGTTTTGAACAAAAAATAAGGAAATAAATGAATTTTTCGAAAACCGCTTCGGATAGGTGTAGGGAAATATCATACAAAATTGACCGTCAAGCAATAGCAAAGCAAAAATGCAATAATATACAGGGTGTCTCATTGAAAAAATCAAAGTTGTTGCTACTTTTCAATATAAGCGGCAACGCCGCAGCGCTTTAGATCGATAGTGCAGAACCAATCACCCAAGAAACCAAATTTCCAAAATTATCCTGTTTCCCGTTCTCCAGAAACGTCTAGGCCATCGAGTGTGGGACACCCTGTATATATATTTATATATATATATGTATATATATATATATATATATGTATATATATATATGTATATATATAAATGTGCGGCTGGCTTCTGTCTGTTGACTCCGTTGATTTGTCGTTTACCACGAAGTGATGTTCATCCTTGCACTTCTTCACCGTACTAATGACGGTCGACAGCCCGAAACACGTGTCTACGGTTAACACTTTTCTTTGATAGCTATGTCCATTAAATTATAATATATATATATATATATATATATATATATATATATATATATTGTTATGAAATATAATGATAGCTAATTATTTTCGCTCCGCGTTGAGAGCCAAAATTGCTCTGAAATATTAATAGCTTTTAGATAATAATTGTTGTTAATTTTTTCCCACGTTATTGTTATTGTCCCACAAATATTTTCTTCCTGTATAATATATTGTTATGAAATAATAATAGCTTTTAAATAATAATTGTTGTTAATTTTTCCCCACGTTATTGTTATTGCCCCACAAATATTTTCTCCCTGTATATGAAATAATAATTGCCAGCTAACGTCACTGTTTTCTCGCCACGTTGCTGCCAATTGTTATAACCCTTTCTTACCACGACTAACTCAGTTGGTACGCCTTCGTCTCAGGAGCCGGTACTGTCAATAGAGCCACTGCCTGTTTTGATGTCAAACAAAATATTCTCAGTTCAGTGTTTATAAGTAAACTATTAGCGTATCATTGTGGAAAATGAACCAAAAAAATTATCAAAAACAATTATTTCCGTTATTCAGGAAAACTTATATTAACCTGGCCTACGATAGATAACTTATACTATGATCAATTGACAAATTTTCATAGAAAATAATGAGAAACAGTGATAGATACTGTAGACATAACCTCACTTTTTCTTTTGGGTTGGAAGAATTCTTTTATAGTTCAATACCAAAATAAAATAGAGTTCTTCTGATATACGAGTTACGTTGTGAAGTGATTCAGTTTGTGATGTGCACTAAAAGTTTATACCTGGAGCTGGAACTGTCGCTGATGCAATACCTGGCATAATCTGAATTCCAATTTCATCCACTCCTCTCAGGAACTAACCATTTCAAAAGGAACCATCTAAAATCCACGAAATCAGCTTGGACAAGTTTCATGTGGATAACCAAAAAAGGTAATTTTCTTTTATCCTTGTGTATTTTGTGTAGAGATTATTCAGAAGTTGTATTGGTTTTTTATTGTTGAAAAACTATCTTCTCATTAATGAAAGTTCTGAATTTTTTTCATTCAAATTTTGTACCTGGCTTCTCTTAAAAAATGTTTCAATCCCCTTCCGCTTTGTTTTTTCATCCCCTGAATACCATTTCTATTTTGTCCATTTTATTTGAATTTTCAAACTCGCGCACTTCCTTGTCGCACTTTGATCAATTTGGTGTTATTTGAGAAAACTTATGAACTGATATATTTTACATTTCTTATAAACTAAATACAATATTTGATGATAATTATTTTTGACATTTCTCAGTTCTTACTTTTCCACAATTTCAAATCTTATATCTGACCATCCTGTTCCCTGATTGGCTATTGTCATCAAGAAGTGTCTTGTTCTCCCATTGGCTATTTTTAGTTAGATACAATTTCATATACTGTATGTTTCAAGCTTATAATTTTGTTGACCACATTTAATTCAGAATGATTTTGTAAATCTAGACTTTTTTGTTGTATTTTAAACAATTATAGGTTGTAATCATTTTGACAATGTATGAAAATGATTGCATTATAGTATTTGCATATTTTTCACCTATCAATATTATACAGAGGCTTCATAAAGGAAATAGAATCTCAAAAAAAAATGTAAAACAATTTCTCATGAACTACTAACTATTGAATATTTATTATTTTTGTGTTTTTTTTTTTAATTTCTTTTTTATCTTTAAAATATATTACTGGTCCTTCCTAACATAACAATATATATATATATATATATAATATATATATATATATATATGTATATATATATATATATATATATACAGGGTGTAACTGAATAAGTGTAAAACATTTAAGGAGGTGATTCCTCATCGAAAAAAAGATAGGATCTTTCATATAAAGAAACTTCATTGGAGCAACCCTTGTTAAGATACAGCCCCTTAAAGGGGGTACATAAAATTTGTATAACAATTTTTTTCACAAGCACTGAAAAAGTTACAATATTGAAATAAACCTGACGTTTTGTACTACCAAAAAGACACTTAGCCAGTAATTTATTTGGTTTACCCCATGGTTGTAAGGGTGAAAACGCAACCCTAAAATTAATTTCCAATGTAACTTTTGTCTTATTATTTGTTTACCATTTAAAATTTATTTCAGATAGCCTGTTTCATTCTAAACAAAAAATGTCTCTTGGGTTTTTGCCCAAAATAAACCAGTAAGCAGCAAAACATTATTTTACGAACAACTACAGAGATACATCGTCATAAATGCGAAAATACGAAACTAATCTATCTAGTAGGTCGCTATTAGCGATAGTGACAATTAAATTGGTATGACGCTGTCAGTTTGGGAATTTTCGAAATTGAATTAATACTAATTGTGTGTTGTTGTTCTGTTCTTAATTTGTTACTTTAATAATTCACTTGTTAATAAAATGGCATACACAAATGAGGAAATGGCTGATATGCATTACGTTTACGGTCTGTCGCAGGGGAATGGGTTAGAAGCTTCTAGAAGATATGCTGAAATGTATCCTCAACGGCAGCATCCTTCACATAGAATATTTGCTCGACTTCATCAACGATTACGAGAATATGGTTCATTCGACAAAAGAACGCAGGATTGTGGTCGCCATCGAGAAATACGAACACCACAGCTTGAGGAAGCAGTACTTAATTTGATTGAAGAACAACCCACTACCAGTACTAGAAAGATTGCTTTCCAGCTAAATGTTGATCATATGACGGTATTTCGAATTTTAAAGGAACAACTCTTATACCATTACCATCTGCAACGAGTACAGGCACTGTTACCGCGAGACTTTCCGAACCGTCTTGAATTTTGCAATTGGATGCTGGAAATGATTAGAAGAAATTGTGACTTTCTGAAGACGATAGAATTCACAGACGAATGTAGTTTTCTCGGGACAAGATTATTAATTTTCATAATTACCACATATGGCTGATGAAACCCTCACGCTATTGTCGAAACTAGCCATCAAGAACAGTTTTCCTTAACGTGTGGCTCGGAGTTATTGGGGATGATTTAATTGGGCCTCATTTTCTACCTCCTCGATTAAATGGTGAGGCATACGTTCAATTTTAAGAGAAGTGCATCCAGTACTGCTGGAGGAAGTTCCTTTGGGCGTCAGAAGGATATGTTTTTATGCATGATGGGGCTCCCGCCATTTTAGTCAAGTAGCACGTCAGCATTTAACTGAAACATATGCAAATCAGTGGATAGGTCGAGGAGGACCACATAAATGGCCCGCTCGATCCCCGGATCTCAATCCTCTCGATTTCTATTTGGGGCCATTCACAGCATTTGGTATATCGATCTCTGTTCGCGATGTGGAGGACTTAAGAAACCGCATCATCGATGCGTGCAGGGTAATCAGAGAGACTCCAGGAATATTTGAGCGAATACGTGGCTCAATGCGCCGACGTCTAGACGCATGCGTAATGTTTGAAGGTAGACATATTGAACATTCACTATGATTTCTACATGTTGTGTGTTTTGTTATTAATAACTTAGTTTTGTTTATTACCCTTTAATCGTTTAATGCAGGTACTAACTACAAAATAACAATAAATCCAGTTCGCATTTATGACGATGTATCTCTGTAGTTGTTCGTAAAATAATGTTTTGCTGCTTAATAGTTTATTTTGGGCAAAAACCCAAGAGACATTTTTGTTTAGAATGAAACAGGCTATCGGAAATAAATTTTAAATGGTAAACAAATAATAAGACAAAAAAGTTACATTGAAATTAATTTTAGGGTTGCGTTTTCACCCTTTCAACCATGGGGTAAACCAAATAAATTACTGGCTAAGTGTCTTTTTGGTAGTACAAAACGTCAGGTTAATTTCAATATTGTAACTTTTTCAGTGCTTGTGAAAAAAATTGTTATACAAATTTTATGTACCCCCTTTAAGGGGCTGTATCTTAACAAGGGTTGCTCCAATGAAGTTTCTTTATATGAAAGATCCTATCTTTTTTTCGATGAGGAATCACCTCCTTAAATGTTTTACACTTATTCAGTTACACCCTGTATATATATATATATATATATATATATATATATATATATATATTCCCGACAGAGCAGTTCGCATGGGCCAAGCCAATTAAAGGAACATACATCAAAACAATTACAAGCCCACTTACATAAACCTTGAAAACAATATACTTATATTTCATTATGGAAAGAGAATAGTATATGCGAGTGGAATTCGTACTACACTGATTTTATTTCTTGTGGAGAAGACTACCATCCGCGTGAAAATTAAATGCAATTTCTCAATATTGAACATTTCCAGAACTGGAAGCCGCATTTTACGTCACACTATCCATTTGCTCGTAATACTGTCATACTGTCTAGAATAATATGAATATATCTCCTCCTTTTGGCTTTCATCAGCGCAAATATTTCGAGGAAAATATATGAAACATTCCAGTCAATCATGTCCCACGTAACGGAGATTTCCTTCTTTTGCGATGTGCATCAGAAGTAATTCCGATTCCTTCAAATCGTAGTGAGCTTACTGAAGTTTGTTGTTCCTAATCTATTTCAGTTTTATCAAGTTGGAATGTGATTGAATAAGGAGTTAGCAAGCAACGTAGTGTTTCAAAACTGACACTGACAATAGAAAATGTAACATTGGTTATAGTACGGGAGATAGCGTTGCATTTTTCGAAAAATTTTATACCGAATGAATTTCATTTTAAGTAGTTGATTAATAATCAACAGTCATCAAGTGACCGTCAGCCGCCGCACAACATATGAAAGTTGCATAAAACCCGGTACAAAAAGTAATTTCAAACCGTGCCAAAATTTATGAGGGAATTTTTTAGATCACAGAATAATCGTCAGCTGTTTGGAACAGGTGGGTTAAAGTCACGTGTCTCAACTATGTCAAAAATGTTGAGTATGTTCATACCGCATGGAATTTTTACAGCTGAATTTTTATATTTTTTAAAAATAAAAATAATCGTTAGCTACATGTCTCAGCGTATATGAGCATTGTATAGCCACTTTGACAGGTAAACTGACCCCCAAACATTTTTATAGTTTTTAACAATAGAAATAATTTCTATGTTTCAATTCCAATGGGTATTAAAATAATTTAACATAAGTTATATATCTTTACTATAATATTTAATTTTCATTTATATATAAAATTTAATAGTTTTCCTTTTATATTTTTTCTTATATAAGGGGTAATTCATTTATATATGTGTGTATAAATATAGTACTTTTTGTAAAAATATCTATATTTTTTGTTCATTCATGCCAACTTTCCGTTGTTAATTTGGAAGTTTGCTCAAACTTTGATAAATAACTCTGAACATATTGATATCCCAGAAACTTTGATTGACTGAGAGTTGTAGACTATAAAATTTCCTACAAAATTCTTTCAAGCAATTTTCATTCATTCATCTGTTTGAATAATGAGCGCACCAAAGTTCATCCGAAAAACGAAATCACCGACAAGTATTGGGTCATTTTTAAAATGAAAATTTTTATTGCAAAATAAATTTGAAAAATCACCAATTTTTTTATAGTGGAGTTAGCAATTCATGGACAGAAAACCTTTCTTTTATAGTGAAAAATAAAATTTCTGGACAGAAAAAAATAATCTAAACCATTTATTTTCAAATGCATCGAAGAGTACTTGAAAAAAATCATTTTTTATGACTTCAAGTTAATTATCACACAAAGATTATACCCATTAGAGTTGGAAGGGTGACATATACTAAAAATTCGCCCCTATCGAGTCTCAAAAAAATCAACCCTTTCATTTTCAATTTACGAAGTATCATTCGAATTAATTATGACGGATTGATAAGTTTATCGACCATAAGCTACTCGAATTTTTTTATTATAAAATCCTATAATATAATAATATAAAATATTTCAAGTAAAACGTATTCAGGCGCGACCTGAAAGTAAGTCAGATCATTTTGGACGGAAGCGGACACTATAGTATGGTTACTCAGCTGCCGCATTCATGATATTATCATAAACTTGTTATTAAATCTCATTTTTAATTATTTCGAAACATAATTGATTTACTTATCACAATATTTCTTCATTTATTCATCTCTATTTTTATAAATTTCAAAATATCTATAAAGAATATTGATTTAGTCGAAACATTACAATAAAATTACATCTTTCAGTTAGTGCACGGAGCGTGATGTCGAATAACTTTAGATACGTCATTTCCTCCGGATGAAAACTCGTAAGCTGATTGTCAATATGATCCTGTGAGTAATGAAAAATCAGCTAGCAGTATGCCAAGGGAAAATTCGTCAGCTGGATCATGTAAATAGGGCGATAGATGCTGCCATCTGGCTCCTCCGTTACATCCTTCAGAGCATCAGCTGACAATCTTTCCACCTAGATACAGCCAGCTGACATTTTTATTTATTCACGATACCATATAAACTGTCATCTGATAAATTTTCAATTGAGAAGAAATCACTGAACATATAAATATATATATATATATATATATTAATGTTATGTTATTATGTTGATTTAACAAATTATTTTGTTATTATTTCGCCCCACGTTTTGGGTGCCATTTGTTATGTAATGATGATTTGCAAATAAATTGTTGTTTATAAAAGGAAGATAGCTATTAGTTTTCGCTCTCCTTCGTGAGCCAAATTGTTATGATATAGATGAGTATTTTCGCCCTGTATAATATTTTTTTACAATGTAATAATAATTGCTAGCTAACGTCACTGTTCTCTCGTCACGTTGCCGCCAATTGTTATCACTTCCTTACCACAGCTAAGCACAGTTGGTACGCCTCTTGTCTCAGATAGCCGGTTCAGGCAATTGAGCCACTAGCCACTGCTTGATATGTCAAATTTCAATTTATTCAATGGTCATGAGTATGATTGTTGTTTATTGTAGAAAACAAACGACAAAGTATCAAAAAGCAATTATTTCCTTTATTCAGGAAAACATAATTTTACCTGGCCTACGAAAGATAACTTAATCCAAGGTGAATCTACAAATATTCATGGATAATCATGAGAAAAGTTCATTGGTAAAATATACACAACCTCACTTTTACCTTGAAAGTGAAAATTTCTTTAATAGTTCGAAATCAATTGAAATAAAGTTCTTCCGATGGAATATGCGTTATTAGTGAAATTGTTCAGTTCAAAATGTGCACTATGGAAGGTTTATACCTGTCTGGAACTGTCGCTGTTCAATACACGCCAGGATTTGGATTTCCTTTCACTCCAATGCTATCAGGAACTCCAATACCAAATAGAAGATACCATACAAATTCAGCAATCAGCTTTAGATACTTGTATATGGTGTACAAATAAGGTAATGTTGGTTTTCCGCTTATAATGTGGAATTATTCAATTTTTCTTTCTCCCAAAATATAACGTGGCATTCGTTTTAAATTTATTTCCGATCTCTCCTTGTGGCTTTGTTTGTTGTCACCTGGATACCACTTTTGTTCCTTCCCTCTGATTCGAATTTTTGGATTCGCGCACTAAATTGTCACATTTTCACTGTTTGGGTTTATTTGTCATAACTTATACATAAAACTATTTTTCCATTCTCATTAACTATGTACAAATTTCAGTAATAATTGCCTCTGACACTCTCTCGTTCTTATTCCCTCACAATTTCAAATTCTACATGTGACCATCTGTTCCCTGATTGGCTATTGTCATCAAGAAGTTTGCTGTTCTACCATTGGCTACTTTCAGTTAGCTACAATTTCATATACTGTATGTTTCAAATTTATAATTTTGTTGATCACATTTTATTCAGGAAATTTTTGTAAATCTAGACTTTTTGTTGTCTTTTGAAGAATTATGGGTTGTAATCATTATGACAGTGTATGAAATTGATTGTGTTATAGTATTTGGATATTTATATCTACTCATATTATACATAGGCTCATAAAGGAAAAAGAACTTCAAAATTATGTAAAAACAATCTCTTGAAACTAATAGCTATTTATTAATTATTCTTTTTATGGTTTTTTCTTTTTAAAATATATAACTGGTTTTTCATAACATAACAATATATATATATATATATATATATATATATATATATATATTTATATATATATATATATATATATATATATATATATATATATATATATATATATATATATATAATATATATATATTTATTGGACGAGCTGACGTATAATCCACCACTTCATAGTGAGCTAATTTATTTTTTCATGATATATATATATATATATATATATATATATATATTTATATATATATATATATATATATATATATATATATATATATATATAGGGTGGGGCACCCCATACGACACGGTCCCTGTAAACCAAACCAATAATTTTTTCGGGAATTTATCCATTTTATTATATGTATATTGATTGAGGCTGCGAAAGAAAATCGTTTCGGAGTCTACAGGGTGGCTCAAAGAACTGTGACATATCAAAGTTGTAATTTTTTAATGGAACACCCTGTAGTTCATTACATTTTTGAATAGGTCAGGAAAAAATAATATGATTTCATATGAGGTACTATGTACCTAACTATGACCGTTCTCGAATAATTGATTTTTTTATGAAAATGCTAGGTACAATTGGAAACTAAATAACATAGAAATGTATAGAAATCATCCCTTCGAATTCTGACCAAGCATGAAAGAGGTTTTGGGCTATTGATTTCGATAAAACCCGTTTCTCAATATTATACAGAATGTTCAAAAATCATTGTCACTTTTTTATAATTTCGGACAAAGATAACTTTGTTATTTCAAATAGAATATCCTGTATTTTTTTGGTCTGAACAATATAAAATTCAATTATCTTTCATTTCATATTGACGTTGGGTTCCCTATACCTAACCTGAATAGTTTTTCAGATATTGGCTTTTTCAAATAGTAGTTCTTATTTCCATGCCTTCTTTGAATCAAGATAGCTTTGAAACGACATTTATTCAACTTGTTGAAAGAATTGTTATTGACAGTTATTGTGTTCCACGTTCTTCAGAACATTCACTGAATTATTAGCGTCGAAAATAAAAACTTATCCCATTCAAGAGCGGATAGATATGATTTTAGCGATTGGTGAGTGTTTAGAAAATTGCCTTCTGACGTCGAGGGTGTATGCCCAAAAATATCCAGACGGAATCATCCAAACAAGTTGGTTTCAAACGATTGCTACATCAATTTCGTAGGACTGGAAGTGAAGCTTATGAAAAGGCAAATAGACCAAAACCTATCATTGGAAATGAGGAAAATGAATTTCTTATTGTGGGATCAATCATAGAAAACCCTCACACGAGTCAACGTAAGATCGAGAAAGATACAGGGATAAGCAGACGGAACATTTCTAGGGTAATAAAAAAATACAAATTTCACCCGTACCGTATTCAGATGCACCAGGAATTATATGAAATAGACTTCCAGCACTCTGCATCACCAGAATAGATGGTCTGTTAACGTGTGGGGAGAAATTAAAGGTACACAAGTTATAGGACCATACTTTTTTTATGGAAACTTGAATGGTCAATATTTTACAAATTTTACGAGATGATCTGCCTGAGTTTCTGGAGAATTTGCCGCTTAATATCAGACAACGGATGTGGTTACAATTGGATGGAGCTCCGGCATATTTCAAATTCAGTGTCAGACAGTTTTTGAATATGTGCTTTCCGAATAAATGGATTGGTAGGGGAGGACCACGAAATTGGCCAGCGAGATCACCAGATTTGATTCGCCTCGATTTTTTTCCATAGGGATACTTGAAGAATGAGGTTTACACCAGTCCTCCAACCACACTGGAAAATATGAAGGAGATAATAAGGGCTGCTTTTCGAAGAGTGACGCCTCAAACGTTATTAAATGTTAAGAAGTCTTTCATAGAGAGAGTGGCTCTCCGTATTCAACAGGATGGTCGTCATTTCGAGCACCTGCTTCGAATTGAATACATTTGTGATTCATATTTTGTTGTTGTTTCAGTTGAATAAAAAAATAAAATTGTATAGTCTGTTTAATGAACTACTGTCAGAATCTGAATGTAAATGATAACTTCATTTTAGTGAACAGTAAATATTTTCGATGAAGTGAAGTATAACAACTGTCAATGAGAATTCTGTGAGCAAATCTATCTCGATTCAAAGAATGCATTGAAATACTAACTACTATTTGAAAAAGCCAATATCTGAAAAACTATTCAGGTTAGGTATAGGGAACCCCGTTATGAAATGAAAGATAATTGAATTTGATATTGTTCAGACCAAAAAAATACAGGGTGTTCTATTCGAAATAACAAAGCTATCTTTGTCCGAAATTATAAAAAGGTGACAATGATTTTTGAACATTCTGTATAATATTGAGGAACGGGTTTAATCGAAATCAATAGCCCAAAACCTCTTTTATGCTTGGTCAGAATTCGAAGTGATAATTTCTATACATTTCGATGTTATTTTCATAAAAAAATCAATAGCTCGAGAACGGTTATAGTAAGGTACATAGTACCTCATATGAAATCATATTACTTTTTCCTGACCTATTCATAAGTGAAACGAAATATAGAGTGTTCCATTTAAAAGAACACAACTTTGATATGTCACACTTTTTTGAGCCACCCTGTAGACTTCAGAATAATTTCCTTTTGCAGCCTCAATCAATATACATATAATGAAATGGAGAAATTCCCGAAAAAATTAATGGTTTGGTTTACAGGGACAGTGTCGTATGGGGTGCCCCACCCTGTATATCAAATTATAGCCAAATTTGGAAAATACTCAATCGGAACGAAATGATTAGAAATAATTTTTTTTTCTACGTGCGTGAGAGGCTACCGCTGCTCAACCCACCCACGAAACCGCAGAGCTGACGTTCACGAGGCTTCATGAAACAACTCTCTGAAGCAATTTCACTCATTATGCTGAAGTGGACTACCCACTTGACGGTTACAATTTTCATGCCATACTTCCAGAAATAGAAAAGTTGATAATATTGCTGCAGAAAAATACGTTCCACGACACGTGTGAGAGGAAAACCGGAAAAACTTTTCCGACTATCCAGAAATCCAGAACTTTGATATGTTGCTAATTATGCTACTCTCATGAATGGAGCTCATTAAAGTAGAACTTTAATTATTCCAGAAACCAAGCACGGTTTTCAGGTGGAGGCAATTCAGGCGCGACATAAGGTCGTCGCGAGTGAAAAATATGAATATACGGCTCCCTATTCTTCATCTACTGAAAACGTTCTCGTTTGCGAGAATTAGGGACATAAATAGTTTTGCCCCTCAACCCGTATGATGGATATGAGGTGGCAACTAAAAGGGCCTTTCTTGACGAGCGTCAGTTAGTATTAGGAGAAACACACAAATTGAAAACGTGAAATTTTCATCTTTTGGTACATTTCGGAATACCTGATCTTGATTTCAAATATTCTGAATAATACAGGGTAACCCTTCGAGGGCTGACAGGCCAGCTCATAACTGTCCAGAATATCCAAATATGACATTTGTAGAAAATCTTAAGTTTTTGGGATATTGGCTATGATAAAAATGACCGATGATAAAAAAGGAGGTTCTCTAGTCCACGCGTATATATTTTTTTATGTAGATATTTTTTTTAGATATTTTTTTATTTGACTACGTTATTTTTACATTTGTAGCAGGTCATTGTTGTCAAATTCAGTATTAATTCACTGTAACTTATACTATACACACAGATTTATAAACATAGTTTGTGAAAAATTTACAGTTAAAATATATACAGCTAAAAGTGAAGACACTTGGAGATTAAGAATGAGTTGACACTCAGTGGTTGGGAATGAGCATTCCTAGTGTCAGCGTCATAGGGTGTAGCGATGTAGTCATCGATCGAATAAAAGCAGTGAGCCAGGAGATAGGATTTTATACATTTTTTAAATTCAATGTAGTTGAGCGATTTCACTACAGTCGGTAGTATGTATGACCACGAATAACTTTTTACAGAGTAGTCTGATTTCGAAGACTCTTCTTTTAATGGATAGGATATATTTCGATGTTGGTCCCATTTATATTTGAAAATAAAATTCCATTTTAAGAGTAGGAAAATGGGAGATGATTGATGGTTCACCCACTTTTTTATTTCTTAACCGATTCTACCACGAAAAACTTTGTACTGGGTTATCCGATTCAGATGATTCTTTCTTTATTGTATAGGGTATGCTTCTTAATTGGTCCAATTCGAATTTGAAATAATATTACATCCTTAAGAGTAGAAAAATTGAGGATGATTATTGATTTTACACCTGTGAACCGATTCTGTTGAAACTTGGCACACGTATATGTAGTTCTGATGACTATATAACAAAAAGGAGGCCTGGATGGAGACGGAAGACAGTTGAGGGATCTCCTCGATGGTTCACAGCATTTCTCTTATCTCTAACATATCTAAAATCGTAGAAAAGATATTGAAAAAAAGAATATTGTCTTTTCTGAATAAACATCAAGTTCTCTCGGATAAACAATTTGGATTCAGAGAAGGAAAATCGACGGAAGATGCAATACTCGCTTTATCATCCTATATTTATGAAGCACTGGATAAGAAAAAGGCTACCTTGTGCATATTCGTTGATCTTTCGAAAGCATTCGACACTGTTTGCCACAATACATTATTGAAAAAAATATCCTCATATGGACTAAGAGGAAATATTTATAGGATTCTTAAAAGTTATCTGACTGATAGAAAACAGAGGGTAAGCATCAATGGTGAAACCAGCCAATACGAGAATGTTTCCTACGGAGTCCCACAAGGTACTGTACTGGGACCATTATTGTTTACTATCTATATTAACGGCCTACTCGACATGAAAACACAAGGAAATATTCTGAGCTTTGCAGATGATACAGCCATACTGTATAAATCCAATACATGGCCGGAACTGAAGGATCTTGTAGAAACTGATTTTCTGAAAATAGAAAAATGGTTTAGAGGTAATAAATTGACACTGAATTTCACAAAAACTAAATACTTGCCTTTCTGTTCCTACACAAATGGACTACCAAATATGGGACCTATAAAAATAGGAGAAAGTTATGAAATACCAGAAGGGAAGTCGATGAAATATCTCGGCATCATAATAGACCGGCATTTGAGATGGAACCTGCAAATTGACAATATAGTAAAAAAATTGAGGGGAATGCTATACAAATTCAAATATATGAGAGATTTTCTGGATACCCCAAATTTGAGAATATTATATTTTGCATTAGTTGAATCGCAATTTCAATACGGTATAGTGGGATGGGGTGGAGTAAGTGATAATTATTTGGAAAAATTGAATGTCTTACAAAAATATATAATAAAATTATTTATCATAAGGTTCACACTTACCCAAGTGATAACTTGTTCAAAGAATCCAGTTTTCTCGATATCAGACAACTCTTCTGTTGGAATATTTTGAAAAATGTCAAAAAAGGAAATATCATCTTAGAACATCCAAACTACAGTCATAACACAAGAAATAAAAATAAAAGCGTAATACCGTGCTGTAACAAAACCATAGGTCAGCGGAATGCAACATACCTAGGACCTAGGTTATATAATATGGTACCGGATTACCTGAAGAATAACTCCATGTCCAAATTCAAAAAAAAGGTAAAAATGTGGATTGTGGAAAATGAGAGATCACTTTTTCATGAACTTGTTAATCAAAAAATGTATTAATGATTGAAACATCATTTATACCATTGGTAACAATATATGTATGTATATGTATGTGTGTATATGTATATATATATATATATATATATGTATATATATATATATATATATATATATATATGTATATATGTATGTATATATATATTTGTCTCGTCATGATGCATAAGTCTCAGTTACTCATAATTTTGCTAGTTTGGTCTTTATTATTTTTTTTCCACAAAAACTTAGTGAATGTAGGTATATTAACACAATTTTATCATGGTGAATGTATTTTAATAAATATATCCATTTTTAACTGACATTATTGTTGGATTATTTTATATGATTTTAGCTTAGTTTTTTAACTGAAATTCTACATTTATTGTTGGATTATTTTATATAATTTTACCTTCGTTTTTGAGATTTTATTACATTTATTATATATATTTTTAGATATTTTTTAATTCAATAATCATTGATAGTGTCATTCCTATTTTTAACTGTAATCTATATTGTTCGTTCATTTACATATATTTATTTTGTTAATTTATATATTATGTTATTCCTCAACTAACAAAAACCTTCATAATTTTTTTCTGTAAAATTTCAATGTGTAGTAGCATATATAGTCACGCACAAGTAGTATAACAACTCATAGTTGTTATACACTTCTGTGACTCAACCATGTTTATTGCATTTCACCTGAGTGTAAACATTTTTTTATTTTTGTCAATAAACATTATTATTATTATTTACCTCGTGTTTGAGGTGATATGTACATACAGTGCGGTCATAGATATGGAATAAATTGAGTTTTAGTGTTACTATGTATTTGTTTAAAAAAACCTGAAACAGGTTCTATTGTCAATTTGAGAATATACAGTATGAAAATATTATCCCCGTCTTGCCCCCCTCGAATTATGAGTACCTCGTCAAAAAATTTAAATGAGGGTATTTATTAATAAACATTTCACAAACTTCCTTCCAATCATAAATAAAATGTCTATTCTTTGGGGTTAGATGAGCCATAGTTGAATCAAATACACAAAAATATATTTCAATACATTGACGTGGGTCAGCAACTTATGAATATCACAATAACAGTAGTCTACTAGATTGACAATACATTATTTATGTGGGTTTTGTGAATAATTTGTATGTGTCTTGGACGACTTTTTCCTGACGTTTAGCAAAACAGATAAGAAAGTACCTGATTATTTCTTACGGAGTTATTTGAGATCAAAAGTATATTTCAATAGACCAGACAATATTACAGATTTAAATGTAAGGATAACGAAAGAAATTAACAACATAACCCCTGAGGTCCTACAAAATGTTGTCCGATAATTCCATGATCGACTTGCTTATTGTCAAGAAGTGAATGGTGGTCCTTTGAACATTCAATTTAATTGTAAAATAAATTGAAAAATACTCCCTAAACTATATGTGACATTATTTTCTCCATTCTACGTAAAGTATCAAAATTTTACATTTTCAAAATAAATTTTTTCAGTTATAATTGCACCGAATTCAAAAAACTTAATATTGCAAAACAGAGAATGAAAATTCCTTTCAAACGAAGTGCCACACGACCCTCTTTCTCATTTAAAATTTTTGAGGGAGTGCTCATCATTCAGAGGGTGTGCAAGAAGGGGGTTATAATTTCATACTGTAAATTGTCAAATTGACAATAGAAATGGATGTGTTCCAGGTTTTTTCAAACAAATACATAATAACGCTAAAAATGAATTCATTTTATTCCTATGGACCGCACTGTATATAAATACATGTCCTGACTAACTGACTCACTGATTGACTGACATACGATCGACTGCCAGACCAAACCGTTGGACCTAAGAGCTAAAATTTTACCCCCATATCTTTCCGATATTCCATCCGTGAAGTGGTGAAAAAGTGGGTGAGAAGGGGGGTGAAAGTGAAAGTTCAGTTGGTGTTGCAATAAGAGTCATGGAAATCAGTATTTGGGCTCTTTCTCACAAATAAAAATATATGCACTTCGAGGGTTTACGAAAATTCAACAAAAAAGAACTCAACACCATTCTGCACGGCAAGATATGATACACAGAGGGATCAAAAATGGAGAATGGTGCGGAAGCAGGAGTGTATTCCAGAAACCCAAGGACCGAGTTTAGCTTCTCACAGGGTACTCACACCTCTGTATTCCAAGCAGAGGTTCAACCAATCGTTCAATGCGAGAGGGAAAACAATAGGAGAGCAATAGTAGAGAAACATAACCACATTCTCTCAGACAGCCAGGCGGCACTGAAGGCTCCAATTAGCCAGGAAGTGACATCCCAACTGGTATGGACCTTGCAGAACAGAACCGCGTCAAGCTAATTTGGATGCCAGGACATCAGGGATTTGCAGGGAAATGAAAAAGCCGACGAACGGAAAACGAACCAGGTCCAGGACAGACCCTGGGGTACCGAAACGCACGGCATGAGCGTCTGTAGAAGACTGGATCCAGGAAAAACACAAACAATACTGGAATGACACCCAGGAAACAGACACGGGAAATAATATACCGAAGGCCCGTGCCGAAAAAAAACAGTGGACCTGTTAAATTTGAACAGGCAACAACTGAAAATTATTACGGAGCTCATGACTGGACATGCGCCTGTAAAAGAGTATCTCAATAAAATTGGACTATTCCACGGCGACCCACCATGCAGATTATGCGGAAAGGAACCAGAAACAGTATCACAAATACTGTGCTTTTGCGGGGCCCCGGATCGCAGAAGACAGTCAATATTAGTGCAACCAATTGGTGACTCGAGACTGTACAGCACACATCCAGTAAAGGACCTGTACAACTTGTGCAGGGCATAAAATTACTGCAACACTCTAGATGGGAACAACAGGCAAGATACATTGGACCAGCAGGTTCAAGTGTTGTCATAGGTCATGACCAAACGAGCCAACTGGGTGAAGTTTCTAATAGGTAACTCGGAGAAAAGGTGTCCATAAAGAATTTTTTTCCCCCGAAAAAAACATGGCCTCGACGAACTCTCACGCGAATGGTAACTCGTTACAGGTTTACACGAGTGGCAAATAGCTCAACCCTGCTGTGGCGGTTACCCATCAAACGTGATGGTAATGGGAATGACTTTTTGATGCGAGTTGAATCTCGCATGCGGGGGCATTCCCATTGACATGGGTACCCAGGGGATGAGGGAGCCCCATCGCTTGCGGTGCCTCATCAACAGGTGTTGGCCTCTGAGGGCAGTGTGTACTAGATAGTGGACCAATAGAAAATAATACCCTAATTCGGTAGAGACGGGGAAGTCCTTCGTCTATGGGTTTCCTGCGATTGTATTCCCTGCAGTCTCGGCGGAAAGCAGCATTAATCTGCTCGAGCACTGACATCCCAGAGCCAGTAGCTTGTCTTATCCAGTGGCCCACCGTGGCTGAGATATAACGGTAGCTAGGATTACCATAGTATCTGATCCCCCAGGGAGGTAGGGCGAAAAGCTAGAGGTATGGGAAAAACGATCAGGTTGACCCTTCAATCTGCATTATTGTAGTTTATGAGCTTAATTATTGAGACAGAAAAAATTTATTTTACTTTTCGCTTTTCAGTTTCTTTTTTTGTCACATATAATCTTCCTAGAGCATAAATTATTGCCGAAAATTTTTTGAGTACATGAATTTTTTGGAAATTATCACGAGTCGCGAAGCGACGAGCGATAATTTTCTTCAAAAATTAATGTACGAGACAAATTTCCCGCAATTAATTCAAGCACGTGGGGGATTCGGTAAGAAAATTTTATACCGGAATTATATTTAAATAGAAAACATTGAGTAAATATTCATTTTGACGTTATTCACAAATAAATAGAGGGCTGTGTGTAATGGGAGTTTTGGGGGAGATTTTTTTCTGATTTTCCCCGTTCCCTGGTGAAATGAAATATATAATATCAGATAAACTATTATGTAAAATAAATTGATTTCATACAATTTTCTACTAGGTTTCGAGGGAAATGTTAAGTTTTACTAAAAATTAACGTGGATAAGTTCGTATTGCGGGCGATATTTTTTATTTTTCCCGTGCCCTAGTAAAATAAAATATATATTATCAGATGAGTTTTTATATGAAAGTGATTGTTTTCATACAATTTTCTTACTAGGTTTCAGGAAATGTCAATGATGATTAAAAATATAAGTGGATGTTCGTATTGCGGGATATTTTATTTTTATTTTTCCCGTGCCCTAATAAAATGAAATTTATAATATCAGATACATTATTGTATAAAAATAATTGATTTCATATAATTTTCTTACTAGGTTTCAGGGAAATGTCAATATTGACTACAAACAAAGGTGATATACAGCAAAAAATATATAACTATACCTTTACATATATAGAGAGATAAGTGCCATGTGAAGTGGAATGGATAGAAAAATCGAATTTAAACGGTTTTCTTCACATAAAGGATTCAATATAAAATTGAACCAGAGAAAGGTAGATCTCAGGTGAAAAACAACTACTTTCCTGGCAAATACCACGCAGAACGTTGAATGATATTCACCTGAAAATCCATGCATACTTCCATAAAATATCAATGGACATTGAATGCAAATGTTTCTTTCTGATAAGCTCGATTATGTTTAATTTAAGTCGTGTTCACCTAACAATCCGCATACCGGTTTCAGGCTTCTTGGCCCTCATCAGTACGGAGTAGTCAACCAGCCAAAAGTCCAAAGAACTCTGGCTGAAGTGAGACACAACGTAAACAAACCATCATCGATCTTGTAACGTTCTGCGTGGTATTTGCCAGGAAAGTAGTTGTTTTTCACCTGAGATCTACCTTTCTCTGGTTCAATTTTATATTGAATCCTTTATGTGAAGAAAACCGTTTAAATTCGATTTTTCTATTTTACATTTTCTTCCGGGCCGGTGTTCAATGTGGTTTGTTTACGTTGTGTCTCACTTCAGCCAGAGTTCTTTGGACTTTTGGCTGGTTGACTACTCCGTACTGATGAGGGCCAAGAAGCCTGAAACCGGTATGCGGATTGTTAGGTGAACACGACTTAAATTAAACATAATCGAGCTTATCAGAAAGAAACATTTGCATTCAATGTCCATTGATATTTTATGGAAGTATGCATGGATTTTCAGGTGAATATCATTCAACGTTCTGCGTGGTATTTGCCAGGAAAGTAGTTGTTTTTCACCTGAGATCTACCTTTCTCTGGTTCAATTTTATATTGAATCCTTTATGTGAAGAAAACCGTTTAAATTCGATTTTTTCTTTACATATATACTTGAATATTTTTATATTCTTCAGGTTTAATTCAAGAAAAATTAATATTAGCGGTAATAATTTGTTTTTCAAATAATTCAGGAAATCGGGATATTTCATTCTTTATTCTGAAAATTTTGGTTGCCGGTTAAAAAAATATTTTGTAAAGTTAGCCATGGATTTGACATTTACTACTCCTGTAAATCAATATTTTATTTGTGACATAATAAGTTTCTCATAACATTGTATACAATCATAAGTTAGTAAGAAAGTGATAATAAAATGTACTTTCAATCGTATGAATTGTGTTCCTTTTGCAAAGAATCACAGCACATTGAAATTTACCATAAAAATGTAAAATATCTAACATACCTAGTGGAAGAATCTGGATTGAATCCTGAGCAAGAAAACTTATTTTAGAGATTGGCAACATTCTGCGTGCCTTCTTTTGGACACAAATCTAATACTCAAAGAAATAAACTGGTGTCTCACTATTATTTTTATTTTATGAAACACAGGCAAATTGTTGAAAAAAACACCGGTTCTGTGTTTTATTCACCACTTAGGAAAGAGGAAGAAGTGGAATTTTTGAAGAATTTGGAATTAATTATGATATTAAGAATATACACCTTAATAAATTGTTGTAATATTTCCAACTTATAAAGTAAGTAAATAAAAAATATTGTCAATATTATTTCAATATTATTTTTGTCTAATTATATGATAGCTGTTATGTGCCAGGAAATCTCCATTTAATAATTTTACGTCTACATGCTAAATCTACTGACTACTACCTACTCAATTAACTCCAGTTCTCCGTTGAAGTGTCATCAGAACTACATCTGTGTGCCAAGTTCCAACAGAATCGGTTCACATGAGAAGAATCAATCATCCCTCATCTATATTTGGAACACCCATTGAAATCCAATGGGTCCTTGTATACAAATAAATGATATAATCTTATCAGTAACCAAATATAACCCTATCATTGGATTGAAGTATTACTCTACTCGTGGATTAAGGAATAGAGTATAACATTGAATGAATTGGTGTCTATTTGATCATATGATAGTGTTTTCTCTATGTGACCAGCAACAAAATGTTTCTCTGTGTTTCTTTGGCGTGGACATACAAAATTACCAAGAAATTGAAATTCCAAAGGGTTTCATAGTTGGAAAAGCATTTTTTTATTTTCAGGAAAAAATCCATTGGCATGGAAAACTCTTTGCACTTTACTTAACTTCCGGTATACTGAACAGATGCCAACGAAAAAATATAGGAGAACTCCAACATTTTCAGGCCAATCGGAAGAACCTAAAAAAATATTTCCGCCTGTGATCGCAATTTCCTTTCGGCCATATTTCGTTATATACGCTCGACAAATCAATCGAAGCATTTCCCAGTAGCCACACATAATATCAGAAATGTTCAAATTCAGGGGAATAAGATCCAAGATATTGAATTTATGCCCTCGATCGTTATAACGACATATATGTTAGGGGGAAAGCTTGAAATGCTAAATACATCATTCCAAAATTCCCATTCCTATAATTATTCTTCGAAAATGAGGGGTGAAGAGAGCAATGATACTCGTACAGAAATGTTTCGGAATGAGTGATATATCACACAAGTCAACATGAATTTTGTGCCTGAGGTTGGGGTATGTAATAACGTTGAAAACTTTAATTTTCTTGCCGACGTTTCGAACTTAATTAAATTCACCCTTAAGGCTCTGTAACAATGGTTTCTCATATAATAAAGCCTAAAAAGCATAAAATATAATTGTTTCATGCCATGATGCAGTACTGTAATTATCGGTTATGTAAAATGTTTGGAAAGTACTCACCAAAAGTACTTTTTCACGAGTTAAAATCCTTGAAAATGTAAACCATGGTCAGACGTAATTGATACAGAAAACGAAAATCCACAGGCATGATAGTACATATATTCTAACGAGGCAACTAACTGAACACTGAGGAACAAATCTAAGATTAAGAAGAAATTTAGAATAAAAAATTAAACATGAAACTATGGCAGTGTTTTTATTATTGATAAGAAATCAGATGTTGTCGCAATAATAATGATAGTAATGATAATTTTTCCCGGAATTTGGTTAATCAAATAAATTAGATATTAAATCCATCTCTGTCTCTTCTAGCGTTTACGCTGCCATGTTTGAGAATTTGGATCGTTTTACTCAAAAGTCTTTTGGACAGATATGTTGAACATCAGAACAACTGGGGTTGTGAAAAATCATATACCGGCTGTCCCAGTATACTGTTCCAATGGATTATTTCAGTCATTTCGAAAAATAAAAATTTGAAAATTCTCCAATTCGTTCAAGAACTTCACTGAGAAAACAAAATGAAAGTCACTTCCGGTTTGACCGGAAGTGACTCTGACTTTTTTATTTCAAATAGCACCCTGTATATTTTGTGCAATTTTTTATTTCTACTCAGAATTATCTTTCTAACGATGTATCACACTTTGTATTTTACATTGATTTGATGGAGAAAACGTCAATTGAAATTTCAAATTGAAAGAATTGCAGTGGTACGATATTTTGTGTAATCTTGATTTTGACTAATAATTGATAATTCATGAACAATTTTGCATTCGAGATGATGAAGAGAACGTCAAATCTCAAATTATCAGAATTGTAGTAGAACTGGAAGAATTAATAATTCTTAAATGAAAACCTTAATGTGCCATGGAAACATTTGAATACATTTGCTTATAACTTTGACAGTTAATAATTCTCAATAGTTGTGTGCGTGTCAGAATGAATAACCGTGAAAATGATGATAACTTCACTAATCAAGAGAAATTGGATATGATACTGATTTATGGAAAATGCGAAAATAATCGTCGGGCTGCCCCACGTGCATACAGAGAGAATTACCCTGATAGACGAATGCCAAGCGCTATGTATTTCACACGCTTGGCTTCGAATTTGGCAACAAGTGGATCATTTCATAGAAAGCGTACTGTCTTTAAAAGAAAAAATGCTACGGAGGAAGATTACACAAAATATCATAGCCTACTGCAATTCTTTCAATTTGAAATTTCAATTGACGTTTTCTCCATCAAATAAAATGTAAAATACAAAGTGTGATATCGTTGAAATAATTTTGACTAAATAAATTGCAAAAAATATACAGGGTGCTATTTGAAATAAAAAGTCAGAGTCACTTCCGGTCAAACCGAAAGTGACTTTCAATTTTTGTTTTCCTCAGTTGAAGGTTCCTTGAACGAATTGAGATCATGAAATTTTCAAATTTTTATCTTTTGAAATGGCTGAGATAGTCCATTGGAACAGGTATACCGGGACACCCGGTATATGGTTATTTTCTCTGGCGTGTTCAACTAGAAAAACATTATCAGTCCTACCGCTCTGCACAACCTGAGCAACATTATCAATCCTTCTGCTCTAGTTGACGGAATTATATTCTTTCAAGTCTTTATATCCTACTTTAATTTTTTTGGGTTTTTAAATTAATATTTAATGGTATAAAAAGAATATTTTACGTGCATTGCTCTCACGAGGGGTCCTGTACTCCTGCCGTAACGCCCACGCAGAGCCCTATATTTAACGTTGGAGAAACTTTTTATGGGAAATTTTCTCCTTTTCACAATCTGTTTTTTATTTTTTCTATCAACATAGTTTTTGAGCTTTGCCAAAAAACTAAAGCCATTTTAATTTATTTTTTGTTAAAAAAATAGCAAATTTTGTTGGTAGAAAATATCGAAAAATACATCTTCTCAGAATGACATCTCGAATCGAATGTATACTTCGAACGATTTTTCACAGGAAACTCACTTCTCGACTAGACTCTATTCAACATTTCTCATTCTCCACAATGGTTCCAATATCCTGAGAGGTCAAACTGGTGTCTCGTATATATCTTAGAAAGTAATACAAACTCGCAATGCCGCGTTATGATGATGAATTAAGGCTGAGATCGCAACTAACGGCAGATTCTTGATAGTCTCTGGCTTTTCTAGGCAGACCCGGCATTCAATACCATGAATTCTATACTCATCACTGGGCTCTTTCGTATCCAATAGACTAGAATATTGAAAACAGCATCCCATCAAGCTCTAATGAGTCCCTCAGCCTCCGACTTCAGCTCCCCTGATCTGAAGAAAGGAGAAGTTATCCATTGGGAATGCAATGTTGTGTATTCTCGATTGAATAGAATAAATAACTAATTAAAAACCTTTTGAAGGTTATTTAGCCGTTACTAAACGTATAAAATAAGTTTAGTCATCGCTGACAATGACTTAATTACTTTTTGTTACATTATTCGTTTTCGAAAAACCTTGTCGCGCGAAGTGTTCATAAAATTAGGTACCAACTCTTCCTCCATCTTGGGGCCGCCACCTTGAATTTATGAATTTTAACAAATACTTCAGACCATATTCACAAAACTCGGCCGCCATCTTGAATTTTCCAATTTTCACAAAAGAATCATAATCTCCGACCCCGAAAACCCCCACATAACAATTTTGAGTCGAATCGGACTATAATCACAAAACTCGTCCGCCATCTTAGAACCGCCATCTTAAAAATTTGACAAAAAATTCATAATCTCCGACCTCAAAAACCCCAACATTTTGAATCAAATCAGACTAAATACAAATTTCGTCCGCCTTCTTGAAGCCGCCATTTTTTTCTAACAAAAATACCTCAATGCATTGTCACCGGGATTGTGAACACCTGCCAAATTTCAAATTAATCGGACGACTAGAAGTTAGTCAAAATTCACTTGCAAGATTTGACCCAAACTAACAAACGAACGAACGTTCATGGACGTTGATGGGAAATTTCGGAGAGAATTGCAAAAAATTCTATCAGAGACTCCGGTTTTACTTGCTTGCAACTGGGAAGAACAATAGAGGGAATGAAGTTAAGACAGTTATTCTATTGAATTTGGTGTGGGAAGGAGCTTTGGAGGTATACAGTGCTTCTCAAAAGTCCTCTCCCCCCCTCTTATTTTTGGAACGATTATACGTAAAGAAGTGAAATTTGGGAACTGAATATTAAAGGTTGTAAACTTCCCTACTAGTGATGATAGATGACGAAATCGTCAAAGATGACGTCACAAGGCCATTGTGACCAATAATTTTAAATGGAACCCTACGGCAAGCGACACCTCTTTTGGAAGGTATCGAGAAAACCTATTCAATGATACTAATTTTGTTTGTGTTTATGGCAGTTTTAATGGCTCATTAGTAAACATTAAAATTTAAATTCCATTCAGTATGATATCAATTACATATTTAAGAATCAGTATCTACTTAAAGAAATTGCTCGAAGTGACCTCCATTCACTTCCTGACAGTGAAATATCCTATTTTTAAACTCTTCTCGTACTTTTGCAAATGTGTCTGCAGGAATAGCCTCACATTCTGCAACAATACGTTGTTTTAAAAGTCAATATTGTCAGGTTCAGTAACGTAAACCTTCGATTCAAGGTACCCCTTCCCCACAGAAAAAAATTCAGAGGTGTGAGGTCCGGTGATCGAGCTGGCCATTCCGTTGAACCTCGTCGTCCAATCCATCTACCACGATACTCCTCATCCAAATACCGTCTTACTACACCGTAATAGTGTGGAGGAGCACCATCCTGTTGGAATGTTATTTCCAAATTGCCGAATTCATCTGGATTATCTTCCAAAATTTCGAGGATTAACGGTTCTATTGCGTTTTGCAACAGTTCCAGATAAACCTCACCAGTTAAATTAGTATTCAAAAAAGAGGCCCAACGATGTGGTTTCCCAGGATACCTGCCCAAACATTCACCTTCCGGGGAAATTGGGTATGTGTTTCACGAAACAGGTGAGGAATTGCGTCACTGTAATACCTCACATTCTGTGTATTTACATTTCCATTTAGATAGACAGTACTTTCGTCACAAAAAACAAATTATTTTGACATAGTCTGGCTGTTGGTTAATTTTAGTTTTCATATTTTCACAAAATTCTAGTCTTTGGTCTGGGTCGTCGTCTGAGAGTTGATGAACCATTTTTAATTTGTATGGATGAAAGTTGTTTTTTTTTGTACTTCGACTGACTTCACAGGTAGATGCAACGTGAGTTGTCGAAGAAGTTGTCTGCCAGATCGTTTCGCCTAATTGATACTACCCGTTGTTTCAAACTCACGAAGAAGCTCCCTCAAATAAGTCCTCGAAACGGGGCGATCGGGAAACCTCTCATTAAAAATGTGTTCTGCTGCATGAATATTTTGTCCAGTTTCACCAAGAATTAGGATCGCTGCAACTTTATCACCTAAAGCACGTACCATTTCGCTTCTCGAAGCATAAAACGTTCGGCTCACAACAGTTTAACAAATTATTAAATTGTACAGAAAAATTAAAAGTACCAAAAGCTGCTAAAACAGTTAAACGTTCGATCAACAATACACGAATTATTAAATGTACAAAAACTTGAACAATTACAAAAACGTCGAATTAGGGAGACTAACAGAAACGTCAGCTTATTTGACAACTATCCAGAGGCGGAGCTTGAATTTGGAGTTTCAGTATTAACTGATTCAATTCATCACAGCTTTGCGTTTTTTAAAAGCGAGTTGCCAAAACTGCCAGAAACACAAACGAAATTAGTATTATTGAATAGGTCTTTTCGATACCTTTTAAAAGAGGTGTCGCTTGCCGTAAGGTTCCATTTGAAATTATTGGTCACAATGGCCTTGTGACGTCATCTTTGACGATTTCGACATCTATCATCACTAGTAGAGAAGTTTACAACCTTTAATATTCAGTTTCCAAATTTCACTTGTTTATGTATAATCGTTCCAAAAATAAGAGGGGGGGAGAGGGACTTTTGAGAAGCACTGCATAATACTTTCAAATTTAAGAAAGAAGAGGACCGGACGAATTTTGAAGAAGTTTTCAAACAGTGCGAAACATATTGTAAAGTACGGAAAATGTTCTTTTGAAAGGCATAGATTTTTCAAGTGCAGGAGGCAGCAAGGATAACCTCCTGAAAATCATTTAACGCAATTGAAGACTGTGGCTGCTGGGTGTGAGTTTGAACAACAGGAAGTTATTTGATCCAGGACCATATTGTTTTGAACATGGAAGATGCTGGATTACAAAAAGAATTGTCAGGGAAAGTGATGTTACTTTGGCAAAAGTAGTTGAGTTCATAAGGGCAGCAGAGGTGAGCAGGGTACAAGTTCTATCCATTCAATGTCATGGCCAGCTACTTCAAATTGAATTGGTTAAACCCCAAAGATGTATTTTTGTACCGAAACATCCACATAATTTCTGATTTAAAAAGAAAGGATACACGAATGTGAACCATTCAGTTCCGTTCGTACTACGTTGGTTTTACTACTTTAGTCGGGCGATCGACACATTCAATTTTGATTCATTGATACCATCTTCTTCACTATTCGAAATTCCCAAAGCTCGATAAAACTAATGAGATCCTATCTAGCCAATAGACAACGTGAATTGAAGATAATGCTACATTCACTTATTCAACACTGTAATCGGGAGATCTTCAGGGACCCATACTTGGACCCCTATTATTCACAACTAGCTGACCCGACAGACATTCTCCTGTCCAAATTTCTATAATTATTCCTTTATTTTTCCTCACTGAAAACTTTCGCCCGCGTAGGATTTGTTTTTTGTCCTATGTTTTTTTTTTGTGTTGTTCCATCTAGGTAATGCCTGCGGCTCTGTCCGCTCCTCGTTATTTCGTTAACCTGTTTCCCCGTTATCTCGTTACCCCATTAATCCGTTATCTCGTTATCGCATTATCCCGTTATGGATAGCGCGAAAATATTCTTCGTGTGCAAATATCTGTGAATACCACTTTTTATGGCGATCGGTTGAACAGAATAGAAGTGGATGCGCTGCAGCGCCGTCTAGTGGCGAGTTGAAGTAAAATTGATAGCATAAAAACATTATCCATGAAAAAACATGGTAACTTTAAAAAAAGAATCAACCATATATGTCGTTCCTATAGTCACTTTTGATCGAGAGTGCATAGAAAAATTATGAATTTTTTCAGTTTGTCCGAATTTTCCGACATTCCTTTGTAATTGTCTCCATATCCAACGTTCCAATCGCGAGTTATGGTCTGAGTTCATACTAAAATCCCCTATAAAAAATATCGAATTTTGCAATTTTATGGGCATTTTCAAATTTCTTTTCCTAAAATCCTTTTTGCCTATTACAAACATTAAAAAAAATTGCCAAATCGTTCCAGCCGTTCTCAAGTGATGCGCTTAGCAACACAAATTGCAATTCATTTTTATCATATAGATGTACACAGCGAATCTATTCGAACGCTTTATACGTAGATGACACCCATTTTTTCTCAACATGAATTATGTATATTCATCGATAGAAATATTGAATCCGTTGTCAAAGCCGTCTCCGATAAATTTCGCTTCGATATATGATATGGTCTCCAGACTTTTCAAAAAAGGGGGCGTCAAAATATCAAGAAAAATTATATTTTTAACCGACGAAACCAAAAAGGAGGAGGTTCTCTAGTCGACGCGTATATTTAATTCTTTTTTTTTTTTTTTATGTATGATCACGCATAACTCTTTACTGAGACGTCCGATTCCGATCATTCTCACCCTCTGAATTCTGGTCCGTTAACCGATTCTATCAAGCATAACTTTGTACTGGGTTCTTCGATTTGGATGATTATTTTTTTAGTAGATAGGGTATACCTCATATTTGGATTTCGAATGAAATTATCCACCCTTACGGGTGGAAAAATAGGGGATAATTGATTTTTCACTTGTGAACATTGGCACACACATATGTAGTTGACAATGACAGATCGCCACTGACATTATTTCACATCTGTCACAATAATTATATTCTGTGAGAGGATGGAATGATAAACAACGTAATGAAATAAACTAACCAGAACAACAAAAATAATTTATATTACAACAAATAGTAAGAATAGATAATCATATTATTTAACTGGTAATAGTTGAAGTAAGGTGGGCAAGTAAGTATTTTGGAAGTAATAAAAAAACAAGTAGGTAGTAATTTGTAGATTTCAGCCACAAAAAATTGGAAAATGAAAACTTCTCAACAAAAAATTAAACCGACGAAATACGGAACTGAAAAGTAAAAAATTAAATAAACCTTCTTAGTCTCAATAACTAAGCCCCTAAACTAATGTAAGTAACTAATTTTGAGTCGGCGCCAAACGAACAATCAACGAAGATCATCAAATTACTTCAAAAAAATTATCAGAATGTCACCGCGCAACTCGATGCCATCATTTCACGCCCTACCTAATTCATTTGCTTTTTTGTTTGGCGCCGACTCAAAATTAGTTACCTACATTAGTTTAGGAGCTTAGTTATTGAGACTATGAAGGTTTATTTAATTTTTTACTTTTCAGTTCCGTATTTCGTCGGTTTAATTTTTTGTTAAAAGTTTTTATTTTATTGAACTTTCCATATTTTTTTATTAACAGAACATGTTTTCTGTCAAGATGGTACAGATAAATATTACATTCACATTAAGAGGTATGGGGAGATTGGATGGGTTAAGTGGAGAAACAATTAATTATACGAACTTTTCTCAGAATGAATTGAACTTTATTTCCATCTTGATATTTTCATTATTTTTTTTCTGTCGCAATGAAAGCAACGCCCATGCTCATCTGCTCCTCTTATATTATTTTTTATTCTGATGTATTCAAAACATGTAAAATTTTGACGCTACCATCACTCTTTATCTTTGAAGTTTGTGTTTATGTATTCAGGCACTATAACAGCTTTCCAACCAGATCTAGCATTCATAAACATGACACAAGAATAAAAAATCAGCTGAATATACCTTTCTCTAGAGTTCAAATATCTGAGAACTGTCCTAATTCACTAGGTCCTTTATTATTTAATAAATTACCAGACCATGTAAGAAATTGTCAAACCTTAACAAGTTTTAAAAAATGTCTCAAACAATTTTTATTTGAAAGATGTTATTATAAAGTCGATCAGTAAAAAGTAAAAGTATTTGTATATCCACTGTGATTTGTCTGTTATATATATGTTAACATATATGTTGACTGAATGTTATCATATTTTATTTACTGTTTATTTTTACTTTAGATGAATGACTACTCAGGCACTATAATAAGTACTTGTAAATCTACTGTGTTTTGTCTGTTATATACATGTTACAATTAACTGAATGTTATCATGTACTGTTTACTGTTTACTTTAGATGAACGACTTCTTCTATACAATACTTGTATTGTCCTTCCGGAGAATAAAATTATTATTATTATTATTATTAGGTAAAGGTGGGGCAGGTAATCCACAAAGCTTCCAAATTCTCGGTTTTATAGTTTTAGGAATGCATGACCAATTTGCCCGTTTTTTCAAATATTTTTTTGCCAAACTCATAGATAGTTGAAGCAGAAAATATTTTCGAGAAAGATTTGAATTTGGGTTATTAGCTGCAAATATTATGAAAGCATTTATTGCAGCAACGTTCATCATACTAAAGAATACAACATTGGGCCACCTCCTAGTACTGCGCGTGCAATTGTATGAACTCCAAAGCTTGTCGACAACGTCGACAATTGATTCTGGAAGCCCATTTTCCTTTGAAATTTCATCGTCGTGGTGAGCAGTTGAGAGCAATTCATGTGATGAAATCTAATTCTGCTGGCCATTCTGGCTTGCTCTTTCTGAGGGTTCCAACAAGGGTTAGTTTTTAAGATTTCAAACTTTTAGCTAAGAAACAATTATCAGTGGTAACGTTTCAATAGGCCTTTTCATTAAGATGATTTTTTAAGGCGCATGCGCTCGTTTTGAGACCCAAAGTCTGATTGGCTATTGGGAAAGTGAATAGCCATTGGCTAGTTTTGAAATAACAATTTGAGATTGGCTTAGTTCAAAATTAGCGGTATTTGCACATTATGTCAACAGTCAACTTCATGATAAATGCACCTGCATACAATGTCGTTCGTAACTTTCTTTGTAGGTTAAGTACTTATTGCCTATTTCATATCGCCAAAAACCTTTCATTCGTAGATAAAATAATGTACACAAATATTTTCTAATGGTGAGTTTTCTTCTCCATGTAAATTCAAGTCAACTATCCATAGAAAAACTCGGAAATATTTTATTTTCTTAAAAAAAAAATCGCCGTCAATGCCGTTGGGTCTGACAGGTAAACAAAGTTAGTCATTTGTCATCTAAATGAAAAAGCCTATTAGATCCGCTTACATGCTCCGTTAGCCGTTCAACAATGACTTTGGCAGAGTTATCCATTCTAAATAGACCATCTGACTCTTGACCGACATACACCTCCATTGCACTTGTATACCACATTTTTGCATCACATATAGCAAACATTTCAATGCCATATTTATTTGATTTTTTTGTACTGCCAAAAACTTCATTTTTTTTTTTTTCATGTGCTGGTTCCCACGAAAAGGGATATCCTGTAATGTTCAGAGAACATCGTGGGAACCTAGGGAAAGAAGGTAGGAGTTGGTGTTCTTCTTAAATTTCTAAAGGTTGTATGCCTCGGGGAACACCTCCCTAGGCAATGAGTTCCAAAGCCTCGCTGTTCGTTGGATGAACGAGTCTTTGGAAAGTGATGTTCTGCAGGTCTCCAAAGTGACCACGAAGGGGTGTGATGACTGAACTTGACGGGTTAATCTCGAAGAGACTGCCAAAGCACGAACGATTGTTGATATTTCAGAAGAGCATCGCCCATGAAAATATCTATAGAATAGAGACAAATCGCCAACTTTTCTACGGTGTTCCAGACAAGTGAGCGAGTTTGTAAGCGAGGCATCACCGACGAGACGAATTGCCCTTTTTTGGACAGAATCCAATAGCCTCAGGATATGTTTAGGTGCCGCACTCCAAATATGGGAATTATAGTATACCAAGCATCGATATGGATGGCTTCAGTGGTATGGTTACTCCTGACAAAGTTATGTTAGGCACAGTGAGATCGGCTTTTCTAGAGAAAAGACATGCTTGTGTTTTGTTTGCATTGAATTCTACCAAGTTATTAGATCCCCATTCGAGAATTGTTGCTAAGTCCATATTTATATTATTAACATTTCTTCCTCGTTCATTTCTGGTTTCACGGGCTGATATAGGGGCCCTGGAAGAGAAAGCGGTATGGAGGGTACTATCATCGGCAAAGCTGTGTACTGGACATGAAGTTGCTTTCAACAGGTCGTTGATGTGAAGTAGAAATAGTGTTGGTGCGAGAATGGATCCTTGCGGAACACCAGCATTTATGAGTAGAGTGTCAGATGAAACTCCATCGACCACTACATGGAGAGACCTGTGTGAGAGGGAACTAGCAAGCCATAAGACGGAAGCTTGGCGAGGAGTCCCTGGTGCCAAACTCGATCGAACGCCTTGGAGATATCTAATGCCACAGCTAAAGTTTCTCCATACTTTTCAATAGATAGCTGCCATATATGTGAGACGTAAGCGAGCAGGTCACCAGTTGATCTCTGATGGCGGAAACCATATTGCCTATCGTTGACAATTCCTGAGTCTTCCAGATATTTCATGAGCTCGATGTTGATGGCTTTTTCCATGACCTTCGAAATAATAGATAGCAGTGCGATAGGTCTGTAGTTGCTAGGTAGGGCCTTTTTGCCTTTTTTAGGGACTGGCTGTACTCTTGCAATTTTCCAATTGGATGGAAATACCCCCAAATTGTAAGAGTGGTTGAACAACTTGCAAAGAACAGGTGTTAGTTCGGGGGCACATGTCTTGAGAACAATCGGCGGGATTCCGTCAGATCCACAGGCTTTGTTGGTGTTGAGACCCAGCAAAATCTTTCTGATAGTACGTTGGCGAAATGTGATGGGTGGTCAATATGAATTTTCCCGATGAATCCAGAGGGAATTTCCAGCAAATAGGTGCGCAAAGATATTGGCTTTTTCCTGGGCAGTCGTTGCTAGTGTTCCATCTTCTTTGGTTAGGGGAGGAAATGAGCTGGAAGTGAAGTTTCTTCCCACAGCTTTGGCGAAAGACCAAAATGAACGGGATCCGTTAGGACATTCAGCAAGTTTTGATCTTATTTTGGCTCTGTGGGCATCTTTTGAGCATTCTATTTGCCTCTGAATGCCTCTAGTTTTTCGTTAATAGTGACTAACTCTGAATGTCTATAAGCAGATTTACAACACCCTACAATTTCATCAAAAATCTGATGGATGGGGGCCAATTCATCTACACTTTTTCTTTCTTCTCGGGTATGGATGTTTTCGAATCTTAAACACTGGAGAAGGAACTTAAATCTATTGATACCCATGGTTTGACGAAATGCTTCAATTCCAGTTCCATCTGTTTGCCACATATCATTTACATTTAGATGATTTGTCTTTCGGGTACCCGCAAGATGAAGTAACCCCAGTAAAGCTTTCAGTTCTATCAGAGTCGTTTGCTTACAATCCCTTCCTTCACTTTATGTCTCCTCAACTGATGTAATCTTGATATTATTGTACGTTCTGATATATTATTCAACATTTCATCCGTGAATAAGAATCCAAAAATATAGGAGGGTGTTACAAGGTGTCTTACTACTCCCAGGAATACTTTGACTTCATTATGTTGAGGAGTTTCAGTAGTCCTCGCCTTTGCCCATTTTGTGCCATATTTTGTGCCAAAAAATAAGGTACATTTGGATCTAGTGTGACCGTGGAAGCAAAGTCATCAATTTCTTCCTCTGTGTCGCTGAAATCTGTTCGGAAGAATTCATCATCGGTTGCTACTTCTTCGAACAAACGTCTTTCAACCTCACTTTCGTAACTGGGCATCACTATAATAAATTTACAAAAAAAAATCAAAAAAGTCATTTATGGGCATTATTTCATTCTACCTGAGAAAAATGAGATAGAAAACACGCAGCGGTTCCTGGGACCGCAAAATGGCGTATATTATTATTGTTCAAGTAAAACGACCAACAGTGGTAAAATCGTTTCAGTCCTCCATCGCATTCATATTTTACTTTATCTGCATTTCTAAAGATATGAAACATCGTGATGAACCCCCGTACGCGCCATGTTCTTTCCAGCTGCTCGCCCACTTATCCCAAGACTGATTTTCCTTTGATGACCTCCACTCCCTTCGGAGTCCGATCACGTTCTCAATTTATTCCTGAGGTACTGTATCTGGTTAATTTAGTTTTTTCCCTGTTACGTGGTCTGCTGGCGGGCGTCTACCTGTTGCCCAACCGTCGCACATGGTGATCATTTTTATTTCACCGTAAATAGGTGAGAGGCAAAGCCATCGTATGAGAAGTTAACAAAACAAAAATTAACAGAAAACAAACGACAACTCTAAAAGTTTAACTACATATGATAGATAGATATCTTGAAACATCAGTAAGTGAAAATTTTTATTTCAATTTAGATACTTATTCGATATTTCTCATCCAGTCGTATTTGAACCTCCCTATATTTGACTATCCTCTCATTGCTAAGTGAAGAAATTTTTTCGTAATTCATAGTTCTGATCAAGATAGGAAGAACAAGAAAAGTCAATGGTTTTTTTATTGATCTCTTTCTCTCTCTCTAACATCAGTACTTGATGAACTAGAATACTCCTGCCTTCGTCGTCAATAGTTTGACAACCAGTGAGTAAAGTTCAGGCTGGAACTCTTGGATTTTTGTTTCCAAGACAGCCAACAAACACCTTCCTTGGCAGGAAAACTGAGACTTTCTCCAAGTCCGCAACGATGGTGTCCCCGTATTTTGATTTGACGAGCCACAACCCCTCGATTTTTTTTGACTGGTCCAGTGACAATGCAGATAAGACTATTGTTTTCTTGTAGCTGTTTCTGTGAGATTCATCTATAATAAATGAACAATACTTTTTTTAAGAGAGAGGTTGAGGAAAAAACCCACCAAAACGTGGAAAAACCGCAGGAAAGTTTCCTCCCTCTATACAAAAAAATAAAATAAAAGGGCCCACCCGGTATACGGAAAGTTCGAAAAATTGCACCTTGTATACGAAAAAGTACTCACATGGAATGAGGAAATGTTTGAAAAATTCCGTTTCACCCAAAAAACAATATATAACCACTCGAACCATAATCAAGAGAAGCAAGAACAAAACGCTGGCGAAAAACATCAGTATAGAAAATAAACTTATTTTCAGATTATGGGGGCGCACTCACTTTAAACAGAGATGTTGCTCGTTTGACGACTGGCAAACAAATGACGATGTGGAAACAAAAACTATAGACACGTTCATACAAAGCTTTTTGAACCAACCATACTGTATTTCCTTGTTTCATTTGTTTTCACTATCTCCAACATTCTTTGGCGATTTTCTATGATGATTTTTTTCAAAATTTCTTCTTAAAGTTCGGGTATTTCCATGAATATTTCTTCTTCTGATTCACCATTGGAATAGGCGGTTACCACGTCCATCTGGTGCACGGTTGAACCTAGTACAAAGTCATAATCAATCATAACGAGCTTGCCCTCACGTCAGGGGCAAATGTTTCTTGGAAGTCCTGCCCATACTCTTGTGAATAACCCTTGGCAACCCGTCTTGCTTTTCTCGTTTATAATTTTCCATCGGCCCTATTCTTGGTTCGAAAAACGAATCTATTTCCAATAATTGTTCTATCTTCCATTTCTTCAACAATTTCTCATCTGATTTTATGAACATCCTGTTTATATTTTCAACAAATTCTCATGTTTTATTTTGTATTTGCGCAATATATTCACTTTGAATGGAGTATTGCCATTTTTGTATTCAGGGCTCGGCAAGACTTCATTCAAACTCGACGAATTCAAAGTTTGAGCTGCACAAGCAAATTCTTCAATATTAGATGGAAGCAAGTTTTCCGAAAAGAGCAATTCGCTTTCATGCGACTGCGATTTCATCGAATACCGCTTCCTTGGTATCCCTCCACTTCCGATTCGAATTAATCTTGGTCTTCCTATTCCCCTAGTGATTTCATTTGTATTGAGTTCAATCTGTTCTATTTCATTGGTTCTCTCATTTTTCTGTCGATTGTTTTCTAACTCACTTTCTGCGTTCTCAAATTCTCCACTTACAGACTTATGTCGAAATTTATTATCAGGTTCATGTTCCCTATTTGATTTTTCTATGTCAATATTCTGCTCTATCGGCACAATCCTTTCATCAAATGTTACTTTCAAGAAATCTTCATAATTGTTCTTTCCTCTGTATTTATTCATGAATTTTACGTCTCTGCCTATTATAATTTTCTACGATTTTTAATCAAAAAGCCTAGTTGCTTTTGCTTCATTCGAATATCCAACGAATATACATTCATTCGATCTTTCTTCGAATTTTCCTTTAGTTGGATTTTTTTTTAAAACGAATGCCTAACAACCCAAAACTTGGAAATGTGTTGCAGAGGGACGCTTCTTGTTTCAGAGTAAATAAATGATAGTTTAAAAATAAAGACACGCTTTTATAAAATAAATAGTAAAAAAATAATAATTAAAACAAATTTTTTAAAAAGGGGTTTTTTTTACGATGAAATAAATTTGTTGTTAATCACTGTATTCTTATTTCAAACTCATTTAAAATTATTTTCTACTTTTTAGTTTAGTTTTCTATTAAAGCGTGTTCTCCAGTTTTTAAACTATCAATTATTTTCAACTTTTTATTTTTGTTTTCTATTGAAGCGTGTTTCTTAGTTTTTCAAACTATTATTATTATTTAATTTTTTTAACTATTATTCTCCAATTTTGAATAGAATCGGACCATAATCACAAAACTCGTCCGCCATTTTAGAGCCGCCATCTTGAATCCTCCAATTTTGACGAAATAATCATAATCTCCGACTCCAAAAACCCCCACATACCAATTTTGAATAGAATTGGACCATAATCACAAAACTCGGCCGCCATTTTGGAGCCGCCATCTGGAATTTTTCAATTTTCACAGAAGAATCATAATATTGGACCCCAAAAACCCCCACATACCAATTTTGAAGCGAATCGGACCATAATCACAAAACTCGTACGCCATATTGGAGCCGCCATTTTTTTTTTTCACCGGAATTATGTACACCTGCCAAATTTCAAATCATTCGTGGGTCGAAATCGCGCCCAAAGGAGTCGGTTACAAACAAACATACGGTTACAAACATACAAGTTAAGCTAATATAAAGCGTGTAAAAAGGAATTGAGGGACTTAGAAGGACATCTATTCCTTACGAAATTCGCAGTTGATATCGCTTCTGCCCAGAAGGAAGGGGGTAAATTTGACTTCATCAAATTACATCTCGCCATTTCTACAAGAGTTCTGTTTTTTCCTCTCAGAAATACCATTTTGTTGTGGTGTATGCGAAACAGAGAGTCTTCTTCGGATACCAATCGTACTGAGGTAATATCAAAACGGTTATTACAAAATTCTGATCCATTGTCAGTTTGCAAACACTTTATTTTCTTCCCTGTATAATTCTCGGCTTGTACTTTGTACTTCTGGAAAGCTTCAAAAACTTCCGAAAATATACCTCGCACCATCTAGATTTATCGTCCATAAAGGTGACGAAATATTTGGCTCCTCCTATGGATTCTGTTCTCATGGAACCACATACATCAGAGTGAACAATTTTCCAGACGTTTTCAGTTCTTCCCGATTTACACGTTTGAAATGGATTCTGTGTTTGATTTGCCTTGAAACATATTTCACAAAGTGGTAAGTAACTTTTAATTTTTTCCAAAATCTACTCCAGACACCAATTTATTTTTACATATTTCTTTCAAGCTCGACTCGTTCTAAAGTCCAAATTTCACATGCCATTCTCCTATATTCGAATTTGAAATACCTATTCGCACATTCAGAAATAGAATCCAAATAATATAAATCGCCAATTCGATTTGCTACACCAACAACTTCCTTATTTTCTGACAAAATCAATGCTTCTTTCTTCTTAAAATGGACTTCATGACCTCTATCTGTTATTTTCGGAACTGGCAGAAGATTTGTTCGCAAATCCTGAACATTAAGGTATTTCTTAATAATACTGATTTTCTTCAGAAACAGCTACTTTTCCCGATTCCAGTTGAAAACTTATTATCCAAATTCAAGGTCCTCTGGAATGTTTTCAAATATCTGAAATTTTCGAGTTCTTGACTCATATGGAATGTACAACCTCTGTCTAAACACCAACCCTTGTCTTTGTCAAAATTTGTCATCAAAACTGTTTCTTGTATTGTAATTGGTTCTACTGTACATGCATGCTTCTTCAGCCTGGCTTGCAGTTTGATTGAAGCTATATCTATTTTTGTTTCGGCAGTCGATAGCTTTGTGTCCTATTTTATGACATTTATGATACCTAAACTTGAAATCAACCTTTGTCCTTGTAGTTTTCTCAGGATCATTAGTTGAATTTTTATTTTTATCTGGAGTATTTTTGTTCTCATAGTGCCTATGTTTTCAATTTCTTGCATATAAAGCACCTTGTACAATATGTTTATTCTGAAGTTACTAACTACAACAAGTTTTATTTATCCTTAACAATTGGATTTTATTTGAATTTATGTTCATTCCTTCTTGCATCAGACTTCTCAATTATTTCGATTTTCAGAATATCGGGAATTGGTCATTTGTCGCGTGATTCGATTGCACAACGAAAATTCCCAAAATCGTAGGGTAAACTATATAACAGCATTATTGCTAACAACACCTGATTGATTGTGATACACAATTCCTCCAATTTGTCTACAATATCGAAAAATGTATCTGGATGCTCTCGTACATTCTCTCCATCTTCATCAGGGTGAGCTTCCATGTTATTCAGGGTGAGTCTATTCACCTACTTGAGCTCTGACTGACTTATGCAAAGAATAACATCGAATTTTGCTATTGTATCGCCAATTTCCCAGTTCTCAGCTCCTTTTTATGACTCAAGATTTCTATTTACAACTTCTGGTTTGACTATACATCCATTCACATAGCCCCAAAGATATTTTTTTACCAAAACTGCTTCTACTTGAAGTTTCGAGGTATCATAATAATTTTTCACTCAAACATTCGATTCGCATAGTATTTCCACTCATTATGACCCACAATATGTACTTATTCTAGGACAAATAGTTTCAGAATTGTTCTGGGCCCATAACCTGTGCGACAAATTACATACTACTGACAATAATACTTTTTGTTTTATTATCAAGACTATGTATAAGGAAAACTAATAAAACTTGAATTTCCAACACAATAAGGATAATAACCCGTGTTGTCCAGCCATATTTTTTCAAAGTGCTCGCTTTTTTAACACGGCAGATACGCTTGCGCTTAACGAGTCGTGGAAAGGCCCTTTCTCTTACACAGATTTTCTGTACCTCCTTCAGAAACAGAAACATTCAATTTCTTGTGCAAATTTTCAGTAATTATTTCTGAATACTTCTACGTTGTTCGGTTTATTACTAAATATTTTGATGGATTAGTGATAAAATAACAATTATCAGAACATTTCATAGCAGATTTCGGTTCAAAATATGAATTATTCATTTGCGGTAAAAAAGCAATCACGAATCTGTCATACGATTGACCATCCAAAAGTTATTTTCTAAACCGAATTTCTGTTGTAACATAATCATCTCATATTTAACCCTGAATTGAAGTTACATAGCGCTCACCTGAAATTCTGGTTAGTGATATTTTATGATTCATTCATCAAAATATCTAGTGAAATATGTCAAACGAGGTACATGCGATCAGGAATGTTTTCTGGAAATTTGGACATTAAATAGTTGTAGGTTTCTTTGCAGAAGAGAAAAACAAGGAGTTGAATATTTCAGTTTCTGGTGAAAGTACAGAAAAACTTTTTTGGTAATCTCAGATCTTCTCTACACTGTTTCAGCTTCGACATCTAATCGATATTATAATGCGAAATTTTGGGAATATAAATGTTAGTTTGGAAGTGAACACACTCGAAAAGGTGTTTGTAACCATCATATTCTCTCCCAATATAATAGTTTTTTTCTGATGGAATACTCGGACATAAATTTTCAACATGAATTGATTTAAGTGTTTTATTTCATATCTGTGAAATAATATGGAATTATTGTTGAGTGTTACGGATATATCTGAATTCAAGGAACATGAATTTCTCTGTATGCAATCGTCTTTATCAATCGCAATCACCATTTCTTCTTCATCTGCACGTATTATACAAATGCACTAAAAAGGGAAAATAAACTTTTTGTTGTTTGACCTAGGTTATTCTGTGGGTAGCAGATTCAAAATTTCGCCACGCAAGAATAGCTCAAACGATTAAAGGAATTATTTTGTCCTTTTTAGTGCATCTGTATAAAAATTGTCTTATTTTTTTTAATCAATTTTATTCAATTCTTTTTAGTCATTTATGGAATTCATCATCTCATTGAATTCTGACAAATATTGGTGATCTGCAACCCAAAAAAAACCACATACCAATTTCAAATGGAACCGTGTCATAATAACAAAACACGTCACCACTTCAATTGATAAATTTCGACAAAAACATCACACACCACACACCAATTTTGAATAGAATTGGGCTATTATGACAAAATTTGTCGCCATTTTGGAGCCGCTGTCTGAAATTCGTGGATTTTGACAAGAAATTCATGATCTACAACCCCAAAAACCCCCACATATCAAGTTTCATTCGAATCGGGCTATAACCGTAAAACTCGTCGCCATATTTGAGACACCATTTCGAATTTATAAATTTTGACAGAGAATTCGTGATCTCTGTCTCCGAAAACCCCCACATACCAATTTTGAATAGAAACGAAACATAATCACAAGACTCGTCCACCATATTAAAACCGCAATTTTATTTTTTCTCTAGCAAAAATTCCATAATTCATTGTCACGGGAATCATGAACACCTGCCAAATTCCACTTCACTCAGACAACTAGAAGTGGGTCAAAATTCATTTGCAAGATTTGAACTGAACATACATAAGAATGTGAAGTCAAATAAAAGCTTGTAAAATGATGTGATTTTCAATAGACTCTTTCAGAATCCTTTTTGCAATTGATGTTGATTGATATCAGCACTTTCAAAATCTCACAAAAAACACGATACAGAAATTAAAAACACGTTAAGGTTGAGAAAAATATGATTTTTTTTTATAGTAAATGGTGAGTGGATCCAGACCTTCGTCTATATTGGGTTAAGAAAACAGGTCTTTATGTCGTTGGTGTTCATGTTGAATAGTAATGGGCCCGAATGAGTTTCCTGTGGCAGCCCTGATGTTATAAAAATCAGATCGTTACTTAGCTATTACTACTGCTTGAGTTCTGTTGGCGAAGTAGGAGTTGAACCACCTGAGGAGATCTCTAGGATACCGGAATTTTTTCCAGAAGAATGGTCAAACCTATCGAAAGCCTTGCTAAAGTTGCTATGGATGGAACCGATTTGATGTTCATATTTTCGAGAAGGTAATGGGTATATGTGAATGAATCAAATTCCACTCAGGATTTTTTCACGGATCCATGTTGTTCATGATTGATGAAGATTGATTTGATATCTGTAATTTATAATTGGATAGAAATAACCTCTAGATAATGCATAGTTTCGGGATGTCTCTGAAATATGCAACATGTTATCCGATTTGTAAATTGAAACAACTGGAGTTTTTCCAGCAGTTTTATCAGGGTGGTTCAATATTTTCAGAAGTATAGTTTATTTGGTATCGAGTATTAAGTATTCATTGATTTGACACAGCTATTTTTGTTTTCATTATTATGAAGGATATCGCTGAGGTTGGGAAGACTGGAAAATGATGCTTGGTAGAAGTAGTATCTTTCCGATCCCGGCGAAAGTTATAAAAAAAATACAAAGCACTTCACATTTCAGTGAGACATACAATCTTATGATAAACAGTCATTCATTTTTTTTAATATACTACGTTTTCAAAACGGACTGAAAAGTATAAAATAATGTCTCGTAGCCCCATACAGGTTACCAACCCCATAGAGATTGTCCTCGAAATTTGTGATTGTGAATATTTAATAGCTATGAAAATAGTTGTAATGGTAAAGAGTGTAGGGAGTAGCTGTGGTTGAGAAAACTCACACAATACTTCATATCATTTGCAGTACAATAAAATGATAAGTAACTTAGGTGAACTATCCATGCTCCAATTATTAATTGCATGCGTCCCACGTTTCTCGTTTTAAGTCTTACAACTATTTTCATAGCTATCAAATATTCACACTCACAAATTTTCAGGACAATCTTTATGGGGTTAGGATTCTGTACGGAGATATGAATCTCTATAAAGTTAGGATAAATAATTATTTTATACTTTTCAGCCCGTTTTTTAAAACGTGGTATATTGGAAAAAATATTTTATAATTTTTAGTGGGTTTTATAAACGTGGTATATTAAAAAATTACATAATTATTTTATACTTTTTAGTCTGTTTTATAAACGTGTTATAGAAAAAAAACTTAATAAGTATTTTATACTTTTTGAAGTAAACTAAAAACACTTCTCTACAATTTTCACAAAAAATTTGTTTACGAAACCCACGACACGTGTTTCGCTATACTGAATCTTTTTCAAGTGGAAATAAACTTTTGCCGAAATGAGTAATAATTCTGAAATTTTACTTTGTATTTGAATCTGTTGGATAAACTTCCGGAATTGCCCTTTGCCAAAATTCACAATATTTATTAAATGACCAGATTAATTTGAATAATTTGCCCCTTTTAAATCTGTTTACTAGAAATTGAATATTCTTAATTATCTAATATCCAAGTGACTACCTGCTCTTATTATTTATATGGAATCCCAGAAATTGCAATTCAGTTTATCTTTACTTGAAAAAGCTATAGTATAGCGAAACACGGGTAGTGTATTTTGTAAATCAATTTTTCACGAAAATCATAGTGACGTGTTTTCAGTTTACTTTAATCACACAACACTTCATATCATTTGCAGTCGTGTATTTTGTAAACCAATTTCTCATGAAAATCATAATGAAGTGTTTTCTGTTTATTCATCGGCCACATCTATTCAAAATTATACTTTTTGTTTTATAAACGTGGTATATTAAAATAAAATATCTGAATGATTATTCATTTCATTCACCTCTGTCTCGCTTATTGTCCCTAATGAATATTACCTTCTGGGTATCCGGATTTTCTGGGAGTGTTCTTCCATTCTATGATCGGGTTTTTTATATGCTAGTTCCTCTTGCCTATTTTCTGAACCTCACTTTCTCCCTTGCGCGATGCCGGTTAAGGTCGAGAATCGCAATTAGGAAATCCAACGATCTGTCAAAACGAAAGCAATATGGCGGCTGTTGGCACACATTGTAATTCGTCATGAGTGACCATAGTGGTAAAAGTGTTTATTTTGTGATTTTCTGTGCGAGTTTGAGTAGTTTTTTTCAATTTTGGATTATAATTCGTGCCTCAACTGAAGAAAAATACATTGTAGTTAACTGTGGGTCTCGTCACGACAGGAACAGAGTCGGGTTTTACTCGGTGCCAACAGTTTCAAATCATAAATGTTTGACTAAGTAGTGAAAATGACTCATCGAAAGGTTGGTTAAAATTAATATCTTACGGATTCGAAAATCAAGTATCAGAGAGTGCAGCGCAGCATACATTTCATAACAGGTGAGTCTTTGGATACTCATGCTTGGTTTATGCAACATTTGCCATTAACTAAGACTAATAACTAGTAACTAAGAACTATACCTAAGAATGCTGTGGTGTTTATGCACTCTCTTGGTTAGTTCTTAGTGGAGAAATTCGCGCATGGTCCAACCATATTTGATCATTTGAAGTTTCACAGTCATAAATGTAACTATTAAATTAAAATACCCTAAGCTGTCGAATTGAAAACAACGATTTGGAAAATGACTTGTAATAAAGGGAAAACGTATTTTGCACTATTTTTTTTTGCTCATTAATACTTTTGAAAAGTCAACTGTCAAAAATTTTTCATTCGGCGCATGCGCACATCCTTTTTTTGACTAAGAACGTTGGTTCTTAGTTAAAAGTTGGGCAACTTTCTAGTCATGGTTCTTAGTTCTAAGTACTAGTAGGGATTCCATAAACTCGCTCATTGATTTGCTAGTGTTGAATCCTCAGTTATTAGTTCGCTTAGTTCTTGGGAACGTTGCATAAACCAAGCGAGTGCCCACTGAGAACTTACAAATATTTTAGGTAAACCTGCAGCAAAGTGAAATGTCACCGATTTTGACGAAATTTTTACAGATGCTTTAGAACACGATAATAAAAGTAGATACATCGAAATTTTTCCGCGGAAACGGTCATTTTCGGAATTATGGCCCTTGAAAGATTCAAAAAGGTCTCTTTTCAATTATAATTTCCACTTAACTGGGACGGCTTAATTTCTATTTTTAAAGTGAAACTTTTATTACATCGTCTCCGACTTTTCCGTCCATCTATTGCATGTCGCGTGACGGTAGGCCGCGGAGTAGGGGTAAAGTGAAAGGCGCTCGACTCGACAGAGATGGTTTGCATCAGCTGACCGTGTTGTGTATAGACTATTACTCATTTGTGTCAGTGCTCCACGCTTTTTGTTTGGTTTTATCAGTGTTTAATGTAAATGTTGCTATTTGTTTGCGTTTGATAAACAACGACACAGCTAGTGAGTCCGAAAAACTGATCAACGAGGAAAAAGCCAAGAATAGTGCAAAATGAATGATGATGAATTACTTTTACGCCGTGAAAGACAGAACGCCGACAGAGCTTGTGCTTATAGAAAAAGGAAAAAAGATCTTGGTGAGTAAACATAGTTTTTATATCGAATTTATTAGAATTATTAGAACTTTTTGCTGGTGCTTATTGTTGTTTATGTATGTTTTTCAATTTTGAGTGCTTGAATTTATTATTTAACTTATTTCGTATGAATATAGTTGGAGACCTAGTTATCATTTCCCATAATCATTCCCATTTTCCAAGTATAAAATTAAGATTGATGATGCGATTTTGATACCCTAAATCGAATATTTTTCCAAACATTTTTAGTTAAATGTCTACAATGCCAAAAAAAGTTTCACTTATACCGTGGTTTCATAAAACCACACAATGATTTTTTTTTCAATACGCTGTATGGAACCCTCAATTTCTATTCAATACCTTCTTCAATTCAATTCATAACAATTATTTTTTCGGATTTAGGATAACAGTTTGCTTTCAGAAAATTAAAAATCGTTTCACGTTATAAATCTTATTTGTCAAAGAGAGAACTACCGATAATCTCTGCATCTGTTTTCTACATTGTTGCCAATTATTCAATTTTTGTTCAATGTTCATATATCCGGTGAGAGCACTCCAGCTCTCCGAAAATAGCTGAAAGACTTTTCTTACGTGTTTTTGCTCCCTGAACACGAATCCGTAAGAACGCGGCTCTCTCGTACCCGTTCTGAATTGGAGAACGTTTTTTGATCAAGAACACAAGACTTGCAAGCACGTTTTCTCCTGCAAAAATCACTCGCAATGCCTCCTTCTTTTTACAATGTAAAAACATCCTCGATTTTGGTGATAGCGAAATGTCCCTAAACTTCATTTTTACCATTACTTACACATTTGCTGAAATGTCTGCTCCCATTGAAACCTAATTCAGTGTACTTGCATCTCGCGATTGACTGTCACTATTGTGCCCATTTAATTGCTCGCAAAAAACGAGAAAAATCACCACTAAAATCTCGTAATATTAGATTTATAGAGCAGATCGAGACACGCTGAACTTATAACACATTTGTTGGAATATTTGATCCTATTGAAACTTAATTCAGTGCATTTCGCCACTGACTGTCACTATTGTGTCCAAATAATAATTCATAAAAAACGAGATAAATCACCGCTACTAAAGTGCCCGCGAGCGAAGTGGAGCGTGTTGTGAAAAAGTTGATTGGCTGTCCATCAACTTGGATAGCAAATTAGGTTAGGTTGTGTTCCCTTCTTCCACGTAAGACAATGACATGATTTGGTTATATTTTATGTGAAATTGTTCCGAAAAGGAGTGATTTGGTGGTCGTACTCAAGCTGGTAATGAAATAATTATTAAAAAAAATCTTTTTAAAAACAAGCTTTTATTCAAATACCCTTAAAAGTACAAAACAATTGCTTTGGATGTGTGACGTAGGTTATTCCGTGAGTTATAGATTCAAGAGCTTGTCGCGCAAAGTTTTCATTTCGAATACAGATGCAACAATCTTTTGAATCTATAACTCACGGAATAAGCTACGTCACACATCCAAAGCAATTATTTTGTACTTTTTAGGGTATTTGAATAAAAGCTTGTTTTTAAAAAGGTGTTTTTTATTAATTATTTTATTTTGTGCTTTTTAGTAAGTATCCCTAACACCCACATACCAATTTTGAATCGAATCGGACACTAATTACAAAATTCGTTCGCCATCTAGAAGCCGCCATCTTAAATTTGTGAATTTTGACAAAAAAATTATAATCTCCGACCCCGAAAACCCGCACATACTAATTTTGAATAGAATCGCACCATAATCACAGAAATCGTCGGACATCTTAAAGCCGCCATTTTGATTTTATGAATTTTGTCAAAAGATTCATAATCTTCGACCCTGAAAACCCCCACGTATCAATTTTGATTCGAATTGGACCATAAACACAAATCTCGTCGCCATCTTGAAGCCGCCATTTTTTCTCCCTAACAAATGCATAATGCATTGTCACGGGAACTATGAACACCTGCCAAATTTCACGTTAATCGAACAACTAGAAGTTGGTCAAATTTAACTTGCAAGATTTGATGACAAACATCGGGACAGGTGAAACTAAATTAAAGCTTGTGAAAAGGAGGAGGCATTGTGAGTGATATTTGCGCGAGAAAATGGAGCTTGAAAAATACATGACTGGATCAAGAGGGAAAAGGAGTGCTTTTACCGGATATACACCCGAAATATTTCCGCGCAAACGGTTCTTTTCTGAATTATGGCTCCAGAAAATTAAAAAAAAGACAATTTTCAGCTTCAACTCATTTGAGACGGCTTGATTTCATAATTTTTTCAGCAATACACATAATTTTGATTATCACATTAAATAATTCAATTGAATGAATGTTAACTCTTCATGTCTATCGGAAATTTTTACATTTGGCAACATTGCATTTTCAACATTACTCATGAATGACGATTGACATTATTGACATCATCTCAAAATCTCAAATCTTATTGCCCGTTTACTCAAATGAAAAGACTTTCAAATAGGAAAACTACTTTTTTTCCAATCTTTCTGCGGGTCATTTGAAACATATCTTCTAGTATCGCATTTGTAAAGTCTAGTTCTCCTCTTTAGAGGGCTTGTTTCGTGAAAAGTTGTGCAATAATTCTTTTTAATTACAACTGTTCATTGATACTTACATGCCATGCAGTGGTGCATTTTTGAACAAAAAAAAAAATATTTCCGACTTTTTTTGCGGAAAAATTTTGGTTGCTCAACGAAGTTTAGCGCATTCTGAAGCATCTGTGAAAATTTCGTCAAAATCGGTGACAATTCACTTTGATGCAGGTTTTCCCAATAGTGTTCATGTAAACACTCTCCATCTAAATATTAATAATGAACAACTCGAAAGCTCCCAAAATAACCAAAAATGCACTGTAAGTAGCCACCGACCACACTAACAATGATGTTCTTATAGCGGTTATCAATTTGTGTGACAACAACCGCCATGTTGGTTGTCACGTGGTTTGGATTGCCTAATAGGATTCACACTCTAGATCGCAAAAACTTTTTAACAAAAAATTAAACCGACAAAGAAAGAAACTGAGAAGCAAAACATTAAATAAACCTTCTTATTCTCAATAATAACTGAGCTGCTAATAATGTGACTACCTAACTAATTTTGAGTCGGCGCCAAACAAACTAGCAATTGAATTGGGTGAAGCGTGAAACGATGGCAGCGGGATGCACGCCGGCGTATTGATAATTTTTTAAGTATTTTTATGATCTTCGTTGATTGTTAGTTTGGCGCCGACCCAAAATTAGTTACTCACATTAGTTTAGGAGCTCAGCTATTATAAAGACAAGAAAGGTTTATTTTAGTTTTTGCCTTTCAGTTTCTTTTTCGTCGGTTTAATTTTTTGTTGAAAAAATTTTTATTTTTTAATTATATTTGACTAAAATCTACTGATTGCCAATTTTCATGATTCTAACTTCATAACTAACTATACAGACTTGCAACCCTCCTTTTCCCCTTTGGGGTTAAATTTTCTTCTTTTGTTAAGAAGAGCTCAAATACTAATTACCATGACCCGAATTTTTAAATCAACTGTAGGTACTTTCACTTTCACCCCCCTTCTCAGCCACCTTTTTTCCTTTTTGGGATGGAATATCAAAAAAATATGCTGTCAAAATTTTTGGTCTGATCTTTGATCGTATATCATCAGTCAATCAGTGAGTCAGTTTGTCAAAACATATATCTACGTCTCACGTTTCCATCATTAAATTAACTCTGGGCCTCCATTATATTGTACTGTCATCAGAGGTGTTTCCTGGTGTAAAAACGCATTCAATATTGCTTTTGAATACGATTCTTCGTGACGTCATTATTATCACGAACCGCAAGAATGCATGAGAATATTCTGATGAACCAACCTTGTAATTCATTGAAGGTTTCCAACTCAATTGTTAATATATAATTTCCTAGTTCAATCTCTTTCATTTTGAATTTTAAACTCTCTCAATCATTAGTGAAAAGTGGAATGTCCTACTACCAAGATTTATTTGGGATATTATTATGAATTGAAGACATGAGTGGATGGGGTGTTATGTTACAATCCTTAAAAATCTGTTTTGGGGCAAAAATGAAGGTTCTCTCGTAGTCACCATCTTTCACATTAATGAATCATTTGAGTAAAATTGTATGATCTTCGATAACCACTGGACACACCGTTGCTCAGCTAGTCTTAAATGGAAAATATCAAATAAAAAAAATGTTTACCTTACTTTAGTAAAAAAAAATGGAACATAATATCTTCATCCACTCACGTCTTCGATTATGACAATTACAAAACAACGAATTATGTTTTGAAACTGAATTCGACTTGTTTACTCTATGATTACGTTTCGAAGCGTTTTATATATGACGTCATCGTTTCAACGCCAGAATGGATGTATTTGAATCACATGACGAATACGTTTCGAATACATGGGCGCCAAAAAACAGCTCAGAACTACATATGTGTGTGCCAAGTTTCAACAAAATCGGTTTACATGTGTAAAATCAATAAACCATCCCTATTTTTCTACCCTTGCGGGTATAATTTCAAATTCAAATGGGACCAACTTCGAAGCATGCACTATACAATGAAAGGAAAATCATCTAAATCGGATAACCCAGAACAAAGTTATGCGTGGTAGAATGAAGTAAAAATTCAGTAGGTGAATCATCCCCCATTTTCCTACCCTAAGGAGTGGAATTTTTTTCAAATCCAAATGGGACCAACTGTGAGGCATACCAATCCATTCGAAAAATAATCATCAAAATCGGACTACTCTGTGAAAAGTTATGCGTGGTCATACATAAAAAAAATATACGCGTCGACTAGAGAACCTCCTTCTTTTCAATTTCGTCGGTTGAAAAACTTTTTAACAAAAAATTAAACCGACGAAAAAATCAACTGAAAGGCAAAAATAAAATAAACCTCAGTCTCAATGGTAATTGAGCTCCTAAACTAATGTAACTAATTTTGAGTCGGTGCCAAACAAACTAGCAATTGAATTAGGTAAAACGTAAAATGATGGCAGCGGGATGCACGACGGCGTTTTGATTACTCCTTCAAAGTAATATAATGATCTTCGTTGAATGTTTGTTTTGCGCCGACTGAAAATTAGTTAGTCACATTAGTTTAGGAGCTCAATCATCATTAAGAATAAGGTTTATTTTATTTTTTGCTTTTCAGTTGATTTTTTCGTCGGTTTAGTTTTTTGTTAAAAAGTTTTTATTTTTCACTTTTTTGTGGCCTAAATCAACTATAACTATCTATCTACTCAATTGACTCCAGTTATCCATCATGTTGTAGTATCATCAGAACTACCTATATGTTCCAACAGATTCGGTTCACTGATGAAAAATTAATAATCCCCTATTTGTCTACCCTTGAGGTGGATTATTCCTTTCCAAATCCAAAAATAACCAGGTCTGATTTATACCCTGTCCATTAGAAAAAGAATCATCTGAATCGGATAACCCAGTACAAAGTTATGAGTGGTAGAATCGGTTAACAGGTAAAAATTCAGTGGATAAACGATAAATATCCCCTATTTTTCTACCTTAAAGGGTGATATTTTTTTCAAATTCAAATGGGACCAACTTCGAAGTATACCCTATCCAATAAAGAAGAATAATCGCAATCGAACCGCTCTGTAAAAGTTATGCGTGATCATACATAAAAAAAAATATACGCGTCTACTAGAGAACCTCCTTTTTGATTTCGTCGGTTAAAACCAACGACCACTCGTCAGCGGTATGGAGAGATTATGTGATCCTAACCTCACATTCTGTGGTCCGTAAAAAAACAAGATAACAGTTCTGAGCAATTTTCGGAGTTTCAAGTATCTAGCTCATCGGGAAGTTTCAAATTTGATTGCAAGATTTGTACCGGACAGACACATACGCGAGCTAATAAAAACTCGGTAGAATTGAATGGATGTCTGAAAGCTGCGGACGGTTAGGATTTCAGTCTACGGACATTCTTATGAAATAGTGACAGCCATTATACAGGGCGACCCAGGGTTGATCAGCCAAACGTTTAGGATCGGATTTTAGGTAAAAATGAGCAGGTGTCTTAACTTGCTTCGCTTCCGAAGTACAGGGTATCGAAGTTTCTAGAAAAAATAAGTTTTTTATCAATTACTCAAAAACTTTTTGGATGATTCTGATAAATCTTGGTATGCTTATTGGTGGTAATAAGGGGCTAAATTCAATCAGAATACCATTATTAATTCCAGTGTTGTCCCAGAAGGTATTATAATTGATATGAGGACAAATCATTGTACCCCACTGTTTTTTTTAGATTGCGCTGATTCTGATATAACTTGGTGTGCTTATTGGTGATAATAAGGGGCTAAATTCATCAGAATACCATTATTAATTCCAGTGTTGTCCCAGAAGGTATTAGAATTGATATAAGGACAAATTATTGTACGCCACTGTTTTTTTAGATTGCGCAATTAAAAATTAAAAAAAAACTCCTCAATTTTGAGAGAACATTTAAAAACAATTTTTTCGCATGTATAGTTATTCTATTTCTAAAAATAAGAGCACTACGAGGAGTGTTCATATGCACTGCCCGGCAAATGGAAAATTTATATACTACCAGTGTTTTTACTTTCAAAGCGTTCCTGGTACAATCATAAAAAAGTTCTGTCTTGTGGAAGTGAATTCCTTCTCGAAACTTCTTATGTCGGTCCAATTGGGATTAGAAATACTGTAACAGCAAACTCATTTCAACAAAAACAAGACAAAAGTAGCTGGGGCACAATTTCGACAAAAATTGAAAACTCGAGTTTTAATGGATTTTGAGTGCGTTGTTTATACGTACTCTGCGGAATCATCATGCCAAGTATTTGCAGTACAGCGGATATTGTGTTTGTTAACGGGTACTGTGATGGTAATGCGCGTGCTTCAGTTGTTGTGTACGCCCGTAGATTTTCTCTAAGGAGATTGCCTGATGAATCGATGTTTGCCACTACTTTTCAACGTCCAAGAGAAAGAGGATCAACTATATTGCAATCTCGAGCAGATGGAATTTTCGCACCCCTTTAAAACTGAAGAACATAAACATCTCAGAGCACATTGGCAATATGCCTTCCAGTAGCACGACTTTGTTGCAGAAATACCACCCGACCAAATTCCTTTAAAAAATACCATATTTCAAAGAAATTTGGTCTCGTGAATGTCTACAACAATAATGACAAAAAAATGTCAAAGCATACTTACCAAAATCACCATCACTTGTGATATAACTACTGAATATCACACGCGATGTATGGGAACATATCAATAATTTCTAATTTTACAAAAAAAATTCAGCGAACAACAAGGACGTAAAAATATCATTTATTTATTTCTATTTTAGATTCTACAGCATCTTCTCTTCACGCAGGGTCAAAACATTTTTCATCACTCAGAGAACACTTCCTCCAGTACACAATCCACATAAAATATTTCTAACATGGGAACCATTTTTTCTCTCCACAAAATTTTGTCTCTTCTCAACGAATATTAAGAGAAATATTCAAGTCGTTCAGAATGAACTGTGAAAATGCCACAGATATTGGAAATTGTTTTTCTGTGAAATTTGAGTAATTCTGTTGAGATATTTTTGTTGTAAGAATTCAAACAGTGAATTATGTCATCCAAAGATTATTCATTGATTTCATAAACATCGGTTCATTCCCAACGACTTATTCAAACAAACTAACACAAAGTCGCAATCAAAATATAAATGAAGCTGGGATTCGAAACTAATATATGCCGGGTTGACAATACAATATTTCCAAAACATTCACTAGAAAAATATCAAAATTCAAAATCCAATAATAGTTCCTCTGCCGCTGGCGCTGGGATAATATATTCTGCCATAAAATCCGTTACGAGGATTTCCTTCTTTCATCTTCACAGGGCAATCCTATTGGCATGTTTCCAAGCTCACCAATATAATTAATTTTTTTAACCTTTGTTGGACCTCATAATAATAGATATATTGGATTTTATTTTCGAAGAATGCTATGTCGGAATAACTATTTCACGAATAATTTTTACCTGACTAATTTCCAAACCGAATGATAATTGATACTTCAAGACAGCTATTACATGGAGTACGTAACTTTAATCGGCAACAGTTGCCCGCCGGCCAGTTCTCCGGCTATTGTCTCATAGTAGAAATGAGTTTCGACTATAAATACCCATTGGCACGGTTGGAGATTTGGATAAATATTCACTATAATGCATGGTGGCTCCTCTATCGGATTAGTTCTACAAGCCATATTTGTCGCCAACCTTAAGCTCTCGACCAAAAGTATTAATAATGATTCATTTTCGTCATTTTATGGTTTTCTCCAAGATTATTTTTGTGAAACAAATTCTAGGCTCGATGATGAACACCTTTTAGAGGCTTCGACAAAGGTAAATGTTAATTATTACAGGAGGAATATGTCGGAAATGAGTTTCCCCTCATCAGAAATGAGTTAGAACCAGAAGTCCAGCATTAGCAATTCCCACAATTTGTTGAAAAAAAAGGTTGAATACAAAGTTCCATTCGCCGGACTGTCTTTCCTGATACCAGTACAAGTGATTATAGTATATCCATTCTTAGTTGGATGATGATGGGGTTTTTCATCCACCCCTAATAAAACATAATAGGATTTGCTCTTTGATCGAAAATGCCGATCATGGGCGGAGATTTATTTTTTTACTTCAAACGTCTATTTTGGTTTAAGAACAAATATCAGTAAAATATCTGGAAAAGGAGATTATTAAAGGATTTTTTTCCTAATAAATTTTTTTCGTAGGTCTATTGGGTGATGATGAGAAACGGTCTGAAAGTTAACAATAATTATATTTTTTTGTATCTAAGGATGTAACCGTTTTTTATGTCACCCTGGGTTCGGAAGGTATATTCAGGATAGTCGGATAATTTTTTGGTAATTGAATCCAATATGGCCACTACTCTACTGGCCTCATCAACTTTTTTTTAAATTTTCGATATTTTTGTTTTCTTTCCAAAGAATGATCTACGACATTTCCTTGTTTCCTCAAGATTCCTTTTGTGTTGATGAAAAATTATATTTCGACTGCCTTAATCTGTTCGAACATTCGTATAATTGTTTTACAACAAAAATTGGAATCAGAAGAAACTCTTCCAGATGTGGAATTAATTCCTTCTGTTTATCAAAATGGAGTTTTCCGAACTTTTGTTACATCTTTGGAAATGTACGAGATATCATTCGAAAATCACATCAAAATAGCAAGCAAAATATATTCACTTCTACTGTTGAATCCTCGGTGAAACAAATTCAACAAATAATAATTATTTGAATTAATCTAAGCAAGTATTCTGACTCTTTGTTCAATATTGATCTCCAAACTTTCTAGAGGGTCGAGTTTACAAGCTTTCTTTTTATATATATTTCAAACTCGTTGATAAATTATATCTGCTATTTTGAACTTACGTGGCCCATTAAATAGTAAATGATTAGTACTGAACACTTTCATTGGTTGTTGTACAAATTTAAAGCAGATTTGCTTCAGCCAGAAATTTTATGTGGATGGTACTTTCAACTATTGCACAACATTTTTCCTGCAGTTCACCATACATGGCTGCCTCTGCCCAGACACACACTACACCAGTGTTGAAAAGTTAAAAACGGACCTAAAAATATGTGCGGTAGCTTATTCGATTCGAAATGACGTCTAGAAAAATTTATCTCGAGCATTTATTAGCACATAAAAAATTGCAATTGTTATTGACAAAATGAGATGAAAAAAATTAAATTCAGTTTTTTGTTAACAATTCAAAAACTATTGATATTTAAGAACGTTTGAAAAAAGATCCTTGAAGAGGAAGAAATTTCCAATAAAAAAGTCGAAACTCCCAGAATTCTATCTCAATTATTAATAATTTTATTCAATCGGCCCATTATAATACTAGCAGGAGTTTGACCGGTTGACTCGTGTACTGCGGATCGATAGGCCATCAGGAAAAAAATGAAGATACTGGTCCCAGTCTCTTTGATGGTCAGAGACAACCTTGGACAAGTGGCGGTTGATCGTCCTGTTCATCCGTTCCACCATTCCATCAGACTGCGGATGTAGGGCCGTGGTTCTTGTCTTGCGGATGTTCAGCAGTAGACATATTTCTTGGAAAAGGTTGATTCGAAATTTCTGCCTTGATCCGAGTGCAGCTCCATTGGAATACCGAATCGACATATCCATTCTTTCACCAAGACGTCGGCGACGGTGATGGCTTCCTGGTTGGCAGGCATAGGCTTCCGCCCACTTACTGAAGTAGTCCATTGCCACAAGGATGTATTTATTCCCGTGGTCGGATACGGGAAACGGGCCGGCGATGTCAATGGCGATTCTCTCGAACGGGCTGCCTACGTTGTACTGACGCATCGGGGCCTTGGGTCGTATTCGAGGTCCATTGCTAGCAGCGCATACAGCGCACTTTCTGCACCAGTCCTGGACGTCAGCTTGACAATTGGCCCAGTAAAACCGTTGCCTCACTTTCTGCAGGGTCTTCGTCACTCCCAGATGTCCTCCGGCGACTCCATCATGGATTTCCCGCAGCACTTCCTCTCTTCTGTTCCTGGGAACAATTATTTGGCGTCTGTCTTCCCCACCAATATCGGCCTCCAACACACGTTTCAGGATCCCATTGTCCAGAATAAGAGAGTTCCATTGTGCCCAATAGGACCTAACAGCCGGCGAGTAACCTGCGACTTCCTGCCATAATGGTCTTCGATTGCCCTTCTTCCAGCTGATGACTAAGCCAAGGTCGGGGTCTCTCTCTTGGTCTTTCTGGATCTTGCTGTCGTTCCAGTTGTCATCCATTGCCGCGGTTCTACAAAGTGTTGCTTCTTTCTCTTATGCTCGTCGGCAATGTGAGCAATCATCTGGACATGGTCTTCGCGACAAGGCATCTGCATTTTATGGCTAGTTCCGGCTCGATGTTCGATCTCGAAATCGAATTCTTGGAGTCTCTCGATCCAACGTGCTACTTGACCTCCTCAGGATTTTGAACTGTAAGAGCCATTTGAGAGCTGCATGGTCAGTTCTCAACAGGAATCTTCTTCCATACACGTACTTGTAGAAGTGTTCCACTCCCTTCACAACAGCCTAACAGCCTCGCCTGGTGACACAGTAATTGCGCTCTGGTTTGCTAAGCGTCTTGCTGAAATAACCAATGACCTTCTCCTGTCCCTCCTGGATCTGAGATAGGACAGCTCCAAGTCCCACGTTGCTGGCGTCCGTATCCAAAATGAATTTCCCTTTGGGTAGGGATAGCTCAGTATAGGTGCGTTGATCAAAGCTCCTTTCAGCTTCCTGAATGAGTCTTGACATTCTTCGGACCACTGGAACTTTGTTTGGCCTTCCGTGAGCTTGGTCAGTGGTTTAGCGATGTTGGGAATCCCAGCACATATCGGCGATAGTATGTGCATAAACCAAGGAAACTTCGAAGTTGGTGAATGTCTTTTGGGATGGGCCAATCCTTAACAGCTTTGATCTTCTGGTCATCCACTGCTACTCCTTCCCCAGAGACAACGTGGCCGAGGTATCGTACTTCTTTGGAACAGATGGCATTTCTTAGGGCTCAGCTTCAATCCGAGTTCCTCAGTCGCAAGAATATTCTCCAAGTTTTCACGTGGTCCTCAAACGATCTGCCGACCACAATTATGTCGTCGAGATACACTAGACACGTGTTCCATGAGAGTCCCTTCAGTACTGTTTCCATCAATCTTCGAATGTGGCGGGAGCATTACAGAGCCCGAATGGCATAACGGTGAACTGCCACAATCCTGAGCCGATGGTAAAGCAGTCTTTTCTCGATCTTCCTGAGCCAGTTCTACTTGCCAGTATCCACTCTTCAGATCAAGGGTCGAGAAAATCGTGGAACCAGCCAACGTGTCTAAGGTGTCATCTATTCTCGGGAGAGGGTAACTGTCCTTCTTCGTGACATTATTAAGTTGGCGATAGTCTACACAAAACGTGTCGATCCATCCTTTTTCTTCACCAGTACGACTGAGAGGACCAGGGACTGTCAGATGGTTCGATAACTCCTTCTTTTCCCATATCGCTGACTATTTTGTCAGCCTCTTCCTTCTTGGCAAGAGGAAGTCTTCTTGCTGATTGCCGGATCGGTCGGGCACCCCCAGTATCAATCTTGTGCTGACCACATTAGTTCGACCCCTTTTCCTTGTCCGGTATCGAAGATGTCTTGGTACTTTTGACTAAATCTCTTAGTTTGGGCTGTGAGCTGGTTTTATGTCTTTGGAAGAGATGGCAACTAATTTTTCTAGTTCTGTGGGCAAGTTGTTGGGTTGGCTAATCGTACCTCGTACGCCCCGGATCACAGATGAAACTGACGAGCAGTGCCCTAAAATTGTTCCTTTCTTTAAGGTCACTGGAAAGTAATTGACATTCATGACCCTTTACCGGTACAAATTTTTCAGCACGTAACAGGGTTTTCCCTAGGCAACCTCGTCCAATTTTCATCATGAAGTTTGGGCTCGAACATCATCACGTCTCCACTGCTCGCACTCCCGTCCAGGCGAGCCTCCAGGATGGTTTCAGCCCTCTCAGGTACGCTTACATCTTCAGCCAACAGCACACGGATCAACTCTTCACTTCTCCCATGAAGTACCAGCTCTTCTCCGTTGACACGTAGGACGCCGTCTTTGAAATCCAATTCAAACCCTCTGGAATTCATGATGTCCATTCCGATGATTGCATCGTCTTCGATGTCCGCTACAAGTGCCTGATGTTTCACTTTAGTGCTGCCCAAAATTATTTCAATCGGTAGCTCGCCATATACAGTAGCTGGCTCCCTGTTGCTGTGCGTAGCTTCCAAGTTGTCGGTTCAATTCGTTCCGGTGTTCTGGCAAAGGAAGGCCGAGAATTGTCCTAGTCGCACCTGTATCTAGCAGCATGGTGCAAGGCTCGTTATTGATGAGACCGTCTACGAAAACACCTCTGTTCTGTCGTTGCAGGATAGCGACATATGCGTTGTTAACCGGGGCTTGCTGGACACAGGCCGACGATTGCCCCTTCTCGTCGACCTTCTTTAGTTTTCCTGCATCGGAGTCGTGTTTGAATTTTGGACATTTGCTACGCACATGTCCAATTTGCCACAATTCCAGCATCTTATCTGTCTTTTCTCAGGCAAAACTTCCTTAATCACTTTCCTTATGGCAGCTTCCAAATTAGCAGGCTCCTGTGAGTCTTCCTCAATCATTCGGACTTTACTCTGGCTTTTGCAAGACTGTTTCGCTGCCTCGAATTCCAAAGCGCGTGCCAGCGCGTCTACGAGATGTGTTGGACGGGCTAGTGTCAACGCTTGTCTGGTTTCTTGGTCACGGAGTCCATCCAGGAATGCTTGAACCGCTAGTCGCTCCATTACATTTCTGGTGTGGCTGGATATGCGAGACGAACCAAGCGTGCAATGTCAGTTTCGAATTCTTGTAAGGATTCGCCCGATTTTTGGCAGCGATTTTTCAGCTGGGAGTGGTATACGTGTTCCAAATGGGCGTGGCCATATCGCAATTCTAGATGTTTAATCAGCTGATCATAGTCCTCCTGTTCTTGGGCGGTGAGAGTTTGTAGAATATTTGTCGCTTCTCCACGTAATGCAAGTGTCAGTGCTACAGCTCTTTCCCCTGCATTCCATCCGTTTGCTTTGGCCGCTGCTTCAAACTGCCGGCGGTAATTTGCCCATGGAGTTTTTCCGTCGAACTGAGGCGGCTTCATGGAAAGCTTCCCTATTTCTGAATTGATCTTGACATCTTTTATTCCCCCTTGAACTTTATCCAAGTTCAAACTCAAGTCCAGCATTGCATTTTCGTTAACCATCTCTGTGGAGGGCGCACTATTAATTCGTTTTTCCAGCTTACTGATTGTTTCCTTTATTTTGTCCATTTCTGCCTCGACCCCATCTTTGATTTTATCTACCTCCGTGTTCATTTGCTCCCTAATTTTATCTATCTCTGTCTCAACGGTTCCCATTCTTTCTTCTAGAAAATTAGCCACACCACACAATTCTTTTTAGGCCTTCTGTGTTTTCCAGGAACTTCTCTCCAGGCTTCTTGAATTTTCTAGAAGCTTCTCTTCCAGATTTCTAGCATTTTCTTCCAGACTTCTTGAATTTTCTTCCAGTTTATTCATTACCAAACTTAAATCACCTCCGGGAACTTCGAATAGAAATGTTTCGGGGTCCTCACCTTCTTGTATAAGTCCTTCTGCAAGTCTTTCCTGGAGTACTTGCTTTTTACCTGTCGTTTCCAGTTCCCTTTCCTCCAATTCCTGTTTCAATTCCGCTACCTTCAAATCCGCAAGACGCACTTTTCTTGAACACATTTTGTCTTTGACGAGGTATCAGTCTGTTTCACACGAAAAAGTTTATCAGTTTGTTAAAAATTCACTTCGCGAATTCTTTTCCACGGGCCACCAGTCTATTGTCTGTTTCACGCGAAGAGTGTATCAGTTTATATTCCCACGCACAATTGTCCACTTCGCGAAAACCGGGCCACTGTCTATTTTCTGTTTCACGCGAACAGTGTATCAGTTTATATTCCCACGCACCAATGTCCACGTCGCGAAAACCGGGCCATGTCTATTTTGGGCGTACAAAAAGGTCTATCAATTTATTTTTCTGACTATCCACTCCACGATCACTTGTTTATTTTCAAAATCTCACTTCCGACACCAATTGTAACGTAAATAAACTTAACTTGGTTTAAATAATTTATTTCACACTGAATCTACAACTTAATTTATATTACTACGCCACTGTATAGCTCGATGGTATGGGCTCGTTCAGACTGTTTGTGCCATCTTGAGGTTTGCCTATTTATCTCCGATACAGCATTCTCGATGTTTCGAATTCTTCCAGTTGGCGTCCCGCATGTTCCAATTGCTTCCAATATTGACCGTTGTTTTTCGCGGCAGAACGACTGGACTGTTCTCGAACATCTCCGGGGATGATCTCATCGCTGTCGACGGCAACACGCGAGGCGACAGGTCCGGCCTAGGTTCGTTACAATATTTCAAACTCGTTGATAAATTATATCTGCTATTTTGAACTTACGTGGCCCATTAAATAGTAAATGATTAGTACTGAACACTTTCATTGGTTGTTGTACAAATTTAAAGCAGATTTGCTTCAGCCAGAAATTTTATGTGGATGGTACTTTCAACTATTGCACAACATTTTTCCTGCAGTTCACCATACATGGCTGCCTCTGCCCAGACACACACTACACCAGTGTTGAAAAGTTAAAAACGGGTTAATTCTTGTTCCCGGACCTAAAAATATGTGCGGTAGCTCATTCGATTGGGAATGACGTCTAGAAAAATGTATCTCGAGCATTTATTAGCACATAAAAAATTGCAATTGTTATTGACAAAATGAGATGAAAAAAATTAAATTCAGTTTTTTGTTAACAATTCAAAAACTATTATATTTAAGAACGTTTGAAAAAAGATCCTTGAAGAGGAAGAAATTTCCAATAAAAAAGTCGAAACTCCCAGAATTCTATCTCAATTATTAATAATTTTTATTCAACGCCGAAAATAGGTCTCCGCACGGCCGTTACGGCATAAGCGCAACACCGCTGGAGAAAGTATATCACACAAAATAATTGTTCTATAGTATTAATAATAATTAAAAAATTTAAAAAATTATGGTGTCATCAAAACAATTCAAAAAGTTATACGATTTTTATCCAATCTCTGTTTTACAAAAGTCGATATAAAAGCTTAAAAATTGCCAATTATTGATGAAAAAAAATTTTTTGTTAACCTATAGAGAAATGCAATTATTATTTTCAAAGAGAAAAACATTTCTTAATTAAATATTTTAAAAAACGAAATATAAAAAAAAAACAATTATAAACAATAAAAAAAATATTATTTCAAATATTATTTTGTCTTGACAATGAAATGATAAGAATTTTTTTTTTTTTTTATACTTTTTTTTTTATAAAAATTTCTTAAAAATACGTGAATTTTTTTTTCCTACGTTAATTTTACCTTTTAGATGTGAAAACAGCTGTATAATAACATTTGTCAACAAAAAAATTTAACAATTTTTTTTTATTTTAAATTTTTTGTCCATTTAAAAAAATCATAACAAACAAAATATTAAACTTCAATGAACTTATTGTAAATATTGGATAAAACTTAGTTAATTAACAATCGTATAACTTTTTGAAAACTCGACATATTTTTTTTCCAACTGGGCTTTATTCTTTCAAGTGTTCTGATGACTCCATAATTTTTTCAAATATTTTAATTAATATTTAATACTATAAGAAAATTATACTGTCCTATTTCAGACTTTTTTAAAAGAAAGTTTCTCCTCTTTAAGGCTCTTTTTTCAAAAGTTCTCAATTATCCATAGTTTTTGGGTTATTGATGAAAAAAAGATAACCTCTTTTTTCATCTTATTTTGTTAATAACAATTGCAATTTTTTATTTGCGAAAAATGCTCGAGATACATTTTTCTAGACGTCATTCCGAATCGAATGAACTATCGCACATATTTTTAGGACCGGGAACAAGAATTAACCCTTAATCAGACTATATCCCAAACCCGATAAAGTATAATCTGTAGTGGTTTGCGGTAATTTATGCTATAAGCGGCCAGCGCAGTTATTGACTGGTTTTTATGCACTCAATTTGGTCTACTATATACTTCATACGGGAAATGATGTTTATTTATTTTTCCCATTCTTTCATAATTCAACATGATAATATGTACAATTTTGAACGAACCCTATATTTTGAGTCGAAGATGAATTATTCAACTGAGAATGGATATACTATAACAGTATATATAACTGTTGAGATAATGCTAATTTTTGGCTGTGAAACCGTCGGGTGAAAAAAACTCTCGATGAGAGACATCCAGTTGGGTAATGAATTCTGAAATATAGTTTTTTAAGGATCCTCCGCTTGCCTATTATATCATCAATTGGCTCTTCGATTTCAAGAGTTTTCCCCGGTTACACAGAATGAGGTCATCCGGAAACTTTTCGTATATAGTTTCATGAGTTCTCGAGCGGGTTAGAGTTGAAACGTTATTGGAGTGGACAGGGACATGCGAATTGCTCGAATCATTATTTTCCATTGAGTTGTAAGACCAATTATTTCAGGTGGAATTGAACCATCAGTTAGAACGGCGTGGCGGCGGCGGTGCTATTTGTCAGGCCTGGTATCATTAAGCTTTGCTTGCCGGAGAGAATTATTAAATGGTCTGTCTACAGTTCAATCGGATCAATTCCGGAGAATTTGAGAAAGTCACTGATTTTTTATAGTTGTTATAATACAGGAGATATTAATGGAGAGATAATTATTCATAAAAATATTCGCGTTATGGGGGTGACATAAACTTTTCCTTTCTTCTAATATTTCAACATTTTCAATTTTATTTTCAAGTAAGGAAAGTATACCTGGGATAAAATCGTTTTATCATACTAAATTGAACGGCAACAGTAGCAAATTTTTCATCATAGGTTACATCGAAAATACCCGAGAGGAAAAACCATCGAGTTTCTGCCCACTGAATGAAATTGGAATCTTTTTCCCCCTCATAATAGCTTTTGTTCATTGTGAATCGCTATTCTAACCATCAAGTGATCTGACAGATGTCATATTTACAAGACTGAAATAGAATACAAATTCGATGAGTATTGAGCAATATTATTAGAATGTTAAACTTTTTAAAAACGTTAACCCTCTATTGCATGAATTTTATCAATTAAATTAAAATCGTTGAAAAATTATATTTTGTTGATTTATATGAATATACATCCTAACCAGCGTTGCCAATTACTGGGATTTTTCCCGAAAATCGGGAATTTCAACGTGTGCCGGGAACTGTGTCGGGATTTTTACAATTGTAGAGAAAAACGGGAATTTCATTACTATTCTTAACTTTCGTTTTATTCCTAACACACTTCGTTAGATATGGACCATTAACACCCACTTTTGCACCGTTCTCACCTAATCTACTGTTAAATAAAACTAGGATTGAATTTTCAATTATAGATTTTGTTCAACCTTCTTGCACCGTTATTTTTTAAACTACTGTCAAATTTAATCCCATCATTTGGGGACTTTTATAAAAATTGGTATTGCTGAGTTATCATAGACAAATTAAAAAGTTTATCTATGTAAGTTATTGGCTAACTTCGTTGTTTAACCTCAAAATTTGGTTTTGTTGCCAGTGAGCGTCGATTATTTTAAATTTTATCCAGTCTACTTTCGTGGTTTCACTGCTGTCGTTTTAGTATTTGAATATTATTCATAAAACTGAAAACTTGAAGGATTGGTTGCCCCCATAATTGTTTCTCTAAGGACATGGCAACCACCAACGAAAAAAGGAGGAGAAGTAGCAACTTTTCAAATAATAAAAAAGTGATTCTGATAAATCTTGTATCCAAGTACAAAAATATTCATTCATGTACGTTTTGGCCAATCAAAAAATCATTATACTGAGAATAATCTACCTAGAATAGTTATGTAGTATATGTAGTAGTGAGTGGTATATGTACAGAAAAGGTACGGACATTATTCCATATTCCGCAAACAGCGGCCGGCAGTGATCCATATGTCCTGCATTAGCTATGACTCTTATAGCCCTCTTTTGAATAATGAAAACTTTCTGCTCTAGCTCCACCTCGTTTTTCATAAACTCCTTCATTTTAGTACTAACGGTAGAATTAATAATGTGCTATTTGCCTATGTATGGTCCATATTTGAATACGTGGTAATTGAGTCAACTAATTAATATTTGATTTTTATATAATATCTATATTTATCTCCTCGTTATATATATATATATATATATATTTATATATTTCGGGTTTGGGATGATGAGAGGTGTTGTTCACATGTTAAACAATACGTGTGCCAAATTTTAATAATTTCCTAATTCAACTGTCTCGTGGCGGTACTACCTGAAGGATACTTCCTCTCTTACAAAAATAGCTACCCCACCATGTTTATTCACGTTTCTACGAAAATAACTTGCTAGAATGTAAGAATATAAATTAACACACGGTAATGTTTGATTGGATAAAAAATATTCTGAGATGCACACTATAGGAAAATTATCATCCTTCAAGAAAAATACCAATTCATCTACCTCATTGCGAGACATTGTATGTTCAAATGAAATATACTCACAGATGTGCCAGGATTTATTTTCCATTTTGAGAACCATAGCCAGTTAATTTTCTACTGTGTGGGTTTCCGCCACATCTAAAAAATATTCTGTGAATGGTTTTCAGGAAAGTGAATCTTCTGACGGCTGCTCCAGCGGGCCATATGTTTGGATTGTAAGCGTCCATGCAACGGTCAATAGGCAGAGATAACTTAAAAGATGTGGTGATGTCGGTTTTTTTTCAAGTATTTCGTATGCAAGGTATCCAAGTTTGCGAACAGTGTTCAAGTTTGTATTTTGTCTTGTTCCGGTAATCGGTTCATTTCTATTTCCAGATCGCTGTTTATTTATTGACATTTTTTGTTGATGGGAATTCCTTGCATGGGAGTCGAATATCTTGTTTTTTTTATTTGTGGACTGATTTTTACCATTTCGGAATACTTTTTGGTTGATTAAATTACAGCTCTAGGTACGTCAGCAGTGTTCGAAGATACCGAAATACGATTTACGACTTCTCAACGGATGGCTGAGTATCGTTAATATTGGTGTTATCGCGAAGAAAATTGCATTTTTCTTTCAGTAATAGTATAAGGTCTTCTTGTTCCTGTGTTCTTTTCTCTAGATGGTACGTTAACTTTTTAAGGGTTTCGAAATCAGCACTAATCTTAGTACATACGACTTTATCACATACCGCGTCTGGACTGGGATGGGTCGTATCACTTATCTGTTCAGTCACTTCAGCACTGTACATTTTTGTAACGAACTCTGTTAGTAATGCACTGTTTCTATCACTTGGTAACTGCTTTTTTATCATGAGGTCTACCAATTCGTCTTTCTTCAATTTATTAAGCTCCTTCACGAGCAAAGCAACGTCCGCTCCCTTCGACATGTCGGCACTGATACGAGTTTACCTTTTTCTACCCTTATAGTAAAAACAGTTCAAAAAGTCTTTGTCTTTTAGTACGATGCAAAAAGGCATCAGCACTTTCTTTTGCTCGGTTGCTTTGGGAATTTATACTTGATTTCTAATATGGAAATTATTTTGTTGCCATACCATAATTAATATCAAACCCCAAATAGGCAGGGACGTACCAAAGTTACTCCAAACTTTTTATTAAAACATTCTTAGTAACGGAGCTTGGAAAAAATTCTTTATAACAATATCTACAAAAAAGTACTCCCAATTATTGATATTGAAATTATATATGAAGGGTTATTCATTGTTTTCAGATATCTTTCACAATCGACGCTCTACCGGACCAAACAAAATATGAGATACTAATAAATTGGACTTGACCGCGCTAGATGCCAGTCTTGGAAACCAGCCCCAACCGCCCACCAACCATGCCCAAACCGACCCACCCGAAGTGTCTAACTGCTCGCGACGCGGAGTGTAAGAAGTGGAGCTCGTCTCTTTCTTTTTCGTGGCGACCTCGTACGATTCGATAGGGCATGGCGTGATGTCAACTGCCAAGCGGCTCGTATTGAGCTGGCGGGGCAGAAAACAGTCCCACGACAGCTCGGCCGGCAGGCTCGTGGGGCACAGGGTGGGACCGTTGGGCGACTGCCATGAACTCGACGAGATAGCGGTTGTTTCAAGCAATGCGGAGCCTGGTCATTTGAAGTATGGTAGCGGAACCACCTTGTCGACCATCAACGGACCGAGACTTGTGCCAGGTAAGAAATCATAAATTCTGAGTGACAATTGATATCCTTCCTTCACTCCGAGCATTGGGTGCTGTGCCCTGTCAGTCAGTGGAGTCAGACCATATTTTTTCCGGTTATACCAGAGATAATTTCCATGATTAACGAATTTTTGGATCCGTACTACAGGGTGATTCAAAATACTTTGACAAACTCCGGGAGGTGATTCCTCACAATATTCTTATATGAATTATCCAGATAAATATATGTCCGGAAACGCTTCGTTTCCAAGATACAGGGTGTTGAAGTTTTATTTTTATTTTTTTGAAATAACTTTTGAAATACTGACTTTAATTGAACGGAAATTGATACTGAGAGGTTTTTTGAGGGTTAAAATTCGAACCTGGTGTTTATATTGCTCTTACTAGTAGGGGGCGCCACCTACACGTCTTTTTCTTTTTTGAAGATTCAAAACTTTTTTGGGCGTACTCCTAGCACATTTTCCAGTGAGAAAATCAATTTCTCTATCATATCTACGTGAAAAAGCTACCCCTGTTACAAGTCGGTATGAGCAACCGTTTTCTAGATATTAGGACTTGAAAATTTCAAGTCGATTATTTGATAATCGATGCGTGTTGAAGTTATCACCATTATGTTGTATTTTTCACAAGAGTGCTGAGGAAATGGATTTGACGTTCAAGTAAGTAGTTTTGGTAATTACATATTTTGTGACAGTAACACATTTTGTTGTTTTGTTGAAGTTTCTGTAAGTTTTGAAACACGAATTTTGAAAAAATGGATTATTTAAACAATAATGCTCATTCAACCGATATGCGTTTCGATCATGGCCTTGTGGATGGCAATGCGCGCGAAGCAAGACGTATGCACCAGGAGCGATTTTCTAATCGAGTACTGCCTTTAGCTCCAACATTTACCAGTCTCCACCGTCGTTTGGCAGAAACAGGTAACTTCGAAAGTGCAGCTGATATTATTGGAAGACCACGAGCAGTCCGAACCCGAGAATTGGAAGAAGCTGTTTTGAACGCTCTCGAGGAGAATCCAGAAACAAGAACATAATAATTGCTGAAGCTCTCAATTCTACTCAGTCCACAGTTTCGAAAATTATCCACGATCAACAATTTCATCCATAACATACTCAAGGGTACAAGCTCTTTTGTCACGAGACTTTCCCTAACGCATTACTATGTGTCAGTGGTTTTTGAAAAATTCGGCTGGAAATCATCAATTTTTAAGATATGCACTCTTCGTAGACGAGGCAAACTTCCCCCGAAATGCTATCACAAACTTTCATAATAACCATGTTTGGGCTCTGGAAAATCCGCACGCAGTTAGTGAAAGACATTATCAGTATCAATTTTCTGTAAATGTATGGGCGGCAATAATTGATAATTACTTGATAGATCCCTTCTTTCTTCCGTTCCGACTGAATGACTCAACTTACAGATACTTTTTAGAAAAAGAATTGCCGGGACAACTTCGGAATATACCATCAGAAATTCGTTCCCGCATGTGGTTTATGTATGATGGGGCTCCGGCCCATTTTAGCGTTGTAGCCAGGGAATTCCTTAACACGGTCTATCCAAATCGATGGATCGGTAGGGGTGTAGAAGAACCTAACCAGGCGTGGGCACCAAGGTCCCCAGATCTAAACCCGCTAGATTTCCATTTTTGGGTACATCTAAAGTCACTAGTTTATAAAACTCCAGTAGCGAACGAGAAAGATCTAAGAAACCGAATAGTAGACGCCTGTGAAACAATAAGAAACACACCAATAATTTTTTGACCAGAAGACTGAATGCCTGTATCTTCGCTGAACGTGGACACTTTGAACAATTTATTCGAATACAATTTCGTTTCCTTTATTTTATTCTACATATTCAAAATTTCTTGAAATAAATGTTGATATTTCTTGCAAACTGTATTAAAACAAATACAGATTTTGCTTCCTTGATACAAAAATAACCATTTCAAACGCGTAAAAATAAATAGAATAGGTGGCGCCCCCTACAAAAAACCAGAACTACTTACTCAAACGTCAAATTCATTCCCTAAGCATTCTTGTGAAAAATGCAAAATAATGGTAATAACTTCAACACGCATCGATTATCAAATATTCGACTTGAAATTTTCAAGTCTAAATATCTAGAAAAAAGTTGCTTATAGCGACTTGTAGCAAGGGTAGCTCTTTCACGTAGATATTATAGAGAAATTGATTTTTTTACTGAAAAATGTGCTAGAAGTACGCTCAAAAAAGTTATGAATCTTCATAAAAGAAAAAGACGTGTAGGTGGCGCCCCCTACGAGTGAGAGCAATAATAACATTAGGTTCGAATTCGACACCTAAAAAGACCACTCAATACCAATTTCCATTTGATTAAGGTCAGTATTTCGAAAGTGATTTAAAAAAAAACGAAAATAAAAATAAAACTTCAACACCCTGTATCTTGGAAACGAAGCGTTTCCGGACATATATTCATTTGGGTAATTCATATTAGAATATTGTGAGGATTCACCTCCTAAAGTTTGTCGAAGTATTCTGAATCACCCTGTATAATAATAATAAAACAATATTCTTAAAAGCCATATCGTTAATGACAGGAGAAAGTTGTGAGTATGTTCATAAAGCTGAAGTGAAGAATGTTCCAGAAACACCGGGACTGAGTAGAAGCAATGCTGTAAAAGGAATTGTTTAAGTTATTTCTTGAATAAAGTCTATTGAAGAGGTTTTATATATGTTTGGCAAAATGTTATAGAGTCGGCATTCTAACGAGTTCCTCTGAGATACTGATAATGTTAAGGGATACTGTAGTATTGACTGACTTTTTTATTTTAATTATTTGAGAAAAAATTAAATAAAAAAATCTGTTTTGCCTGAATCACCAGTTATAAAACTAGCCAAAGGTGGTATTCTAAGGTGTTGTGAGAATAGCTATTTACTTCTGCCCAACGAGTGGACAAAAGGAGATATATTTGGCAGCCACCACCCTTGCGAGTGGTCCCACGCTGTCACCAACCTGACCACTGAAAGGGGTCAGGATTTTATTAGTTGAGATTACTTTCCTCAAAAATGCAATTGGCATTGGGTTTTCGTCACCTGATTCATCTGATAGGTCATAAATCCGGCTAGAAGCAATGTCCAGTCTAAGTTGCGATTCTTTTCCTCTCTAGGTGAGGTTATTAAGGGTCTGAGATTCTCTCTTTCTGTTAGCAAAGGTGTTATGCCGTTCTGATTGGCAAATAATGACACTAGTCAAAGTTTAAACAAATATATTCATAAAAAATGGCAAATAAAATGACTGTGTATGTAAAAGGGACAATGAAAACAAACAGATTAAAATTCAGACCCATCCGAGTCGTAGAAAATAGGCCATATCTTTATAGTTACTCATAAAACGAATTATTGAGGTGATTTTATCATGTTTTGAAACATCTGTGAAAGTTTCATCAAAATACCAGTTTTCCCCATTTACGCTACCTTTACCCCCATTCAGTTCTCATAATTTTCCTAATTCCTGGGTTTCTAACAAAAATCCATGGATAATTTTTAATTGAATTTTTCATTTCTTCCATCATTGCGTCTTTTCAGAATCGTCTATTCATTCCTTCGAATGCTTCTGCAACATTTATCGGGTCTTTGACTTTACTCATTGAAATGTTTCTTATCGGAGATTCTGTCATCTCATTTTCTGTCACTTAAACTGCTGTCACTTGGTTACATCCATATACAGGATCCTTATCATTTACCATATAATCACCCATCCAACTTGGATTTTTCACATTTCTTCCAAATTTTGTTCTTCTCGTGTTGCTGGATTCAGCCAATTCATCTCCATTTGATTTTGTTCCAGTCTCTCCTTCATCTTCAGCAAATCTCTCATTGATTCGTTCTTTCTCTTCCAGATATTCTCCTGTGTGGGTTACATCTTCTTGATTACTTTCGTCTTTATAGAATAATCCATCAATGTTATTCAGTATAATACTTTTTTTTTCGTCTTCAGTGGTGATTCTCGTCTGATTAAGTGAAGGAAGTAAAAGGAAATACGTCCTCCTCAAATTTCAAATCTCGACTAATGAATATTTCATTATTTCTTGGGTTCCACAAACGATATGCTTCAGAATTACAATCATATCTTATAAAAATGCATGGAATGCCTTTTGGTGATAACTTGCTTGATTTGGATTTGTTTACCAAGTTTGACATCCGAAAACTCGTAAATGTGAAGTATGATTTTTCGATCCTTGCAGCCATTTTTGCTTCTCCTCAAAATGTTTCTGGTAGTCCGGATTGGATCAGCATGCATCTTGCTGCATCAAATAACGTCTGATTCATCCTTTCGGCAACACCATTTTGCTGTGGAGTTCCTGGAATCGTAAGTTGATCGATTCCATTCTTCTTCAAATACTCCTTATATTTATTCGATAGGTACTCACCTCCATTGTCAATCCTCAGAAAAACAATTTTTCTGTTATGAAGATTTTCAACACGTCTGTGAAACTCTAAATATTTTTTTAAATCTTCATTTTTTCTTTTTATCATCTTCTCTTCGCAAAACCGAGAATGATCATCAATAAATGTCACTACATATGAATTTCCTCCAAACGACATAGGTTTTATAGGTCCGACAACGTCTGTTTGGAAATGCAATTTTCTTGAGTTTTCCTTGGGAACATATTTGGCAGCTTTCATTATATGTTTTGGACTGTGATTTGATAACATTTCTCCGTAATATTTTCTTCAAAACGGGAAAATTCAAATGAGCTAGTCGTTGATGCCAGAGTTGATTTTCTTTTGAAATTGCTTTGTTTGTAAAAACCTGTCTTTCATTTTCAAAAATATAATGCAAACGTCCCATTTTGGTATATTCTGCAATAATTTCTCCTTGTTTGGATATAATTTTCGCATTGTTACTTCCAAATATAACTTTCATCCCTCTTTCTGCAACCAAACTCAACGATAGTAGATTTTCATTTAGTTCTGGTGCATATAAAACTTTTATCAAAGTAATTTGATATCCACTATTTTTCTTCGATAATTGCCAGTAGATCTCAGAACACCTCCTCCAGCTACTTCCACTACTGATTCGTGAGGTATGAATGAACAAAATTTTGTTGTCATATGATCAGTACAACCATTGTCTGATATCCATGTTCCCGAATCTATCTTCTGACGATGATTTAGAATACTCATGGATGTTGATTGTTGCACCACACTGAATGCGGCGGCTCTTGATGAAAAGGGTTCTTGATAATCTGATTCATCGACAGAAACAATTTTGTTGACTGATAACGGACAATTTTTTCCAATAGACCCAATTTCTAGAACCTCTCAGATTCATATAGTTTTCCAGTGAACTACAATCAGATTTTTTCGGAGAAGAATCAACAACTACAACTGACAAAAATATCATACATGGCATATTCTCTCATCTTTTGTCAAATATAAAACAACACAGAGAGATCCCATATATTAATTCAAAAATTTCTTTTGACATAATTCATTATGGAAAAAATTCAATGGACATAGCCCTCAAAGAAAAGTGTTAACCGTAGTCACGTGTTTTGGGCTTTCGGCCCTCATCAGTACGGTGAAGGAGTGCAAGGATGAACAACACTTGGTGGTAAACAACAAATCAACGGAGTCAACAAACAGAAGCCAGCCGCACATTTGTGGTTTCGATTAGCAGACCCTGCATTCCAGGGCAACAACCCAACGTCACCACGGTGGCAGCTATAGCTACCTGCGTGACATCCGAGTCCAGGATTATAAAGATGAAAGGGAGGATTATCGAGGGGACTGTTAGAAACAAAATGGAAGAAATTCAATGGACATAGCCTTCAAAGAAAAGTGTTAACCGTAGGCAACGTCTTTCGGGCTTTTGGCCCTCATCAGTACGGTGAAGAAGTGCAAGGATGAACAACACTTGGTGGAAAACGACAAATCAACGGAGTCAACAAACAGAAGCCAGCTGCACATTTGTAGTTTCGGTTAGCAGACTTGCACTTCTTCACCGTACTGATGAGGGCCGAAAGCCCAAAACACTTGTCTACGGTTAACACTTTTCTCTGAGGGCTATGTCCATTGAATTTCTTCCATTTTGTTTTTAACAGTCCCCTCGATATTCCTTCTTTTCATTATCTATTTCTCTACTGAGACATTCACCAAGCTATGCCAGCCATTGAGCTATGAAATGTCACAGATATTGTCTGATATGTTGACAATATACCAACTTTTGTTGGTACTTTCATTTGTTAGTTTGTTAGTGTTTTAGTTTGGTATATGACTATTCCGATACATGTACATTGTCAATTGTGGAAAATGAATGATTTGATTGATTGATATAAATCATTTTTTATTTTCTGAATCAACAACAATCGTGAAAAATGTTTGAAATTAAGCAGTTAGTGTTGGGAAATCAAGAAATATTCTTTTTTTCATAAGGAACAGCCATATGCAAATTTCGAAGTGTCTTTGAATGCGTCCAGAAGATTTTCGGAATGGACATCAGTGGCGAGCTTGAATTTGATTAACGAGGACAAGAAGAATAAACGTTATAAATCATTTGAACCACTCTCTCGCCATCCACTTGAGTAGGAATCCTCAAAGGACTTTGTTCAGTAAACATATTCCATTATTAATGATGCCAGCAATTGTTGAACCACTCCGAAACTTCACTTACCTCGTTCATTATTTCAACGGGAACTCAATTATGAACTATGAAAACAGCAAGGGGTTGTATTGTAGTTATGAAGTTGTGAGCTTGCTCAACGTTATATTAAGTGTGATCATGCACTCAAGTGATTTGTAACAGGATAATTATCTGTACTATAATTATTATATGTTGAATTCTCTGAAATATATGCCACAAACATTTAGCTACATAAGAGGTAATACAATACAATGTGTATGAAGAATGGAGAAAAAAGAATATTTATTGAGCAATGTGCCATAAATTCACTGAAAAATGAACATGGGACGCAAAATAAAGATGAAGGTACAGTAACAGGAAAGCAAACTATTCGGAATGGCACACAGGAGAAGATTGGTACTTGTGAGGATTTCATTCTTCATATCTACATTCATTTTGATTTCATCCGAAAGATTTGGAAGATAGCCCTGAATTTCGAGTACTTTTGGAGATTGCGTGGTATTGGAATAATATACAGGGTGACCCAGGGGTGCGTGAAAGCTCCATAACTTGTTTCTATCCAAGCTATCGACTTGGTTTTTCCTATGCGACAAGTCCGACAATGAGGCATATACCGAACATATTAATATAGATGATGTCCTAAAATAGCTACACAACTGAGTTCTGTTTTCTTTAAACGCAACCCCTAAATTATGTTACAGTTTTGGATTTGCCACTAAATTGTCGATATTACGCACCCAGATTTCTTAGACTTATCTGCAATAGTTTTTGACTCATGTCAATTTATGTGTCAAACTAGCGTCATGGATAGACCCACAGTAAAAATCATATGACAAACTACAAAAGGCAGTAACTCGACTTTTTCAAATGCAATACCCTTTATTTCATTGCATCATTGCATGGAACTTTTTGAATAATTCAAATATTCACTGAAACTTCATAAGGCGATGGCACGCAAGATGATCTTATACATATTAACTTCATTTCCACACCCGCAAAAGTCATTGTCGGGCCATAGGGGTACAGTTTTTTAAAAAAGAATGGTTACAAAATGATCTCATACATATCAACTTCATTTCCACAATTTTTCAAAAAATTCTGGACCCCCTCTGATGGCTCGACAATGAATGACTTTCGCGGGTCAATTCCTGAATTTTCTTCTACAGCCTTCCCTTCGAATGATTTCAAGATAAACACATCCACCCACCCAAAATACGGATTATCGCGTAATTTGGAAACAGAATTCTCACTTGATATATCACAGATATGCCACTCTGATTACTATTTTCCTAATGCGCGATCATTTGTTTCCTCTGATAATGATAATACCTCTCCAGTTTGAGAATAAGATGCTGAAGAGATCAGCAAATTGATCGGGAACACAAAACGGTTCTTTCTAATCACGCGCGTGCATACGAAAGGACCGCGCAGTGTTGCCAGATCGAAAACCGGGGATGAAAAAACCGTGGCTGTTTTCACACCCGTTTGGACATATCATGAAAGAATAGTAAATGGGACTTGGATACTCACGTCGAAGTTATGGTTGAGCCTCTTATTATCACTCCTGGTTCCGAATGTAGTGATAGTGACGATTCTGGACGAATTCCGATCAAACCTCAGATAAGGAGTAATCAACCTAAAGTTCAATTTTATAATCATTTGTAATTTTTTATGTTAGAAAATCACAAATACGAAATATAATAAAAAAAATTGTTCGTTATATTTAAAAAAAAAATGTTACATAAACATTTACAATTCTAAAAATACCAAAATAACAATTTCATGTAGTTAGTTTTTATTAATAATAACGCAATTGTTGCTAAGCTAATATAAGTCGATCTCAGATTGCCTTTATTGTAAATATGGATTTGTGTTTTTTTAAATACCTAAATACCCCTCCATTATATATACAGAGTGATTCTTAACTTATACGCATTATCTTTGGAAATTATAGCAGAGGACAAATAATGACTAATAATTAAAAAAAATGTACCAAAAGATTTTCACTTTCGGAAATAATTTGAAAATAATGTTTACTAAAATGTATCGGGTGAAATTTTTTATTTGTAAAACTAACAAGTCAGGACGATATGATTAGTATTTCTAGAAGTAGTTTGTTATAATAATGTGTTATAATAAAAATGATAATTCAAATGCATTTTCAATCATTATTGTGGAGCTAAAACAAACTAACAATTTCAGGTATGTTTTTCAAAAAGACTAAATCACCTAAAACCTACCTGAACATTAAAGTGCGTAAACCTTCATAATGGATATTTCCAAAAATATTTATATATACCTACATAACTGCAAACTACCTACCTACCTGAAGAGGTGTTAGGGTTGTCGATGCTGATTATTCATTGATAAATCTACCCATAAATGAAATAAGGAACTTATAATATAAAAAAATTGTCTAAAAACAGATTTTATTATTTTATGCATAATATGTCGTCAATATCTTTAAAAAAATGCAAAATCTTTGTTTGTATAAAATATGCTAAATATGCGAAGTACATATTTGTCTAAGTCTACTCATTACTATTCCATTATAGTTATTATAAAAAATGTATTTAAAAGGGAATTGTTTCCGCCACTGGAATTTCCTTTCCTCTTCCCTTGCCTCTCTTGGGCACCCTAAAGCTAAGGATGGGTCACTGACTATTATTTTCGTCTTATGGTATAGGCGGAATTGAGTCATGGCAAGATTCATATCTCCATTTGTTCTATATGTGGGTCATATCTATAGTTAACAATGAGTGAATCAATTACATCCAACTCAATTTTCGATATTTCCGAATTAATTCATATTCGTGATACGGAAGGCAAGCAAATAATATTATTCATGGAATGAATTCATAAATGAAATAAGGAACTTATAATATAAAAAAAATGTCTATAAAGGGATTTTATTATTTTATGCAGAATATGTTGTCAATATTAAAAAAAATGCAAAATCTTTGTTTGTATAAAACATGCTAAATATGCCAAGTACATATTTGCCTAAGTCCACTCATTACTATTCCATTATAGTTATAATAAAAAATTTATTTAAAAGGGAATTGTTTCCGCCACTGGAATTTCCTTTCCTCTTCCCTTGCCTCTCTTGGGCACCCTAAAGCTGAGAATGGGTCACTGACTATTATTTTCGTCTTATGGTATAGGCGGAATTGAGTCATGGCAAGAATCATATCTCCATTTGTTCTACATGTGGGTCATATCTATAGTTAACAATGGGTGAATCAATTACATCCAACTATCAATTTTCGATATTTCCGAATTAATTCATATACGTGATACGGAAGGCAAGCAGATAATATCATTCATGAAATAAATTCAAATAATGATTCAAATCATGATTTGTTATTGTCACAAAATAGATTTCAATTAATGAAAACATTGAACATTCATGTCACATATTATCGTGTGAATAATTTGTGTGACTAATGTAATGATGAAATTCAGTATTATTACCGTTAACTGAATGAAAATTAGAATACTTTGTCACGGAAAAGTAATACAATTCCATTTGATTCAAGTTTCAATGACAAACAAAATATGAGCGTCTAGCAAAAGTATATTTGGGAATCAGTTCGTGATAAAACTGGAAAAACGAAGGACAATCAACCCGTTGAAGTGATAACAAATGATCATTTGACTAAGGATGGAATGCGGATGAACTTTGTAAATATTTTGCCGAGTCACCTGAAACCACAGTAGATCGGCATTTCCAAAATTCCATATCCGAGGAGTGCACTGTAAATCATTCATTTTTCTTCACGGCCACCGACCCCATGGAAATATAAGATATAATAAATATTTTTTTTTATTGGTGCCCCATTTTACCCATTCAAAGCACGCCTCAGCGTGTTCAAGTCGAACTTAAAAAAACGCTCGTTTTTGAAAGTTACCATGGCAACATCAACAAATCAAGAAACGTGAAGTCTAAATGACAAATTTTTTATTATTAATCTGACAGGAGTACCTTGTAACGTCAAATAAAATATTACTAACAACTCGTTCATTTATATGTGATACCTCTTGCTCCTCCATCCATTTGATGAACTTTTCATATTCTTTTTTATATATATTACTGGATTTTCGCGGTATTAACCGCGATTCTGCCTCACTATTCGAAAAATCGATATCAGAATAATTCATTTTTGAGCTCTGGTGACAACAAATATTGATCTCTGATAACAAACTGCAGATGAATATCTGTTTTTCTCATTTCTATGACAACAAAAGGTATACTGATGTCACATCACGCCGTCGTCCTCGAAAAATCGCGCGGGTTTGAAAGCCCTTTTTATCCACTTATACTTCAATATACTATTGAAAAATACTAATGCTGTTGGCATATACTGTATTTCTACAAAAATAATAAAAAGTATGAGGTGTTACATTGTAGAATCTCTATCATATATCATCAATTCGTCTAATGAACTAGGAAGATTTCCTCAGAATTTGAAAACTGGAAAGGTCATACCAATCCCCAAAAAAATATCTCCCAATTAGTGGAAAATTATGGAACAATAATGATTCCAACGGTATTATGTAAAATAATGAAAAAAGCATTATATAATCGGATTATAACATAAGAAATGAAATGCATAAAGAACACAAAGTCTTCTTCACAAAAGGTTTAATATAAATTGAAACACAATTGGTAGACCGACAGGCGAAAAACAACTACTTTCCTAGCAAATACCACGCAGAACGTTGAATGATATTCACCTGACAATCTATGCAAACTTCCATATAAATGGATATTGTTCGCAAATGTTTCTTTCTGATAAGCTCGATTATGTACACATTCATGTCGTGTCCGCCTAACAATCCGCATACCGGTTTCAGGCTTTTTGGCCCTCATCAGTACGGAGTAGTCACCAGACAGGGATCCGGAGAGCTCTGGCCGAAGCGAGACACAACATAAATAAAATCATCATCGAGCTCAAAACATCTTTAGGTGCGTCGGAAAAAATAACTTTTAATCGGCGGCACCTAGTGACAGAAAGTAACACTCCATACATTTCTCCTTCCTCGATAGGATTCTAAATAAAAGATTCCTTCTCAGTAGGAGTGGCTCAATTGCCCGACTGGCATCGAGCTTAAATATGTTTTAAGCTCGATGATGATTTTATTTATGTTGTGTCTCGCTTCGGCCAGAGCTCTCCGGATCCCTGGCTGGTGACTACTCCGTACTGATGAGGGTACTGAAACCGGTATGCGGATTGTTAGGCGGACACGACATGAATTTAAACATAATAGAGCTTATCAGAAAGAAACATTTGCGAACAATATCCATTTATATGGAAGTTTGCATGGATTGTCAGGTGAATATCATTCAACGTTCTGCGTGGTATTTGCTAGAAAAGTAGTTGTTTTTCGCATGTCGGTCTACCAATTGTGTTTCAATTCATATTGAACTTTTTGTGAAGACGACTTTGTGTGCTTCATGCATTTCATTTCTTATTTTCTCTCCCTTCATATGGCTTTTTCTTTCATGGATTATAACATATTTTGAGAAATATCAAATCATCAGTATATGTCAAATAATTTTTATCCAGGGATATCAACAGTTCTCTACAGTATATTCACAAATTTTTTATTCCATTGTTATTCCTTCCCAGTATTATACGCAGATGATATATCAGTTGCAGCATATGGTAATCTCCATGAGCTACGAGAAAGGTTGAACTATTATTATTATTATTACTGAGCATAGACAAAACGTTCAACTCGGCAAAACATGTGTTTAACAGGCTATCATTTGGAGGTTGAAACATTGAAAACGCTCATGTTTCGCAAAAAGAATTTCATTCGATGATTCAAAGAATTAAGGTTAAAATAATTTGATAACTGATAATATTTTGCGCCTTCTGAAAAGTGTCAGTCATTAGGGGAAAATTAAAAATTAAAAATGGAGAATAATATTCCTAAAATGAAAAGTATGACTGTGTGCACGTATCGATATAATCGATGAAAGAAAATTGTATTTCGTGCATAAAATAATTTATTAAAATCGTAGCAAAGCGCTTTCGACCGTTAGGTCATCATCAGTGCGTACCTGGATGTTGAGTCTTTTGATGAAGTTGTTAAATGGATTTGAAGATAGGAGTTTGAAATTGTGCTCTGAGAGAAAAGTTTCTACTTTTTCAATGTAGTTTGATTTATTCAGAATTACTATACAATTACCTTTATCTGCTTTTGAAAATATAACATTGTGATCTTCAATTCTGGTTTTAATTTTTTTACGAATAGAGTGAAAATGTTTGTGAATATGAGTGTTGAAATTTTGTTTGCTACGTTTGATTTTATATAGAAAATTGTGAATATCATTACGAATAGTCTTTTTGACATTATAGTCATTTGAGAGTTGTTCAATCACAACGTCTACTCCTACTGCAAATTCCAATGGGTTTCTCTCAGAAACTTGGTGAAATTTGCTTTGGGTTACCAAATTATAATAGATTGGATTTTCTTGAAGATTTACACATTAGTAAAGAAATTCTCAACAATAACATTTGTCTCAACACGCAAGTCAATTTAAATAGATCCTATATTCCACTTCATAGACGTCTTAATTAAATAATATTTAACTTCCTTAGCTTTATTACTCTAACTCACATTTTAGTTTCTTGTTAATCATGCTAATAATTTTCAATTTCCATTTCCTATGATGATTTTACTTGTATTTCTTCGCAATTTGACAGCCTCTTTTTCAGTTTTCTCCATACTGAGAATACAAGTCATGTTCTGGATTATCACCTTTTGTACTCTGTTTTACTCCAGCTGTGGGAGTTGTGAAGTTGGGTCTAGTTCCCATTAGACTTGTATCACACTTCTTATCCCCCAGTTGCGGTTCAACTGGGCCATGGTGAACAGGGATTTTTATTTTTATAAAGAAAAACTTGAATTCATTGTCCATGGACACTACCAGAATTATTCAGTTGTTTGTTTTGATTAGGACAGGTCTAATTAGACTTCTCCCTTGAACTTATATTCAATTATGATGACTCAAATGTGAGAATTGAAGAGTCTTGTCTGGTCTTCCTTGGAATACTGGAACATTAATTTGACAGATGACAGTCCTCATCAGATTGATCATCTTCTAGTCTGTTTTCGTATGACAGGGATATTCCTTTCTTGATTCTGATATCTCCATGGTTTGGTGTTCCATGCCAATCTACTTCATCGTTCACTTGTCAATTGTCAATCTACTTCATCGTTCACTTGTCAATTGTCAATCTTGTCACTTGGGTCCAGCTATCACACCAAAACAATGGCTTTTAAAAGATAAGGAAAATTGTAATCTCAATTTTCATCCTGGCCTAGAATATGTATTTTAACATGTGTGTCACGTAAACCTATACAACTTTCTTATCATGAGATATTTTATGGTCTTTTTGGCTTCTTGTACACCTGACGAGTAAGTAACCTGACATTTAAAATATGTCAATTTTCTTTCTCAAAAAAACTTTTCAGTAACTTATTCTCTATCAATATTACTTACTTTCAGGTACGCACTGATGATGACCTAACGGTCGAAAGCGCTTTGCTACGATTTTAATAAATTATTTTATGCACGAAATACAATTTTCTTTCATCGAATAATATTCCTTAACTTTCCAAAATACATTCAAGCGGAATAATATTCCCAAGAGCTGAGCCTCGCTTGGTTACATATTTTCTAAAGTTGTGCTCTTTTCAAAGTTTCATAACATTCTGAGACTGGACCAATTATGATGCAGTTTCAAATCAAACAAAACTCAATTCTGGTAAACTCATTTTGATCGCAACTTACGAAACAAAATATGATTCCAGTAATATCTAAAGCTATATTCCTCCGAAGGATCAACCAAACTCATCTACAAACTGTAATCCTTCAAAGCACTACTATAAATTCAATTGTCTATCGAAATAAATCTCCCTGAAAGTTTCTAATCTGTCTCTATAGGCGAACAATACCCAATGACCTATATATAAGATTAATCGTAAGGGTTCACTATCCCTAATTATTTTCTCTATTTTGTGGATTTTGATTAATGTCTAGTCAAAGTTGTCCAACAAGATTTTATCTTAACAGCAATGCAACAGTTACGAAGCCATCGAAATACGAGACACGCCCACAAATTGAGAGTACTCGATTGTTTTGAATTGTGGAAATAATCATATGTCATTTGTTACCCGACTGCGCGACGCAAAGGAAGGTAATGTTTTTATCATGTTGTATGTGTGTTCCTTTGTGGCGCTCTAGAGACCGAATAGACCAGCGCCTTTGAAAATGGAAAAACTTTAAAAAAATAATAGTAGGATGAAACCCACTGGAAAAGGAAGAGAATATAACAGAAATGAAAGGAAAAATAATTTACAAACGATCTGAGGTCGGGAAGTGGAAGGGGTTAAGTTTTTAATGGTAAAAAACGGTTTATTTCGATTTCCGGCAAAACTACAACTCCTATGGAAAAATTTATCTGAAAATTTAAAATAACCAAGTTTTTGGTTTTTTATTTTTATCTTTTACAAACAAACATTTTTTTCCACGAAATTTGGTGAAAATTTACCTTTTTATGTCCCAAACACACTGTAATTTTTTTGATTTGAAATATTAATTTTTTCACCTTATTTTGACTTAATATCGAAAAAGCACCCTAATTTTCAATCGAAAATTCTCCCGTCAAAATATCAGCTTTTTGAAAAAAGTCGGTGAGCTTTTGTTCGTTGAAATCTCTCTTTTCTGATGGTATAAACAAAAGTACATTACTATGGCAGAAAATGCAAAGAAACGAAAAAAACTCGAATTTGAATTTAATAAGACATCTATAATATTTTGAGAAAGTTGTAGAATTAGTCTAATCAACAAGTTCAAAAACGTGAAAAATAGAGATAAAGGTCCTAAAAATATGAGCGGTGGCTCATTCGATTCGGAATCACCTCTAGAAAAATGTTTTTGAAGGATTTTGGTGCAGGTTGAAAATTGCAATTGTTATTAACAAAATAAGATGAAAAAAAAATGATATTTCGTTTTTTGTTAATAACTTGAAAAACATTAACATTTAAGCAATTTTGAAAAAAGCTCGTTAAAGAGGAGGAAATTTTCAATAAAAAAGTGTCAACTCCCGGAACTCTATCTCCATTATTTATAATTTTAATTAGACGTTGAAAATAGGGCTCCGCGCGGCTGTTACAGCATGCGCGCGCCGCTGCTAAAGAGAGTTCAGCAATAAAATAATTTTTTATAACATAAAATGTGATTTTAAAAATTTGAAAGAATTCTAGTATCTTCTTAACACTTGAAAGAATCGAGCCCTGAAGAAAAAAAAGTTTAATCATCATTTTTCAAAAAGTTATTCAATTGTTAACTAACAAATTTTTTCCCAATCTCCATTGGCATAAACAATGGAATGAAAGGTATAAATAATTGGCCTATAAATTTTAAACTTCGTGGAGCCCTTTTGATATATGTACTTTATAAGATCCCGCGGTTAATTTTCATTAAAGTTAATTAATTTGTTAATTAATGAATATTTATAATATTAAAAATTAAAAATTAAAAAATTAAAATTTTTTTTTTAATTAATTATTTGTTTTAAAATTGTTAAAAAAAGAAAATTCAATATTTTTTTTTGCTATTTTGTTGTTTACACAAAATTATGATTTGAAAAAAAAAAATTTTTGCTTAATTTTAATTTTTAATTGTTTAAAAACGATTTTTTTATATTTCGATTGTTCAAATAATTAGTTAAGAAAACATAAATTAATAATTTGTTAGGCAATTTATCCCTTAACAAAATTGTTTTAAGGTTTTTTGCTGTATCTGCATAATTCAACAAGTTAAAGATCACAAAAGATACGAAAAAGTAAAAAAAAATACAGAATTTTTATAAACAAATGCATTAATAACTAATAAACAATAGATACAAACTTGATCTAAATTTTTTTTTGCACTTTATCATATATTGCTATGTTTATAATTTTTTTCTGCTTCAGAAAAAAAATATACCGTTGGTCGATATTCGTTTATAACAAATTGTTAAAATAATAAACAATTAAATAATTAATAAAAAAAATTTTTTTTTGCTCAACTTTTTAAAAATTTTAAAAGAAACATTTTTTCTTAACTAATTATTTAAAAATCAAATAAAAAAACGTTTTTAAACAATTAAAAATTAAAATTAAGAAAATTTTTTTTTTTTTTAAATCATAATTTTTTGTAAACAACAAAATAGCAAAAAAAAATTTTGAAAAATATTGAATTTTTCTATTTGTTTATAACAATTTTATAAACAAATTACGTAAAAAAATCATAACCTATGTTAATTACTGCTATTGTTCAATGTGAAAACAGGCATAGCTAAATATTAATTGAAAAAAAAATGTTTATCAACATTTTTTAGATTTTTAATTTTTCAATAGTTATAAAAAATCATAATTAACAAATTAATTAACTTTAATGAAAATTAACCGCAGGATCTTATGAAGTACATATATCAAAAGGGCTCCACGAAGTTTAAAATTTATAGGCCAATTATTTATACCTTTCATTCCATTGTTTATGCCAATGGAGATTGGGAAAAAATTTGTTAGTTAACAATTGAATAACTTTTTGAAAAATGATGATTAAACTTTTTTTTCTTCAGGGCTCGATTCTTTCAAGTGTTAAGAAGATACTAGAATTTTTCAAATTTTTAAAATCACATTTTATGTTATAAAAAAATTATTTTTATTGCTGAACTCTCTTTAGCGGCGCGCGCATGCTGTAACAGCCGCGCGGAGCCCTATTTTCAACGTCTAATTAAAATTATAAATAATGGAGATAGAGTTCCGGGAGTCGGAACTTTTTTATTGGAAATTTCCTGCTTTAAAAAAGAATTGCAATTTTCAACCTGCATCAAAATCCTTCAAAAACATTTTTCTAAATTTTTCAAGTTATTAACAAAAAGCGAAATATCATTTTTTTTTTCATCTTATTTTGTTAATAACAATTGCAATTTTCAACCTGCATCAAAATCCTTCAAAAACATTTTTCTAGAGGTGATTCCGAATCGAATGAGCCATCGCTCATATTTTTAGGACCTTTATCTCTATTTTTCACGTTTTTGAACTTGTTGATTAGACTAAATCTTCTTTAAATTATATTGCCCATTTATTGCTATTTTAAGATAACTTATATACCTGAGTGACCTACGGAAAATTTTAGCCCATCAAAAGGTATTTCATAGAGAAGTGGGGAAGGGGCTAGGAGGGTCTAGGCCTTACTACCTGTTATTTCATTCATTTTCTAAGAACATTTACCATAGTAATGTATATTTTTTTACACCATCAGAAAGAAGAGATTTCAACGAACAAAAACTCCACCGACTTTTTTGAAAAACCTGATATTTTGACGGGAGAATTTCTGATTGAAAATTAGGGTGCTTTTTCGATATTGAGTCAAAATGTGGTGGAAAAATAAATATTTTGAATCAAAAAAATTACAGTGTGTTCGGGACATGAAAAGGTACGTTTCCACCAAATTTCGTGAACAATTTTTTTTTGTAAAAGATAAAAATAAAAAACTAAAAACTTGGTTATTTGAATTTTTCACATACATTTTGGGATTATGTGAAAAAAGTGTGTATACCAAAGTTGTAGATCTTTTTATTACCTACAACTTTGCTATCAAACGTTTTTCCATAGGACTCGTAGTTTTGCCGGAAATCGAGATAAACCGTTTTTTACCCCTAAAAACTCACCCCCTTCCACTTCCCGACCTCAGATCGCCCGTAAATAATTTTTCCTTTCATTTTTGTCATTTTCTCTTCCTATGTCAATGGGTTTCATCCTACTATTATTTTTTCTGGTTTCAAAAATAATCGACCCTGGTCTATAACGCTTGGGCCGATTTTGATGATTCTTACGTCAATATTTGGATCTTCTTTCACATTGATTGTCAAGTGTAGCCTAATGGGCTCTTACTCTTCCAACAGGAATAAGTGGGCACACGCCTATTCACGATTGGTTTGAATTTTGGAAGACGTCAACTTGGTAAATTGACGTCTTGGCAGTTTTTCTCCAAAAAAGTGACCGAGATGTGGTTCGAATTTGAAATGAATGTTTTGATGCGAGAGAGTTACAAGCATTAAACTTGGCCTATAGAAGTAGGTAGCCCATTACTCAAGTGAGTGCCTGGGACGCTTATAACGGGTGGGGTCATCTATAGCATAATCAGTGGCTTCCCTTATGAGAGGGTTCTCATGCGACTCCGCATAATCGAATACCTTCCGGTTGCGTTCTTCAATATGCTCCTCGATGGGGAGCAGATTGAGGTCTTCGAGTATCCGAACGTTCCGCACGTACCACGGAGCGTTCGTTATCATATGCAGAACTTTCATTTGCCCCCGTTCAAGGATGCGAATGTTAGTTCTGCATGATGGGCCCCAAGCTGCTGAGGCATACAAAATGGTAGGTTTGAACACCATTTTGTAAATCATAACTTTGTATTTGAGCGGAAGCTTGCTATTTCTATTGATTAAAGGATACAATTGGGTAATTTTCTTCTTGACTTTGGAATTGACTATTTCAATGTGTGGCTTCCAGGTGAGCCGACGATCTATAGTTACACCAAGATACTTGACTTGCATCGACCATTGTATCTCCTTTCCTGAGACAATCACAGTACCCTCCGGGTCACGCTTCTTACGCCCCAAAGAAATCGCCTGCGTTTTGTCTGGGTTTACCTTCACTTTCCACCTCAAGTACCACTCCTAAAGGTCATTCATTGCATTCTGCAAATAAACAACCCCCATTCGATGGTCCATTGATGTGGCCAGTGAAGCTGTATCATCAGCATACAAGGAGACCTTTACATTTTCGCTTCTTGGTATGTCACTGGTGAAAAGGCTGTATAGCATAGGTGACAGTATAGCCCCCTGAGGGACACCGGCTTCAATCTCCCTCGTTTCCGAAAGAGATTGTTCCATCTTTATTTGAAATGTCCTCCCAAAGAGAAAAGACTTGATCCACTTTATTAGGCCCAGAGGTAGTTGGAAATCGATCAGTTTTTGTAATAAGCCTTCGTGCCAGACTCTATCGAAAGCCTTGCTTATGTCTAATAAAAGAAGGAGAGCACATTCACCGTTATTCAAGGCGGAAATCGAATTTACGACTAGTCTCAGGGCCTGAAGTTCCGTAGAATGCTGTTTGCGGAATCCAAACTGCTCATCTGGTAGGACATTTCTGTCATCAACTTCTTCCTCAAGCCTCTGCAGTACAATCTTACGTCAATCGAATTGTCCTGATCTTACGAGTGTCACTAAAGGTATATATTTTCAGTTGTCTTGCAAAAGGAAATGAACGTTTCCGAAAGCTGGACCATATAACAAAGAGTATTCTTTAACCTAGCTCATATATACCGGGTGACACAGGATATCGGGCTACCCCTGTAACTTCTGCATTCGTCAACTGATTTTTCTGGAATTTGGTACAGTTATATAAGCAACCATTTCGGATTTGATCACATTACAATCCAATATGGTGGACTTCCGGTTTTTCTGGAAATGCCAGTAACTTTGTTTTTTCAAATAGAACACCCTGTATATTTTTACATATTAAAGTTCAACAGGTCAAAACAAACCCAAACCTTATGTCGAATGTAATTTTTTTGAACAATTGAAATTAAAATTGTTTTTTTATTTTACCTCGTGGATAAATGAGATTTGGTCGAAGCTATTCACAATGAGTCGCAAATAACAGAAACACTTATTTTTTTCTGAAAAATTATTTTTTGTGTCACTTACTGGTTAGGTTAGGTTCAATTCAGTCACATCACATTTTGATCAAAAAGAATATTTTTTTAAATGAAACCTCTATGGGCCACCTACCTGTCTCTCTAGATAGAACATTCATTGAGGAAAAATTTTACATATCATTTTTGTATTTCGGTGCAGTAACAAATTGTATAAATTCAAAAATTAATAATTTTTCAACTTAGTAAGCATAACAACATTTCTGAATTTTGTCAACTAATCGTGTAAGTTATACTTATACTAATAATAATAAAGTTTATTCATCGAATGTACATATATATAAAGTTTAGGTACATTTAGAAATATAAATAAACAGCATCACAGAAGCAATAACATAAGTATCGCTTGTGCGTGATATAGCTAGGTGTTCTGAATACTAATTCTAAAATATATTATATAAGGGATTGTAGATTTTAATTGTTTCTATTGCTAACGAAGCTGAAATAAAGATACAATTATAATATATAAAATAAATTGGGGGGATATCATAGTTGGGTACGAGTGTCACAGACTGATACAAACATTACATTTATGACTAACAAAGATAAATAAGATAAATTAAAATAAATTGGGTGGACATCATAGTTGGGTAAGGGTGTCACAGACTAATACAAACATTACATGATCAGTATGGTACTAGCATTGGCATTATCTAGTAAACAAATTCACAATCGGGTGAATATCACAGTTGGTGTCACAGTTTCGTTATCGGGTAAGTATAATCTTTTAGTATAGTTAGCACAAAACAATAAGTATACGTGGAGTGATCGTTTATGTATCAATATTGAAGTACTGCATGGTGTTCAAGTACATGTATATATAAATAACAATTTGAAATATATTCAAATTTAGTTAATAAAAGAAAGTTATATAGAATTAATTAGTTAATGTAATCTTGGAGGAAGGATTTTTCGCTTTCCATTAACCATTTTTTCACTTTGTTTTTGAATATTCCTGGATTGATGGTTGTTTTTATTCCTTCTGGTAAATTCGTGGAGCTATGTATTCAGTGTTATAAGCACGATAATGGTGTTTTTTTAAAATTCTTCTAGCGTTTTCTCGACTTACATTGCATTGGTATTCCAATTCCCGCGTCGAAGCGGTTGGATCAAAATCAACATAAGCAAAGCATTAATTTCTGCCTCCTCTCTTACGATCATCTTCTCCATAGTTGGGTTCTTTTGAGAATCTTCTCTCCACATTTTTGAAAAAGGTTCTTTGTGGGTGTCTTCTGTTGGGTATCGTTCAGCGTATAACTGACAAGCGGCGACAATATTTTCAAGGTATTCTCCGTAAATTAATAACATATCAACCTGTTCACTTCTTGTGAACCTATAATTTGGATTTTACATTTCTACTGAACTAATTCCCGGAAGTTAACTAATTTTCGAAAGCTGAGATGAAAGATGACAGCGAAACACAATTAGTTGACAAGATTCAGAAATGTTGTTTTCCACAGCTTACTAAGTTGAAAAATGATGCGAACTGCCAGAAAACTCATGAACTAGTTGTAGATTTTTGAATGTATACAATTTGTTACTGCATCGAAATACAGAAATGATATGCTATTTTTTCCTTAATGAATGGTCTAGAGAGACAGGTAGGTGACCCATAGGGGTTTCATTTGAAAAAAAATTTTTGATCAAAATGTGATGTGACTGAATTAATTTATCAATAAATGACACAAAAAATAATTTTTCAGAAAAAAATATGTTACTTTGTTATGTGCGACTCATTGTGAATAGCCATGACCAAATCTCATTTATCCACAAGGTAAAATAAAAAAACAATTTTAATTTCAATTGTTTCAAAAAAGTTACATTTGACATGAGGTTTAGACTTGTTTTGACCTGTTGAACTTGAATATGTAAAAATATACAGGGTGTTCTATTTCAAAAAACAAAGTTGCTGGCATTTGCAGAAGAACCGGAAGTCCGCCATATTGGATTGTAATGTGATCAAATCCGAAATGGTTGCTTATATAACTGTACCGAATTGCAGAGAAATTCGTTCACGAATGCAGAAGTTACAAGGGTGGCCCTATATCCTGTGTCACCCGGTATTATATATATATATATATATATATATATATATATATATATATAATTCGAAATGTTAGTTTATGTGAGAGGAGAGTGAATTGTGGAGTTGTGGAGGCTGAATCCAAAATCACACGGTATATTGAGTGGATTGAGATTGAAATAACGAGTAAATTCGAAAATTTTATTGAAAATAAGAAAGTTGACGTCACTTCTCGTGGTACCAGAAATGCCACAATAATGAGAATATTCTTCACCCATCTGTCGTAGCATTAGGCATTTTTTATTAGAATAAAGAATTTTATTTGGAGGATTCGGCAACCTCGCTTTTCAGCAGCTTACCTGCCAATGAAATAGAAAAAAAGCCGAGAGTCGGTCGGTCCTGAGATGATATATTTATTCATATATCGATAATTATAGTTTTTTCCGGTGACATTCATCAGGCAGTATTGTCAATCTTAATTATTTATACGGTGTGTGGTGTTTTCCTTTTTCCTCATTTTCCTTCCCAAAGCCGTTTCCAGCACCAGACGAAAATGTAAGAATTTTCATTATATTTCTCACAGAACATTATTGAGATGTTCTAGAAATAAAACAAAACACCCATCATATACATTTTGGTAATCGTGCTGTCTTATTTTTCCCTATATAGGCTCGTCGAAACATACCCTGTACCCATTTTGATCGACCATCAATTCCTCCTACAGTATTCCCAATTATTCTACATTATATCTGTATAAAAATTAAGATAACTTCAGATCTAACTGGTGGTAATTTTTTCTCCATCTTTGTGTTTTTAATGATTAGAGAGAATACCGCTTCTTGAATCCTGTAGTATGTGCACGTCGTCGTAGCAATTGAGAATTGGTCCACTTTTCCGACCAATGCAATCTGAATTCCGATGTTCCGGTCCTTTCAGCTGCAATGACCGCAACAGCTTTCCCCAGAAGCCATCAATGAAAGATTGGGGTTGAAATGTATCTGCAATACCCTGCACTAGAGTGCCGCATTTTCAACTGAATCGTAACCACTCTCACGCAGATCAAATTTTAAAGCTCCGCTTCTACAGTTTATATTTTCCTACATATTTTACCACGAGGCTCTCAATTCTCACCTCATATTCAACACATCGGAATTGAATGTTTAGATTTCTTCGCATGACAGAAAACTGAACACGCTTCTACTGGAGAGATAATGTATGTTTCAGCACCCAATATCAAAATGTATACCACGATTTTCGGATTCTGTCGACTATTTGTTAAAAAAAGTGTGTTGCCGCGAGGCAACTCAATTGAGGGAGCACTTAGAGATAGTGTTTTTGAAAAACAAAGTGTATTTCAGTAAACTTTTTCACGAATAATAAGCATCTATTATAACAATGAACATAAACGATTGATTAATAGCCGAAACGAATTCAACATTGTTTTCAAATATATGATTAGTATATTTGAATGTATGATTAATATGAATTCGCCATTGTATACAGGGTGTCCCTGGACTTCCTCTTTTCCTTGAAGGAATGTATAGATGGGGTCAAAATATCACCCGTGCTTCATATAACTTTTGTTCCTAAAAGCCTTTGTTACCAAGTTACGGGCCCTCAAAGTTGCAAAATGAAAAAGGTTTTTCTTTGATAACTTTCAAAGTGAATATTCAAAATCATCTAAATTTTGGTGATTGACTAAACAAATGAATTCCTTCGATGCAGGAGTCAGTTGTTTTGCTACAAAGTCAGGAACGGACTACCCCCGATGATCCACACCCCAAAACTTTGAAATGACAGATAATTTTTCAATAGTTTTCAACAAAATAAGGTTACGTAGACCATTTTCTGAAAATGTGTGAAATGTGTGAAAAGTCGATCGGAGCAACGATTCTTAATAAAAATGCAGTTTTACTCGACGACATCAAACCCGATCGTCCACCATTATTTGAAATGAAATATTTTCACAGTAAAAATACTAATGCTAACAATAATTCAATAACATTTATAACAGGGATAATACAAAATATGCTGAATAAAGTCGTAAACAAAAAGTACAGTAACTAGTTGAAAGTTTCATTTACAATGTAGATATTTTTTCAAATAAAATATCAAGTTATGTAGATTCATGGTGTTTTTGAACTAACAAGCTACTCTACTATGAAATATCGAATTCAGTCCATATTTTGTATGTACGCGTGGAATGAGCACGTTTCGTGTTGTGTTATCTATGTCTCATGAAACTCAACATTTGGATGTTGTAAATTCGTATTCACAGCTTAAATGTTTCACTGATAAGTATAATTTCATGGGAGAAAATCTTTAACCCGAATATGAATCTAGCAGAAAAAACGCACATCGGAAGACATAACTAATAAAAAGCAAACGAATAAACTACAGAAATGGCTGCACATGAAGAGGTGGAAAATATCCGGGGAATAAATTTATGTTCCATTTCTTCCACAGATGTTGACAAAAAACACCTTGTAGAAAGAAATAAAATTAGTGTGGATAAAAAATGACAACTGGAATGCGATTTTGTTATGTTGAGTGGTGCGTTGTCATTGTATTGTCAATATTCTGATAGGACAGTTTGAAGTGTTTTGATATGGCCGAACAGTTTACATTCAACGAATATGCAGATATGCATGCATTGTATGGACGAGCATTTGGTAATGCTGCATGAGCCCGTCGTCTATATGCCTAGCATTTTCCCAATCGAACGTTACCGGCAAGAGAAACGTTCTAGCGTGTCGATCGCAGCTTGAGGGAGACTGGTATGTCTAATGGATAATTAATTGGAGCCTGTTGTTTTATTTCGATATTATTGTAGATTCAGTTTCGCCAAAACGAGGTGGTGAGGGCGCTCCTAGGGCTGTGCGTACCGTTGTATTGGTGGAAAATATCTTGGAAGCTGTTGCTGGTGATCCTTCAATGAGCATCAGAAACCTATCAGTACAGTTCCATACATCCAAGTCCACTATCCATAGAATAATTAGGGAACAATTGCTCCACCCATATCACATCCAGGAGGTACATGTTATGGCACCTGGAGACTTTCCAGCACGACTGAAATATGCCAATTGGTTCCTGGATAAGCAAAGAGAGGATATGACTTTCATTACTCGAGTTTCATTCACTGATGAAGCAGGTTTCAGTAGATATGGAGTAATCAACTCTCATAATAATCCCCACATATGGGCCGAAAAAAATCCCCATGGGATATTGCAAACCAAACATCAACGGAAATTCAACGTGAATGTTTGGGCTGGTATCATAGGAAACCATCTCATAGGACCATTCGTTCTACATGACCGATTGAATGGAGAACGTTATTTGGAGTTCATTCAGAACGATTTGAATGGACTTTTGGAACATGTTCCATTGCAAACCCGAAGAGATATGTGGTTCATGCATGATGGCGCTCCTCCTCATTTTAGTTTGATTGTGCGGGACCATCTGAACCAGATTTTCCCCAATAGATGGATTGGTAGAGGTGGGCCATATTCATGGCCACCGCGGTCTTCGGATTTGAATCCATTGGATTTCTTTTTGTGGGGGAATCTGGGAAGCCTCGTTTACGCTACACCTATTCACACCAGAGATGCCTTGTTGAATAGGATTACATTACATTGTGCAGCCATACGAAACGACCCTGGCATGCTATTTCAAGTGCAGAGAGGGTGTTTGCGCCGACTATGAAAATGTATCGAACAGTTTTTGTAGCGACTTTTGCATTTCTGTTTGCTCTTAAGGCTTGCGATTGATTATTTACACCATGAGTTTTGTAAGGTAAACGTGTTTGCATGATAAAAATTCGTTATGAACATTGTACCTATCATTTCTATTTTCATCACAAATTAATCTTTTCGAATAATGGTAGACATCTCAGGTTGGATGTCGTCGAACAAAAATGCATTTTTATCAAAAATCGTTGCTCCGATCGATTTTCCACGCGAGTACTGTTATTCAGCAAATTGTCCAGGTAACCTTGTTTTGTTAAAACATATTGACAAATCCCAGTCATTTCAAAGTTTTGGGGTGTGGACCATCGGGGGTAGTCCGTTCCTGACTTTGTAGCAAAACAACTGACTCCTGCACGAGCGCTCATCGAAGGAATTCATTTGTTTAGTCAATCACCAAAATTGAGATGATTTTGAATATTCACTTTGAAAGTTATCAAAGAAAAACATTCTTCATTTTGCAACTTTGAGGGCCCGTAACTTGGTAACGAAGGCTTTTAGGAACAAAAGTTATATGAAGTACTGTTGATATTTTGACCCCATCTATACATTCCCGAGAAAAAAAGAAGAAGTCCAGGGACACCCTGTATAGTCTATAAACAATGGTATGACAATAATCAAAATTCAATATAGGGACAACCAGACGCCCTATTGTGGATAAAGACATGACAGTTATAGTCAAAATCAAATATGGCGACAACCAGACGCCATACTGTGAATAAAGACGCGATAGTTATAATCAAAATTCGATATGGCGACAACCAGATGCCATATTGTGGAAAAATTCAATATGGCGACAACCAGAAGCCATATTGTGAATGAAAACATGACAGTCATATCAAAATTAAATATGGCGACAACCAGCCGCCATATTGTGAATAAAGACATGACAGTTATAATCAAAATTCATTATGGCGACAACCAGATGCCATATTGTGACAAAATTCAATATGGCGAAAACCAGAAGCCATATTGTGAATAAAAACATGACAGTAATAATCAAAATTCAATATGGCGACAACTAGACGTCTTATTGTGACAAAATTCAATATGGCGACAACCTGACGCCATATTGTGAAAATGTTATAACAGCGTAATTGGTTAATTTGCTCGTTAGTTGGTTTATTTCGGTTTCACTTACTATTTCGGTTTCGTTACATTTTCAATACACTATCACTTGAATATTCTGATAGAAACTTAATGAAGTACAGTCAAACTCGGCTATAACGAACGGCTCAATGACTAGAAATGGTTCGTTATGAAGGGTGTTCGCTATGGAGAAAATATGCAGTATATGCATCCTGGAAGATTTTTCTTCGCATACATTGACGACACTCTTAATTTTTGAGACCATTACACGTACTAACACTACGCCATGTATCTAACAAATCCCTAACAGAGAAATAGGGAAATCTGACCGGTCGACTGCGGTCGTAAGATTTCGCAAATTATCGGCACTTGATTGAACAATCTTTCCTCGGTAGTTCGTTATAAGCGAGTTTGACTGAAATTTGTGTTCTCGTAAACTTTGAACCAAATATAATCAAATATAAAAGTAGGTTCGTCAGACATGTTTCACAAAGATATTTTTCTGTTGTTTTGTTGCTATAGTTCTGCCCGGTCGTCAATCAAATTTTGAACAGATCTTTTTTTCTTTTCCAATAATCCAATAATCCAGTTCTTTAATATCAATTGGATATGAGATCAATCAATACACAGAAATGAATATCACGTGTTGACTCTCTGTAAAAAAGATGAATGACACCACTAGAAGTTGCTGAATGAATCAATAAACAAGTTAGACTGGCGGAAATGAGTATCCCATAGGCGGCAGAGAATCGGAGGATCCCCAGAGCCAAGGAGGTCTTGTGAGCTTGGATCATCAACCATTGGATCAAACCAAATATTAGTTATTGATAGTGGGATGCCAAGGAAGATCTCATACGAAACTTTGTGAACTGACACATAACAACGGAAACATGTAAGGTTCAACGAGCGAGAAATGTGGCCATTACTCATGAGAATGAAATGAGAATGAAATCATTCGAGCGGGTAATGGCTATTTCTCGCAAGCAGAATACTATACTTTTTCTGTGACTTATATCAGGACTATTTGAAAATAAGATTCATTTGTGAAGGAAATCCTGAAAGAGTGTTATTCACTCAATTGCATGATAGAAAGTTTTTATTGAATGAAAAAATCTATAATTATATTTCAAAAAATTTCATAACATAAACAAAATCATTTTTTGTTAATGAAATTAATAGTAAAATTGAAACAGTTGGAAATAATAACTGAAGGTATCGAGGATTCTATATCCAAATTCACATTTCCATTTTTTATTTCCGAAGTGTTCTGTGCAATAAATGTTTGTGAGATATTGCTGGTACTGGTAGACGGTTTCATTTAACCCAAGATTTTTTATGCAATATTCATTTTATTTTTCATCGAATCATCTATGTATCCTTCCGCCACAGATGTTGACTTCCCCCCTCCATGTCTATTCAAAGAAGTGTTGTTTCCACACGCATCTACTAGCAGGGTGGCAGATGGTCTACGAAAGGTATGCCCAGTGGATAGTTCTGGATTTGGAAGTTTCAGAAATGTTGCGATTTGTTTTCCCATGGCTCCGAATTTATTTATTCCAATTCATTGATTGGCGCATTTACCTTTCTGATCATTCATAAAAAAGTGTATCTGTTAATATATTACTCGGTCGTATATATTTAATACAAATATGGCGAAAAGGCTCAGTTATGGTGAACTTCCGAACAATTTTCGTTTTGGTGTTTGGTATGGTGACTAATATAGCCGATCCAAGATCTTCCAAGTCCTCTATTTTCATAGAGTGCATTTCATTCGCACGACAGGCTCCCATGATTCCCATGATCAGTGCAACCTAAAAAAATATTCAAAATTTTCGTTATATTATTCAATTTCAAACAGTTTGATAATTGTTGAAATCAGTGGTTGGAAAAAAAACCTCACCGGCGTGATTCGAACTCATGATCACTGGTCATGATCACTAGTCCAGAGCCTAAGCTATGTGCTTCCGAAGTGCTTGCAAATCGAAGTGATATGAAACTATTCAAGTTCCTAACTAGGTTCTCTTATTTTGTTAGGTGAACTTTTGAAATAATATCGATTTCTTTCTTTTGTCGCAAGATATATTTCATCAGGTGCTTTGTTTATGAATGGATTTATTTCATCTGGGGTGAATGTTTAGGCCTTTCTTGGTATATAACCATCAGATTTGCGTTTCAAAAACGCACGTAATTTTGAATAACGTTCTGTGTTGACGTCGTGGTTGATTAAAATGGTACTTCTCAACATTGAATATTGTGTCCAAAGCGAGGACGATTTATACTTTTCAGCTAATTGGGAAAAATATGCTAGAAGTACATTTTCCGAAAACGAATTCACATTTTTTTTCTTTCGCCAATCCATGAAAATTGCATATATCGTCTCATATTTTTTCTGGATTTATTTGGTGGGGTACCTACACTCGTTGTCACTTTTCGATTCTATATTTTTCTTCTTGTTTTTTGTTAGAAACTATAATATTTTACAAAACGAACTGCTAATTCAATGATTATAAAGTTTGAGAACAAGTTTGGAGTTCTTAAATTCTCAAGGCATACTTGCGAATGGAAACAATTCAAACACAACTGCACAGTTATGAATATGCTCATCTGTGATTGGCTTCAAAGTGTTGAGGTAATGAATCTGGTTCAACTGTGATTGGTTCGAACCTGTTGAGTAATGGATCATTACCTATTCGGGGACGGAACTAGAGTTCATTACTTATCAAGAAATGGTCATATAAATGACGCTTTTTTCAATAGTCATAGAAAAATGCATTCAATCAAGTGGTTGAACATGAAAAACCATACTTGAGATTTATTTGGGGACTCGTTTACATTAGTCACTGAGAATTGGAATTAGATCGAGTATCGGTATCGAGTGCACGTGTCTGAGCTCTGTTAAAAAAATAATTTCCAGTGGAACAACAGTTATAAAAATAGTTAAATTCATTGTGCTTATAAATTCAGTCACCATCTTCTCGTTAGTGAAATCGTGAGTGAAAACTCTTGATTATCAGTATATAAACGTATAATACGATGAAACATATTCTGAGTCAAGTTCAGGTTGGTATCCGGAAAAAAATAGGCATCTTTTTGCGCACTAAGCTGAAGAAAGTAGGCAAACATTGGTTGGTATCTTGCTTCATCAAAAGCCGAAAATTGTCAGTATAATATGTCATCTGACAAATCTACTGGATCAAATATTCCAGATAACTTATCTATATCAGAATTATATGAATTATCACTTCAGGCAAATGACAAACAAACTCCAGAGATCAAAACTGAAATAGACGCTGAATTGAGAAGCCTCACTGATAAGTAAGAGCAAGCTTATGATAAAATTCATTACCTAGAAAGCAAAGTCCAAACACTAGAGAGGAAGCTCCGCAGACACAATGTTATTGTATTTGGGCTAGATCATTCTGGCCCACAAAATCCTCAAGGAATGCTTCCCCAAAGTTAAATGAACTCCTTAGCACATATCTCAAATTTCACGACATTAACCATGCACGTCTGATGAAGAAAGGACAAACGAATTCTCCAATATTACTAGAATTTGTCTCGCTCTATTGAAATCAGGTACTTCTCAAAGAAGTAAGCAAACTCAAAGGAACTGGTATTGATGTGGTAAATGATAGGCAAAATAAAAAAATTCTGGGGAAACATTTGAAGAATGCAAGAGAACAAAATCTCGTAGCGAAAATAAAAGGCACAACCCTCGAAATAGATGGTCATGTATACTCTGCTAGTGATCTAAAGGTATTAGAAGAAACATCAGAAGAAAACGGGGAAAGTGACGGTTCCGCTGATGAAAACCAAGAAGAAAAATCTCATTCACCATTACAACAATCTGGAAGATTTGGAACTCTCCTCAGAAAACCACCATCACCAGAAAAAGAAACAGAATGCTATATAGCCCGGAAGTCAATGACCAGGAGGAAAGAAACCTCAGAAAAAGGCAACTATAAATCAATTTACCAGCATAACTGTTTGTCTTCTGAATCTGATTTTTTTTCCCTTCAGTTTTCTTTATGCATTCAATCTGTTTTTCATATTTCCCATCAACAGTTAGTTTCATATATTACTCTCTCATCTCATGCTATTATATACATTATATTAATAACGAAATATACACCACTGGTGGGATAAACTCACAGATATGGCAATGACCAACGAGAATGGAACTCGCATTGCTCATTTGAATATGTGGTCAATCGTTCCAAAGTTGAATGTATTTAAAGATATTTTACGCAGAAAAAACATTGATATCATGTATGACCTGGGATCTGATTTGAAACATAAACCCAATAACAGCTTCAGAAAAGAAATCTTGGATAATATGTTCAAAGAGCAATTTGCACGACCATGAGCTGATATACCTCTGTTGTCTAGTTATTATTAGTATGATGATCATTTCGACCATTTCTCTTATTTAAAATTGTTACTTACAGTTCGTTTCTTGTTTATTCTCTTTTTCTTTTTTTTCTTTTTTCTTTTTTTTTCCAATCTGGTACTAAGGGTAGAACAGTTTTTAACTGACCAAGCGCCATTTTACCAGTGTACTTTACTTATACGTATGCATATTGATATTTCTTGTTTATTTTCTTGCTGGTTAATAAACGATATTATTATTATCGTTATTATAAAACAGTATTCTGCACTGATTTTGAAAGTGGATCTTTCTCTTTTAATATGAATTCTATAAATGAGATTTGTTTATTATGAACCAGGAAATGAAGTGTTATTTCAAAGGTTCATTGTGTGGTTTGGAAAATGTTTCTTGTAAAGTATTTCTAATTCCAATTGGACCGACATAAAAAGTTTCGAGAAGGAATTCTCTTCCACACGACTGAACTTTTTTATGATTGTACCAGGAACGCTTTGAGAGTGAGAACACTGGTAGTGTATACATTTCCCATTTGCCGGGCAGTGCATATGAACACTCCTCGTGGTGCTCTCATTTTTATTGCCGTTCCAATTGGGATTAGAATAACTATACAGTGAGTTTATCTACAGAAATCGATCAAGAATAAGTTGGGTGAAGTATTTTTTACTGTAGATGACGTCCAACAATTTCAACAATATTTTTTTCATTTTCTAGAAAATATAAATTTTGGAAATTCTATTTTTGGTGCCCAACGTGGGGCCAATCACAATCCTACTGCGGAGGTCGGGAATTTATTCAATATTCATAAATCACTCGGATATAACTACTACTAGATGAATTTCTCTAAAAATGATCTACGAATAACAAATTTTTGTTTATAGTATTTATAACATAACGTGTATTGAGACTTCGAAATAATGAACCTCTAGTTCTCTAATGACAGATCACGAAAATATACTGATTCATTTTTCTCGTTTTCTGATGTGCATTTCATAAACACGAAGAGGTTAGTTACTCAATTTTGGAAGCATATTTCATGATCATCTCGCTGATTTCATCCTTTTAAATTTATGTATGTTTCCAAGTCGCCCACAGATATTTATCGTGCGCATTATGCAACAGATAGGAAGCCATTATACAATATCGCAACTTGATATCAAATTTCCATGTCGTATAAATCCTTGTCTGGATATTGAGCTAGTGCAAATTTGTTGTGTTATTCCGGCTATACACAATTCTGTTCGGTCTGTATTAATTCGGATATGGAGGTTAGCACGTAGAATAATATTTGAATTTCGAGAAGTATCCGAAGTATTTTTATAGGATGACTGTTTCGATTTCCAAAGCACTATGATGATTTTAAACAGAGCTGTAGTTGATGTTCGATGTAGAATAAAAAATGTAGCTTTTCGTCAGAAAGTTAAGTCTGTGTAAATTGTTGTTAAGACCCAGTAGTTGATTGATATTCAGTTACAAAGGTACTATGTTGCCTTCAGTAATTACGACCGATACAATTTTATTTACACCCTCACGTGGTGAATCCAGACGATCAATACACTCACTGATAATAACAGAGAGGCTTCCTAGTGGAGTGAGGAAATATATTACAAAATTATTACAAAATATCCTTTGTCTGGTATCGGCGGCATCAAAGATTCTACTTCGAACCTACTTGTATTCACTGTTGATCCCATCACTGTATATAGTGTATCCATTCTCAGTTGGATGGGCTGATGAACCCGAGGAAAATATAATCGAATTTGACGCTTTGACCGAACATGCCGATCATAGGCGGAGATTTAATCTTTTATCTCAAGTGTAACTTTGCCTATTTTTGTTTGAATATGTTTTTTTGGAGTCAGTTAAATGTGCCAAAAAACAAAATAGCCTTTTGGAGAGCTTTAAAATTTTTTAGAAGCCATATATTTCAAAATGTCCTATTTCTTTATCGCTTTTGGAGGGGTGTTTATTTTTTGACATGAGTGGCATTATCCATAGCAATAACAGAATTTGGTGATATATTTGGTAATAATTGTTCACTGAACCATTTTTCGAAAAAAGGTGCAGTCATGTCCTCATGATAATGTGCTGAAATTTTTTTTATTTGTTTAGTTGACAATAGCAACGGGTTTGGTATAAAACCATTTTCACTTACCGCGTATACAATAATTCTCTCCGAAAAACGATATCCTAAAAAATATTCTTGACATTGTTGTGATCCTCAGTTCAAACTGAATATTGTGAAATAAGTGCAAAAGTCTATAGAGGTGTTATAAACATGGATTTTCCAGTTTTAAAATACGTTGTCATCATAATGACAAACCAAAATAGGTAGTTTGTTTTTTTTAGATTTCATCATGAAATTGTGTGCTGTTATGGGTTGTAGTAACCGATCCAATCAGGACGAGCACGTGAGATTTAACCGTTTTCCTTCCAGAGGCATAATTAGGAAATAATTATCAAAATTATTGGATTTTCCAATCAAAGGAATCTTACACTATATTAACAGATATGTTCACTTGATGTCTACAAAATTTATGAAAATCACAACAAATCTTTAACAAACACAAAAAACAATAATCTCCACGCACACTCAAATGCTTTGTTGCTCCCGATCAGCTAATGACCGTCAGTTGACAGTGCTCTATTCAACTTACTTTTTACAACCACGAATTACTCATGAACAACAAGAACCATGTTCACTAATTTCCGTAGAACATAAACCAAATCGAGAATTTTTCAATTTTGAGTGAATGTTACGTCAAAGAACCCCGCACGAAAACATGGGAAATTGGCTTTCGGTCGAATTGGCTGAAATTTTTTTATGTTATAGTAGGATGGGTCATTAGAAAAAAGTGTGAGTTCAAATGATTTTGTATGTTTAGTTTCTGAGATATAAGTGGCCAAAGTTCGTAAAAACGTCGTATGGGGTAGGATTGACCAAGAAAAAAACTGTTTTTTAGTCGAAACGAAACAAAGTAAGGATGGAAATGTATTGATCGGAAATCATAAACATGTTCAATTATAATCTTATTATAGTACATTAGGGTGTATACGGGGCATAGTAAAAAAAATAGTTTTCCCGGATTTTTTTCCAGCACTATTTCAAATCCAACAAGTTATATTCTGTTAAGATATCATAGTCTTAGTCTATTGTAGGCGAAAATATCGTGTTTTGTTTCTTGGTGACTCTCTCTGTTTGAAATATATTTTTTTTTTAATTTTCGAGTATACCCCTATACTGAAAACAATTGACAGATCGTTTTTGATTACAAAAAAAAGAATTTATTGATACTGCCCATTGAATAAGAGATAGGGTGACATTCTGATGAACTCAATTGTTCAATATTACCTTTCATTTAGACAAAGGGTGCGTTACATTTTTTTTAGGCCATTTGCAATGTTTTTATTGAATATCTAAAAAACTATTTCGTTAATTTGGACCATATTTTACTCACAATATTCTGAAAATGTTGACTATCATATACGATAGTTTTATCAACTTTGTATGTGGCGTTTCTAAGATATGTATTTTTGAAATTTACGGTATCACTATATATGGGGTAACCTATCGATTTAACAAAATTTTGTGGAACCTTTCGACACATTCAATTCTATTATAAAACGGAATCAATTATTTGATACTATAAACAACACAAACCACACTCAACAACAATTTGGAACTCAACAGTATAGACTCAAAAAAAAATCGAATTATTAATAACGACTTCTAACATAAAAAGACAATTAATATTATGGAAATTATAATATAACAAATCGAAATTGAAACTAATTAGTTATAAACAACATAATCCACGAATTACATAATGGAACTCTCAAAAAACAAAAATAACCAAAACCCAAATTCAAATAAAATTATTAATATTGTAATTGATTGGTCTATTTGCGCAATCCAAAACATTTCTCAATATATATCTGGATCTCCTATCACTGTTAATGAGCCGAGTGTAGCTCTTTAGACATTAAATAAGTGGGCCACAGCCGTTCACGAATTTAGAATTTGGTTGGTCAAGAATTAGAGACCGGTCTCTAGTCCTTGTCATGGTGGTGTATCTCGAACAATGACCGAGAGGGAATTCCGATCAAAAAAATTTGAAAAAATAGTAATTTCTAATGAGGATGCAGCTTCGCTACCCTGTATGGGTCACTAGGTAACCCATCACTCCATAGAGTGCCTGGGACGTTTAAAACGCGAGGGGTCGTCTATATTGTAATCGGTGGCTTCCCTCACGAGCGGATTCTCGTGAGCTATTGCACAATCAAATACTTTCTGATTGCGTTCTCTAATGATACTTCTGATAGAAGGTAGATTTAGGTCTTCGAGGATTCGATCGTTCCGCACGTACCACGGAGCGTTCGTTATCATCCGCAGGACTCTCATTTGCGCCCGTTCCAGGATGCCAATGCTAGACCTGCAGATTTGGCCCCAGGCGGCCGAGGCATACAAAATGACAGGCCTGAACATCATTTTGTGAATCGTGAATTTGTTTTCAAGGGACAGTTTGCTCTTTCTGTTGATCAGGGGATATAGTGCACATATCTTTTTGACGATTTTGTCTCTGACAATATTGACGTGTGGTCTCCTGGTGAGCCGGCGATCCAGAGTAACTCCCAGGTACTTGACCTGCTCTGACCATTCTATCTCCCTTCCAGAGATAGTCACGCCCCTCTCCGGGTTGCTCCTCTTGCGACCCATCGAAATCGCTTGTGTTTTTTCAGGATTTAGCTTTATCTTCCACTCCAGATACGACTGCTGGAGGTCGTCTAATACATTCTGCAAGTAAACGACACCCATCAGGTGGTCAGCTGCAGAGGAAAGCAAAGCCGTATCATCGGCGAACAGAGAGACCTTCACATGTTCGCTTCTTGGAATATCTGACGTGTAGAGGGCGTATAAGATAGGAGACAGTACAGCCCCCTGAGGAACGCCGGCCTAAATTTCTCTCGAACCCGAGAGAGAATTGTCGACCCTGACTTGAAATGTCCTACCAAAGAGGAACGACTTGATCCACTTGATCAAACTCAGAGGCAGGTGGAAATCTATTAGCTTAGCAAGAAGGCCTTCATGCCAAACCCTGTCGAAGGCTTTGCTAATATCAAGTAAAACAATGTGAGCGCTCTTATTTGAATTTAAGGATGAAATAGTGTCCTCCACTAGCCTCATCACCTGTAGCTCAGTGGAGTGAGCACGTCTAAAACCGAATTGTTCGTTGGGTAGGACATTTCTATCCTCCACTTCTTCGTCAAGCCTTTCTAGAACGATTTTTTCAGCCAGCTCAGCCGAACTGCAAAGCAGACTGATTGGACGATAATTCTGTGGAAAGGTCGGGTTTTGTCCCTGTTTCGGAATCATAACCACAACGGCATGCTTCCACCTCCGAGGGAATCTCTTAAGGCGCAGTGAATTATTAATAATATTCAATAATGACTGCACCTGGTTATCCGGGAAATACTCAATCATTCGATTAGTAATTCCGTCGTAACCAGGCGCCTTTTTGGGATTGAGTCCCTTTATATGGGCCTTAAGTTCATCCAACGTAGCTGGACGAATGTCGTCATGATTGGGTACCCTGAGAGTACGGTGAACCCGATTTTCCAACAAAATTTCACGATCCAGATCATCGTCAGGATACTCATTCAGTCTAAACTGCCTTTCCATCGAGTCTGCAAAAGCTTGAGCTTTGGACACTGGGTCATAGCACATTCCGGCCTCACCATTTCTCAATAGTTTATGGCTAGGGTGATTCATTGTTTCTATTTGAAATTGATATGCGTAATCCTGAACCTAGACTATTACGCTGCCGCATAGCGTCCAGATTTAGGAATGCTATGAAATATCAACTGTGGATATCCTTAAGTATAATTTCTGATGCATCTGCAAATTAACGTATCCTAGGCTACTACTGTACCTGCAAAAGTGGAGCGAGAACAGTGGGATGCTGTTCCCATATTTGCAGCGTACTTTGGTACCTAGGATATGCTCGTCATCAAGAAACAATAAGGTACCCTAGCCATGAACTATTAAACAATGTTTTGGATTGCGCAAATAGACCAATAAATAACAATATTAATAATATTATTGGAATTTAGGTTCTGTTTTTTGTGAGTTTAATTATGTAAATTGTTGTTTATATTGTTTATAACTTATTAGTTTCAATTTCGATTTGGAGTTCACTACTACAATACACTATAAGATTTTCACTACTTAAGGGTTTACTGAAGCACGATGCGTGTTTCGCTATATATATCATTTCGATTTATTATATTATAATTTCCATAATATTAATTGACTTTTTATGTCAGACGTCGTTATTTATAATTCGTTTTTTATTTTAGTCTATACTGTTGAGCTCCGAATTGTTGTTGAGTGTGGTTTCATGAAATTTTGTTAAATCGATAGGTGACCCCATATATCGTAATACCGTAAACTTCGAAAATGCATATCTTAGAAACGCATCATACAAATTTGATAAAACTATCGTATAGGATAGTGAACATTTCTAGATATTCAATAAAAACATTGCAAATGACCTAAAAAAAATGTAACGCCCCCTTTATTCAAATGAAAGGCAATATTGAACAATTGAGTTCATCAGAATGTTACCCTATCTTTCATTCAATGGGCAGTAGCAATCAATTCCTTTTTTTGTAATACAATACGATCTGTCAATTGTTTTCAGTATAGGGGTATACTCGAAAATTTAAAAAAATATATATTTCAAACAGAGAGAGTCATCAAGAAACAAAACACGTTTTTTCTCCTACAATAGACTGAAACTATGATATCTTAACAAAATATAACTTGTTGGTTTTGAAATAATGCTGGAAAAAAAATCCGGAAAAACGATTTTTTTGACTATACCCCGTATACACCCTAATGTACTACTATCATCAATAAGATCATAATTTAACATTTTCATGAGTTCCGATCAATACATTTCCATACTCACTTTGTCTTATTTCGATAAAAAACAGGTTTTTTCTTTGTCAATCGTACCCCAATACGACGTTTTTACGAACTTTGGCCGCTTATATCTCAGAAACTAAACATACAATATCATTCGAACTCACACTTTTTTCTAATGACCCATCCTACTATAACATAATGAAATTTCAACAAATTCGACCGAGAGCCAATTTTCCATATATTTTCGTGCGGGGTTCTTTTGAGATAGCTCCATATCTTATACAATCGAAAAAAATAGCCGCTCATAGTTTTTCATTTAGCTGAATAGTCGATCATGTTGCCTGTCATGTGACTAAATTCGTGACTTTTTATAGGTGGAGCCATGTGTGAATTAAATAATCGTGGTAACATCACAAAAAATATTTTCAACTGAATGCGCATGTTTGCAATGACGCTCACATGGTGAACTGAACAATATGCAAACTCTGATGAAAGAACCAAATGTTACAAAAAGAAAACTGATGAAACCCACCTATATTTTGTAGAACGGAAACAAAAATACAGTGTCAGTTGCTCTGACCATAGATCAAATATGGATGTATTTACAAAGGTTTCAAGAAACGTTTGCCAAACTACGTGTATATTCATACAATTTTTTTCCAACTTTTTTGTTGTGAAATATCATAGGCATTCGATTATACAAACGGACCTTCATTTATCATATAGCTCCATATCTTTGATTCTAAAACACAGTCAATGGAAACAGATATTCGCATGATGAAAGAAAATATTACAACAGAAATTACAAAACAATGCATGCATCACAGAACCCCGACTGGACTGCATTAGTTTTATCTAAGAAACATAACACGGTGGTAACAGTATAGTATACACGACCTCCACAACAATTGAATGATATTCTCATAAACCAACTCCCCACATAACATAAACAACGGTCTCAGCTACATAAAGCCACATGTAACGCAGATACAAGTGACACGTGACACCTCCTGAACTCACAAGAACAACAAACACAAACTAATGAAGTGGTTACAAATATCAACAGCAAGGTCATCGAATGGAGAAAGAAAATTCTTGTAGGGACGCAAAGGACATTTAAATAGATCAGATGTCTATAAAGCAGCATCGAACGTTATAGTCTAGGAGTGAGGGGATTCCAAATCTCCATTCTTGAAGTCTCGTGGGATGTATTGAAATAATATTCGACTTTAAATCCACGAGATAAATAACATATTGAGGAAACAATGTCGTAGAACAACTAATAAAGACCCGATTTCAGTTTTTTTTATTTAAGGAAAATATTCCACATATATCCATGGATACTTGTGTGAATATCCGTAACATGAGTATGAGCCAGAAAAGGTTCAAATGGTCTCTCACCGTTGAAAAGGAGAACATTTTCAATTGAATATTGAATAGAAATATTTTTCTGTGAATTGAAAAATCCCCGATAAGAAGCAGTAATTTTTTGCGAATGTCTAACAGAAAACAACTACTTCCCCGGGTAAAGCCACGCTGGACATTGAACTACATCTGATGGATATTCTGAGAGGGACCCTAACTCAAAAAAAAACATCTGAAACGACCACGCACCATCCTTATAGAAAATTGCTTTCGGTTAAATTTCCTGAATTTTTGGTATGTTATAGATTTCGACTATTTTGGCAAATGTGTCCATGGGCACTAAAAAATCCACCGACTTGTTTTCGAGATACAGGGTGTGGAAGATGAAAAGTGAAGCTTTCTGCTCAGAATTTTTTACAATTCCGATAATAGACAAAACGTTTATTTATTCTGGGAGTACCATGCCTCAATGATGTACAATGTCACGTTGATCTCATTTCCATCATACTTTTTCGTTTTGTGCTCTATAACAGGGTGAAAAGAAAAAAATCCAACTCGATTAATTTTAAACCAACCAGTGTGAGTTCTCTGATGAAAATTGAGAAGATTCAATTTAGCCTGGATAAACTCCCTCAATCTGGATCGAAGTTAATTGACTTTTTTTTTAAACAGGGTGGTTCGAAAATAGGGGTATGTTAACCTCTCGTTTTTTAGTTCTGATAGGGGAGAGCATGTCATATACCGGGTGGGTCTGAGAGATGGGGCACCCCTATTTTTGAGAGAAATAATCTGATTCAAAGCACGAAAATTCAGGGGGCTATTAAACAACTAAAATGTGATTTTTTGAGATAAAAATTAATTCTGTAGCACTTCCGGTTTCGCCAGAAATGATCTGAGTATTAGTATTTCAAATGGAACACCTTGTACATTTTCACTTTTTTGAAATCTAGAGCAAATTCTAAACATGATAAGCTAAATTTTTTATTGTTTATTATTATTTTTATTTTTTTTAATTTTTTTTTCAAGGATGATGATTTTTTACATTTTGAACGTTCCTCTCCGATGCCATGTTGTCCGAGAAAATGAAATTAGCATTTTAATTACAATAGTTTGCCACCAGCCGCTGTATGAATGTGACAAAATCACTTTTTTTTCGATTATCCATGTTTTTTAAATGGCACCTCTATGGGACACTCTCTGCAACAGATTGTTCCGAAGGAAAGGAATCGAATGATACCAGAATTTTGAATATCTGTCAATTATTTTCAGATTTATCACTATTACAAAAAATGTACCAAAAAGTATTGTGGCCGCTGGACTAATAAAAATCCCAAATAATAACATTATTTGAAATTTCATTTACTATACCAATAAGAATAGTTGGCAAATTTGATGTATGTATTTCTAATAGATGCATACTCCAGAAAAATGTAATGGAAATTCTGGTTTGCTACCAGCAGATATTTCATTACGTCTATAATTCACATTTTGAAAGTAATTCCCTTGATGGACTCATTATGGTTGATAGGGACACAGAAATTACACTTTCCATTTTCACAGATTCTGAAAGTGTTTAATAGTTATAATAGTAATAGTAATAACTCCAAATTTTGTCAAAGTCGCCTTTGGATAAAAAAATAAATGAATATCTGCTGTCAAATAAGTATCAATACGAAATAACTGTTATCTCAGTCCAATCATTATAACTGTGTCATGGATAAATTCAGCCAAAATGAAAAAATTTACATGCTTTTAATTTACGGTGAGTGTCTGAAGAATTCTACGGCTGCATCAAATTTATACAGACGGAGGTTTTCTGGTAGAAGACATCCGTGTAGGACATACTTCGTGAAACTGGAACGTCAGTTGAGACAAGAGCCAAACAACCGACGTATTCGAAATCGAAATGTAAATGTAATAGTCAGCGAAGATGAAGAGATAGACGTTCTAGGATATGTAGAGGTAAATCCGACTTCTTCAACACGAGAATTAGCTAATGATTGTGACGCAAGTCAATCGACTGTACAGAGAATTTTGAAAAAGCATAAGTTTCGCTCGTATAAATATCTGATACATCAAAGGCTTTATGGTGGAGACGATGAAAGAAGACTTGAATACTGTCGATGGTTTCTTCATAATGTTCGCGAAAATCCTCAATTTCCTTTGAGAATTTTATACTCAGATGAAACAAGATTTACCAATAGGAATAATACTCGATATTGGGCACAGCAGAATCCAAGGCTTTAACATCAAGGTAATCCTCAAGAAAGGTTCGGATTCAACTGTTGGATGGGTATACTTGGAGATTGATTCATTGGGCCAATTTTTTTTTTTTTATCACTTACTGGAGCGAGGTACCCAACGTTTCTTCGGGATGCTATCGAGCCAATTATTGACGACCTTCTATTGGTTCTGTAGAATTTCTATTTTCAACAGGACGGTGCAACCCCTCATAATCATGGAATGGTAATCAATCACCTGAATAATGCTTACAGAAATAAACTAATTTCTACGTATGGTCCCATCAGATGGCCACCTAGGTCACCAGACTTAACCCCCTTAGACTATTATTTATGGGGAACAATAAAATATGATGTATATGCAACTTCTAGTGAGACACGCGAGGAATTGCAACAAAAAGTCATCACAGCTTTCAATAATATCAGCCCAGCAGAGTTAACTAGAGCAGTTCGAGCAGCAGTCAGAAGGGTGCAATTATGCATGGAACATAATGGCCAATATTTTGAGCAATTTTTATAGTAAGAGTATAGAGCATTGTGCTACGTATTTGTTGTTTTCAAAAATTTTTAATAAATGTTGATAATCCTCAAAATCGCGTATTCAAATTCAAAATAATTAATTTAACGTATGATAATTTTCAATGTTGAAAATCGTTATGAGACAATTGAGTAGAAGTGATATTTAAAAATTTCCATCATTTTGGTGTTGTTTAGTCCAGCGGCTGCACTATTTTGTGGTACATTTTTTAATAATAGTGATAACTCTGAAAATAATCGACAGATATTCAAAATTTTCATTCGATTCCTTTCCTTCGAAACAATCTGTTGCAGAGAGTGTCCCATAAAGATGCCATTTGAAAAAACATGACATAATCGAAAAAAAGTGATTTTGTCACATTCAAACAGCGGCTGGTGGCAAAGTATTGTGATTAAAATGCTAATTTCATTTTCTCGGACAACATGGCATCATAGAAAAACGTTCAAAATGTAAAAAATCATCATCCTTAAAAAAAATTTTTTTTGAAAAAAAAATAAAAAATAAAAAATTTAGCTCATCATGTTCAGAATTTGCTCTAGATTTCAAAAAAGTGAAAATGTACAAGGTGTTCCATTTGAAAAACTATTACTCAGATCATTTCTGGCGAAACCGGAAGTGCTACAGAATTAATTTTTATCTCAAAAAATCACATTTTACTTGTTCAATAGCCCCCTGAATTTTCGTGCTTTGAATCGGATTATTTCTCTCAAAAATAGGGGTGCCCCATCTCTCAGACTCACCCGGTATATATATATATATATATATATATATATATATATATATATATATATATATATATATATATATATATATATCAAACATCCTCCAATGTTAAGAATGTCGTATGGTAATTCCATGTATACAGAGTAAGTAAAAAGATACAGTCCAAGTTTTAGAAAAATGCGGTTTTTTCAATGAATACCCTGTATATCGAGTAAAAATCGGTTAGTTTTCTTGAATTTTTTATATAATGTACGGTTCAAGGAGTCCGATATATTGTCATCAATACAGCATAGGTCTCCGGACTCGTTTGTCGACTACATACTTTTGAATGTTCGGATTTCATTGATACCCATATATTCCATCGGAGATAGAAATGGGTTTTATTCGAACAACTCTATGTAATAAAAAATGCATCATGGAGAGGTAGTTTGAACTAATGTATTAGAAATCAATGAATCTCATGCAATTTTTTGGATTTTCAAAGTATACGATATGAATGAACTCGTTTTCACCCCACCCCAGAGGTAGAGTTGCCGGTGCGTTCTTTTATTGGTATCCCCTGTAGGCCTATTCTACTATGTATGGCGAAAATACGGTAAACAAGTTTCCCTAATATCCCAAATATATTCTTCGATAATTAGCTGTTATTGATTTTCTGCTGCCCATTAACTCGGTATCACGATAAATAAGTAGAGTTTCGGAAGTCTGTCTCAACTTTGGTCGTATTTCGTAAATAGTCACATATACTGAAGAAAATATTAGTCTCATTCCAAAAAAAAAAAACGCAGAAACGGGTTATCGGAGTGTCTATCATTTTCAGAGGAAACTAGATTAAAACAATTCTCATTTTTCTGAACGTTAGAAAATTTTAATAAAATTTTATTTTTTTCCGAAGTATATATATATATATATATATATATATATATATAAATATATATATATATATATATATATATATATATATATATAATATATATATATACATATATACATATATATTCTCCATTCGCACAGAAGCTTTCTATATAACTTCAATAATTATCATTATTATAAATTATTTATAAAGCCCGAACATTCCACACAATGTTTCATTTTCTAGACTAGTAAATGTTAAAAGTGGAGTGGCGTGGAAACGAGTTAATTCATATCGTATACTTTGAAAATCCAAAAAATATCAAGAGATTCATTGATTTCCAATACATTATTTCAAACTACCCTTTTATATTGCATTTTTTATTACGTAGAGTTGTTTGAAAAAAAAACATTTCTGTCTCCGATGGAATATATGGGTATCAATAAAATCCGAACCTTCAAAAGTATGTAGCCGACAAACGAGTCCCGAGACCTATGCTGATATTGATGACAAAATATCGGACTCCTCAAACCGTACATTATATCAAAAATTCAAGAAAATCAACCGATTTTTTCTCGAAATACCGGGTATTCATTGAAAAAATCCGCATTTTTCTAAGAAACTTCTACTGTATCTTTTTCTCACCCTGTATATATTGAATTACTGTACGACGTTCTTAACATTGAAGGATGTTTGATATATATATATGACATGCTCTCCCCTATCCGAACTAAAAAACGAGCGGTTAACGTACCCCTATTTTCGAACAACCCTGTATAAAAAAAAATGTCAATCAACTTCGATCCAAATTGAGGTAGTTTATCCAGGCTAAATTAAATCTTCAATTTTCGTCAGAAAACTCACACTGATTGGTTAAACATTGATCGAATTGGATTTTTTTTTGTTCACCCTGTTATAGAGCACAAAACGAAAAAGTCGAATGGAAACGAGATGAACGTGACATTGTACATCATTGAGGTATGGTATTCCCAGAATAAATAGGCGTTTGGTCAATTATCGGAATTGTAAAAAAATCTGAGCAGAAAGCTTCATTTTTCATTTTTCACATCCTGTATCTCGAAAACTAGTCGGTGGATTGTTTAGTGCCATGGACACTTCTGCCGAAAAAGTCAAAATCTACAACATTCCAAAAATTCAGAAAATTTAACCGAAAGCCATTTTCAATAAGGATGGTGCGGGGTCGTTTAAAATTCGCATTTTCATTCAAATAGTTATTTGATTTTCCATTTCCAGTCCTAATTAGGAACTCATATAGATGAATCAACAATGAACCATCTTCACCAATGATGAAAACATTGTCACATATTATGAAATCCTACCACCAGTTGGACTATCGGACCACGCAGTAATCTACGCAACTACTCAGCTCAATATTCACATGCCAAACAAATACGGAACTGAAGTTTTCAAAATAATCGATTTCGATCGGTTATTCGAGGAACTTTCCGCCATCGATGGGATCACCCTCTTGAATACATGTGATGACGTTGATATCTTCTGGGAAAAATTTTACTCGAACATAACTGCCCTTGTTGACAAGAACTCCCGCAGCAAAGTATGCTGGAAAAATCCTCTCAAACCATGGATAAATACAGAAATAATGTCACTCATACATCACAAAAAAAGACTCCGGAAGAGATACAAAAGATCAAAAGCCCCAGAAGATTACCAAACTCATCGGAATTTCTGTAAATACCTGGTATCAACACTACGATATTCACGTCGTGAGTTTAAAGAATCTATTACGAACTCTGAAAACAATAAAGAACTGTACAAGTTCATACGATCAAACCTGAACCCCAAAGTAAGCATTCCGCTCCTACAAAAACCTGATGGTACCCTGTGCTCTACAGACATCGAATCAGCAGAAATCCTGGCCGACTCTTTCACAAGCTCCTTCACAGTGGAGCCCCGAGATGATCAATTACCGGGAATTATAGCAGAACGACTGCGTGATAATCTAAACCATGTGACGTTCAGCCCGGAAAAAATTAAAAAACATTTACTGAACACTAAATTAAATTCATCTCCTGGCTTGGATGGAATGAGCCCCTTCTTCCTAAAGAAATTTGCCGAAACTCTCTGCTCTCCGTTATCAAGAATCATGACTGTCTCTTTCGCAAAATCTCAAATCCCACGGGCTTGAAAGAAGGCATCTGTCACTGCTATTTTCAAAAAAGGGGATAAACTCAATCCAACCAACTACATGCCCATTAGTCTTCTATCCGTACCTACCAAAGTAATGGAATCAATAATTGTAGAAGACATGTCAGAATGTTTAACAGAAAACGCAATCATACCATCGGAACAACATGGTTTCATCAAAGGTAAATCCACCACCAGCAATCTTCTACAGTGCATAAACGATTGGACGATGGCTCAGGATAAAAAAATACCGACAGACATCGTTTATCTTGACTTTGCCAAGGCTTTCGACAGAGTCCCAGTGAGGAGGCTAATGCACAAACTTGACACACTCGGTATTCGGGGCCAACTAAACTCATGGGTTGAAAATTACATGACAGAAAGAACTTTCACGGTCAAAGTGGGTCACTCTTTTTCTTCGGACAGACAAGTCACAAGTGGAGTCCCCCAGGGGTCTGTTCTTGGCCCACTCCTCTCCGTTGTTTATGCAAGTGATCTTGCTCTTCATATAAAGTCCTGCAAGTCGTTTTATGCCGATGATACTAAACTGTATGGAAATGCCATAGTAGAACATCAACTCCTCCAAGAAGACCTCAACTCGATTAGTCGGTGGTGTGAGGATTGGCTTCTACCTCTTAACGTGGATAAGTGCGTCGTACTTCATCAAGGGAAGAACAATCCACTCTTCATAATGTCGATCTGGGAGTGACTATTGATACTGACCTAACTTGGTCCGAACATGTTATATCCACATGCAAGCGCGTTAACACACTGATCTACCTCATCCGCAAAACGTTCTCCCATCTATCATACTCAAGTTCCATAAAACTCTACAAAACCTACGTTCGTCCAATTATGGAGTACGCAGGTCCGGTGTGGTGCCCTGTTTTGGTGCGCGATAAGAATTTGTTGGAAAACGTTCAGCGTCGAGCCACGCGTATGACTTTTGGCGAAGTGCGTCCAACCTATCCCGAAAGACTGAGGATGGCACAACTGATAGCTTTTGACCAACGTCGACTCTGTGGGGACCTCATCATATCTTTCCGTATAGCTAAGTATAATTATGCTAATCAGAAAGAACTTTTTGTTTTCAACAATGATTCGCAGTTACGTGGTCATAATCTCAAATTGAAAAAGGAGAAATTTGCCACTAGGCAGAGACATTTTTTGGTGAATCGTATTTTCGAAACATGGAATAACTTACCCAACGATGTTGTGAATTCTGACTCAGTGAATAGTTTCAAAAACAAAATAGACATTTGCTTATTTGCATAATTGTTCCTACGCATATATTAATTATTTTTCTTTTGCATGCATCTTGTTGATCTCTTTAGTTTGTTTTTTAAGGCTTACATAGGACTCTGTCCTCAGCCTTTACTTATATGTAATAATGATAATAATAATAATGAGGCAAAGAAGAATGTTTTCCAAAAGAGAGTACTCACCAGAAGTCATTTGTAACATTGACGCAAGAGAGGCAGTGCATGCATTCACTAGGTCTTCAATACATTTTCGTCGACAAAAATCTATTTCACGCTTCCACGATGATCAGAAAGACCGGAAGGAAGGGGGAACACATTTTCTAGAAGCAATCTCACTTTGCAAAGATGGAAAAAGCGTAGATTTTTTTGTTTTGGAGAGACACTTTGATATAAGTATTTTTTGACATTGAAACCTGTTATGGGGTATGATAGATTGATTCGTTTGAAAATATTAACAGGATATTCATAAAATCAGATGTGGAAACGTGAAATAGCTTCCGTCGACAAAAATGCATTGAAGACTTAATGAATGTGATGCCTCTCTTGTGCCACTGTTACAAATGATTTCTAGTGAGTACTCTCTTTTGGAAAACATTCTTCTTTGCTTCATTCATCTATATGAGTTCTGAATTAAGACTGGAATAGAACATCAGATAACTATCTGAATAAAAATGGAAATTTTCAATTTTAGATTTTTTCTTTTGAGTTTAGGTTGAAGTAATTGTTAATGTATAAACATAATCATAGAAATATCCATTGAAGCGTGCTCTATGGTTACCCTGTATATAGCGAATGTAAATTAGCGTCCGACTGTATCGGTTTCTGACAACACCACACAATTATTCCTTATTAATCGATTGTGGCATGGAATTTCCCGAGGCTAGTTCATGAAATGATTAACTTTCATTGGCTCCCGTAGACTGCATTATGCTGCCAGAATTCGGTTATTAGCGAAAAGACAGGAAATGAGAGCCGCAATAACGATCCATATGAATTATTGGTAAATAACAATGTATAGCCACCGATACGTTATACATACTATGTTACAACCCAAACCACGAAATTATATTCTTGAGAGTAGCTGTAATTTGAAAGTGCGAATAATATAGCTGGCTTTGCTGGATATTGATTGCATGGAAATTGATCTCCAGTAGTACTACTAGTAATATCCATAGACATATTCCTATACAAAAAAATATGGTAATATTTTTTTGGCATTTTGACTAATAATGTCTCATTTCACAAAATTCAAAATCGTTTATCAAAATGGCACTTATCACATAGAAATGTCACTTCACTATATAAAAATGTCAATGTTAATAAAAGACAGTTTGACAGAAACTTGTTTATTTAAATATGAGAAACATTATTATATATATATATATGCATATATATATATATATATATTGTTATATATTGTTATGATAGGTTCTATATTATATTTATAATTATAATTGGCCCGCGGTGGTCGCCAATTGTTGTGATAGGTGCTTTATATTTATATTTATATTATGGTAGATTTGTTTGAGTGATTTCTCTATCATTTAATAATTTTAAAAATAGATACCTATCATGACAAAAATGAAACTTTGGCTATGTTTTTTTTTTTTTTTTTTTATTTCCCAAATACTGCGTCAACCCTTTGGGTCATTTGCGGTGGAGTTGATAATTAACATTATAATTTTCTGATCAGATCTAAAAGTATTCAAAATGAGATGATTTTTGTTGCTGTTACTATAGTCTAACATTTCTTTCAGGTTATTTGATATATTAAATGTGTCTCTCTGAATTTGGAATATGGGACATTGCACTATAATATGTTCTACAGTAAGTTTCACTTCACAGATATCACAAGTTGGTTCATTTTGTCCAGATAACAGGTGTTCATGTGTGAGCCTGGTGTGTCCTAGGCGAAGTCGGGTCATTATCACTTGTTCTCTTCTTTTTGTTGATTCGTTTTGCCACGGTCCGACGTTTGGTTTGCATTCTCGTAGTTTTGATTTGAGGCCTGCCATTGGGTGTTCCACGCATTCTTCATTTTGATTTTAATATACGACTTCATGTCTGTCGAGGGGTATATTGCAGCGTTTCCCTGGTTCGGATTGTTGATTGCTTCTCGAGAGCTAGTGTCTGCTGCTTCGTTTCCGGTATTCCTATATGTGGGGGGCACCCACGTAGTACTACTTCCTTGTCCAATGTTTGGATGATATGAAGTTCTCTTTTATAAGTCTTCCTATCGGGTTATTCATGTATATTCGACGAAGAATTGTAAGGGAGCTTAGTGAATCTGATATGATTATGAACCTTTTAAAGAGTGCTCGATTTTGCAACTCGTAACGCTTGCAAGATTGCAAAGAGTTCCCCTGTAAGAATCGTGTTGGTTTCCGGTAGTTTATAGGTTAGGGTAGATTCGGGTGTTACTACTGCTGCTCCTACCCCAGTGTTTGTTTTGGATGCATCTGTATATATTTCAACAAATTCTGATGGTGGTGTAGGATTTTTGCGAAAGTTCTGGATTATAATTTGTGTTACTCGTGTTTTGTTTTGTTGAACTGGGATAGATGGGTGTTGATGACTGGTTGGTGTATCAGCCAGGGGGAGGGTACTCAAATTCATAAGGGTATAGGGAGGGAATTTATGCATTTGAGAGTGACCTCAGGTATCTTCGAATTCTTTCATAGAAGGTGGATCGGTTCTTGGTTGCTCGTATGCTGACAGGAAACGTGTTGTTGTTAATATTTTTTATGTGTTGGTGCGTTGTCGAGTGAAGTTATTCTGGCGGCATAGGACATGCTTAATTGTTGTCTTCTGTGTTGTAGGGATGGTTCCCCGGTTTCACATTTCAGCTTTTATAGGGTGGTTCTGTAAGCTCCCAGGATGGTGCGTAGGGCTGAATTATGGAGGCTTTCTAGCGATTTCAGGACTGTTGGTTTTGCGGACGCATATGCAATGCAACCATAATCGTTTTTTGGAGCTTTATGAGAGCTCTATATAAAGTGAGAAGGGTCGATCCTTCTCCCCCCATTGTTTATGAGCTAGGTATTTCAATAGGTTTAGCCTTGCACGAGAGAATGAGATGTTTGATGTGGGATTTCAGTTAAGCTGTTGATCAAATATCATTCCGAGAAATTGTATGTTATCTGTGAAAGTTAAGTATGTACTATATAATGTGATAGTTGGTGAATCTACTGTTGTCCTTTTCGAGAAGAGTATGCCTTTCGTTTTGCAGGGGAGGGTTTTCGACCAAGTTTTGAGCGAGTGTATCTGTTCCTGTAGAATGGTTACAAGGCTACCAGTGTTTTTTAAACTTTAGAAAATATTATAAGATCGTCGGCATAAAGTCTTGCTTGGACTGGTTTTTCATAGATTGAATGACGTCGTTGAGTGCTATTAGGAAAAGTGTTGGGCTTATAATGGGCCTTGCGGTGTGCCATTCTCCTGGATTTTGTGTTCTGATAGTGTTCCGGCATGGCGTACTTGAAACGTCCTGTGGTTTAAGAAATTTTTTTGATGAAGGCTAGAATATTTCCCTGGTATCCCCATTCTTGAAGTCTGACTAGGATTTGATGACGCCATGCAGTTTCAAAGGCTTTATTGATATCAAAATAGATTGCCATGCATTTCTGTTTGTTGGCGAACGCTTCGTGATTTGGCTCTCCAGGTCTATTATGTTATCGTGTGTTTGATCTGTGGGGTCTGAAACCGGCCTGTTCTGGTATGAGGATTTGTTTTTATTTTCAAGTGTCCAAATAAGCCTTCTATTGATGATTTTTCAGTAGTTTGCACATTGTGCATGTCAATGAAATCGGTCTGTAGGATTGTAGATGAGTGCTGACTTGTTTGTTTAAGGATGGGGATAATAACCTGCGTGTCCCCAGATTTGGAATTTTTGTTCTGTCCAAATTGTGTTGAAGATTTGTAATATGGGACTTTTCGCAACTTGCGGCGGTTTTTCAGAAATGATGTTGGGATATCATCAGGACCTGGTGCAGTGTTCTTGAGTGATGTGAGTGCTTCTGGAATTCTGTTTCAGTGATTGGTTTATTAATTGCATCTTGTTTGTTTCTCTATCACAATCGGTATGGATTCATGGGCAACTTTGTGTGTGAGAAAGCTTTATCGTAATTTGCGTTGGTGGAATTTTGTTTATAGTGTTCGCCAGTTCTTCTAGTATGTCTTCCTTCCCGGTGATAATGGTGTCGTTTTTCTGAATAGCATTTATTGTAGAGTATGTTTCGATTCAGAGATGTTTTTAACTTTTTCCACACTGAGGGAAATGAGTGTTGTTGTTAATACTCTGTATATTTTCTCCAAGATTCTCTCTTACTACGTTTCGTGATCAATCGTACTTGTGCACGGTGTCTCTTGAAATTAATCTTGTCTTCCTCATTTCTTGTTCTCTTGTATGTTTTTAGCCTATGTTACAGGCTTTTATGGCTGTGGAGCGTCTTCGTTCCACCATGGTACAGCTTTGTGTTTTTTATGTATTTGGTTTTCCTATTGATTCATTTGCTGCTTCGACAATTATATGATTGGGGTTGGCGATTATTGTGTCAATGTTGTCTGTTCTTCCAACTCTGGTGATATTGTTTTCAATTATTTTTGCATATCGATGCCAATCAGCGTGGTCAAGTCTCCATTTCTGAATTGGCTTATTTTCATCTGTGTGTTCATTTGATGTGTTGTTAATGATTATGGGGTAATGGTCACTGCCATATAGATCCTCTAATGTTCTCCATTCTAGTGATGTAAGGAGGTTGGGGTTGCATGCAGTTAAGATCTATCGCTGAAGAGTTTCCATTTGCGGAGTTGAATCTAGTCTTGGATCCATCGTTGAGTAGAGTGAGGCCTGCCTTGTTCATTATATTTTTCGATTTTTGTCCTCTGCGATCCGTATAGTTCGAGCCCCAGTTTATGTTATGTCCATTGAAATCCCCCAGGATTAAGGTGTGGCGCGGGGATCTCTCTACTAATGCCATCAATTCTTTCTAAATTCAAATCTGAGTTGGGGGGGTAAGTATATATTGCATATATTTATTTTTGTTGGAGTCAGGATACTCACTGCTATTGTTTTCGAGGTTGGTTGTTAGTGGTATTTGTATTGGTGTCATATTCCGTTTTACGTATATGGCGTACCACCGCTTGTCTTTCATTGGGGTGCGGTTTTGGAAGAAAAACCTTCATAATGTTTCAAGTTGTGTGTTTTGTTTTCACGAAAATGGGTTTCTTTGTAGACATAGAATGTCTGGAGCATACTCAGAAAGTAATATTTGGAGCATATTCAAATGGAGATAATATCCATTCAAATTCCACTGCAAGATAGAGTTGAATTTGATTTAGAGAGAATAGATGAGGTAATAGATGGGTATAGATTAAAAAAGTTGATCTGATGAGTCACTTTGCGGTTCGCATTCCATTTGTCTTTGTAGTTTTTTCCTCAGTTTTGTGCATCTAACTTTCAAAGTTCTGTTTTCAGTGTGTGAGTGTATTTTGAGCAATAATTCGAGGGAGTGCTGGAGTATCTTCTGTATAGTCCTTGGATAGGCTCAGGACGTCTCTTGATCCGTAGGAATTCTCGAGTAGGTCTTTTGAGTTGTGCAGCGCTAAGTGAAGAGGGTGTTTGTTGTTGGTCTATGAACTTGGTTATAGATTGCATCATTTCAGAATCTGTTATTTTGTTGTTGTCTTGTTTGGTTTTTGTTTTTGGGGTGTCTTGAGGAGTAACAAATATTGGTACATTTTCATGTGTGTGTCAATATTTCTGATAGGCTGCGTTTGCTCGTTGGTTGATTCTTTTCATCGGTAGTTTTCTGAGTGTTTTCGGCTGCAATGGTCACTGGATCGTTCCCGGAGATAACGGTACAATTACTGTTGGAGGATTTTGGGGCCTGAGTTGATTGGTAGATTTTGAGGGCATTTGGATGCAATGTGACCCGATTGTCTACATTTTAAGGAACCTGACTATCACAGGATGAAAGATTCGATACGTTGATCGTCATGGGTCAGTTCAATGGATTCAGGGGTAATTATAACTTCTATTGGTGTGATATACACTTGACGTCTGAAGTGAGTATATGATTGTATTCTGGGTTCGTTGCTCCAATTCTAAGAAAAGTTACTGAAGATAGTGGTTTTACTCTAATTTTCGAAGTTCTGCGATTAGAATATCGTGTGGGATGGTGGGACTTATGTTGGATATTACTAGTCGATCAGATGGGGCAATTAGCCTCCGAGCTCCTATAGTTTCTCCATTGATGATAATGGATCCGTGATTTTTCAGGAAAAGGTCGACATTTTCCTTACTACTGAGGTAGATGCAGATTCTATTATTTGAAATTCTCGATGAAAATAGTATATTTTTGGCTGAACGATGGGTCCCTAGTTGAAGAAGATAGTCTTGGAGTTTCGTGTTATCGATAGCGTTGAAAACAATAGCCTGATCTTTGGTTGGGAATTTAGTTGGTATGCTGGCTTAATGCAGCAGAATATGATCGTGTAGGTTGGTTTGGATGGTTTGGTTGGATATGAGGATTGCTTGTGGTGGGATTTTGTTTAGTCATATTATTATCGAGTTCGCTATTCATTATGTTATTTTATCGAGTTGTTCATACTCTCGCAGCCTAGTACGGTCCTGGCGGCCGCGATACTGCGGTTGTGGGACCGAACTTTTAAGTATGGGTATCGTTTTCTCTATAATGGTAGTGTAAAGATGGAAATGTTTGTAAAATACCTCTGTGAAGTTGATTTCGTACTCACTGAGGGAGATCTGGAAGGTAGAATTCTCCCCTTTTGATGTGATGCACTTTTGGAATTTTGACACTGGGTAATCACTGTGATAATCGTTAATTAGATGGACTGTCTCTACAGGCTGTTGAGTGTATAGCGGACAGGTCCGGACTCCCTTTGGCTATGTTGTCTTACCCTTTTTCAATACTTTTTCCACCTTATCCCAGCTCAGTCGGTACGCCTATGGAGAATGAGTCATCTCTATTCTGAACGGCAGGTTCAGTAGTGCCAACTTGGTGCAATGCTTGATGTCAAATATGCTGTTTTGTAGGAAAAAAATATGGTCATGCCAATAGATAACAAGAAGCAGAAAAATCGTCAAATATTGTTTTTATTGAAATCAATCCTTAAAACTGACCTACTCTGCGAAATCTGACTTATCTAACAAAAAAAAAACAGCAATATGAAATGGTGAAATCTTGTGTAATCAATACTGTTAATAAACGTTTGAGTGTTATGAAAAAGTCTGTGAGCATCAAAAATCATTAAATGTTCAAAAGAAAGGACACAAGCGATCAAATAACCAATATGAGTTTCTGGACCTGATACGTTGCACTGTATTTAGTTCAGCTTTTGAAATATTTTGCAATTCTTCCTTTGTGGCCTTCTCCTGCCTCTTGAAAGATCATGATTTTTTTGTCAAAATTTATTAAATGAAAATGGCGTCTCCAAGATGGCCGACGATCTCTGTGATTATGGTCTGATTCTATCCAAAATTGGTATGTTGGGGTTTTCGGGGTCGGAGATTATGAATTTTTATTATAAAATTCACAAATTCAAGATGGCGGCTCCAAGATGGCAAAATTGGTATGCGGGTGTTTTCGGGGTCAAGGATCATGATTTTTTTATCAAAAATCTACAAAACAATAGGCCCGTCTGAAAGCTGTCAGTATTAAAGAATCCGGAGCTTGGCTGAATGCTTTACCCGTGGCTTCTCTAGGAAACCTTTCAGATGACGAGTCTTTAAGGATATCTATTTATTGGACAAGATATCTGTCTACTCATAATTACAAAATTGTGGATACATTTGCCGGTCAGGTGATGTACTTTTTATAATTACTGCTCCGTTACTTTTGAACCTTTCTGGGTACTTTCAATCCCTATTCCAGACTTGCCAAACGAAGTCGTGAATTCAACACAATGTTGACAGAAGAGAAAACTTTGACTGACGATGCGAGCCCATACAGTTCAACTCGTGGAATGAAAATGGAATCAAAAAGATGATTCTTTCAATTTCAAAAAATTTCAGTTATACATTCAAAACGTTTTTCTTCGACTGATAGCAGTGAAGTGGACAATGTGATTAATTTTCCCATACAAAATTTGAATTTGGACCAATATTCTGCTTAGGATGGAATGAATACTCTTCATAATATCTACGCCATATCTAATCATAACAGCAGCATTTCCAATGGACACTATACGGCATATTGCAAACACTCTTATTCTAGTTGTTGGCACCTCTTCGATGACTCCTGTGTATTTTCCAAGATTGATTCTCTCATCTCCCAGGGAGCATGTGTCTTTTTCTATGAGAAAGTTGATGATCTGCATTCTGATGGTGTTGTGGGTTTTTCTGGGTTTTCCTCCAACTGAAACAGCAAATGCGCCATCTAATCAGTTCGAGTCTCGGGCTTCAATCAAGATTTTCATCGTGATATTATTCTATATTTAGAACTTCGCTTCTGTATTTTTAAATCCGTTTTTATATCTATGTATTATTCTCAATGAATTTTGGAAATGGAAACATTCATATTCAGTCAATCACGACAAACAATCGCTGACTTCATTGAAAACAAACGTTTTTGATCCGCTCTAGGGAAATATAAACAAATATGTCTTATTTCCTTCATAATGATACGTAGTGTAATCACAATATTAATATATTTTCGTATTTTGTTTATGTCCATTTTCAATCGCCTTATACATTCATTTTCAACGATTTAATTTTATGGTATAGTATTGTAAATTTAAGTCATGTGTCTCATTTAGCTTTTTGATTTTTTTATAATCTTCACTTGTATGTTTGTTTGTTTTGTAACCGACTCATTTGGGCGCGATTTTGACCCACTTCCAGACGTCCGAACGATCTGAAATTTGGCAGGTGTACATAATTCCGGTGACAATGAATTAATTTTTTTTTGTGTGGAATAAAACTAAATGGCGGCTCTAATATGGCGGACGAGTTTTGTGGTATGTCTGATTCGCTTCATCTGTGGTATATGAGGGTTTTCGTGGTCGAATATTGTGATTCTTTTGTAAAAATTGAAAAATTCAAGATGGCGGCTTCAAAATGGCGGCAGAGTTTTGTATTATGGTCTGTTCTATTCAAAATTGGTATGGGGGGTTTTTGGGGTCGAATATTATAATTTTTGTGAAAATTGAAAAATTCAAGATGGAGGCTAATGGGTTGATTCTAGTCAAAATTGGGTTTTTACGGATCGGAGATTATGATTTCATAATTTTGATAAAAAATAAAAACATAAAAAAAAAAATAAAGAAAAAATAAAAAACAGAAAAAAAATGAAAATAAAAAAACATGTATTTTATTTTAAAAAAAAAGCGTGGGGTGCATGGTATCAATAATTATATAGTACATTACCTAGGGCAGTAAAGTGAGAAATGTCTCAGATCACAGGTAATTGTTGGCCAAGGTGATACCATGCACCCCACGCTTTTTTTTAAATAAAATACATGTTTTTCTTATTTTCTATTTTTTCACTCTGGTTTTCTATAAAAGCGTGTTTTTTAGTTTTTTTAAACTATTATTTATTTTATTGCTATATTTCACTCTCGTATTTATACTTTTTTTACATAATTCCATTCATTTCCATTGTAACATACATTTCATATGGCTTTTATATTTTATATACCATTGATTTCATTTATATTACTTTCATATCGTGTTTTATTTATAATTTGATTTCATGAACATTTTGTCATGTTACTCATGTATATTCAATCATTTATGCTAATCTTAATTTACTGCCTATTTTCGCGAAGCAAATGCTTTGCACTTATCGCTATTAAACCTCATTCCTTCCATGATATGTAATCGTTACATTTGTATTTCTACTGTAAAACGTTATGCGAGGTCATATATAAAAATAATAATAATAATAAAAATATACGCATCGACTTAATACATATTTATATATATATATATATATATATATATATATAATTTTGAGAAATTTAAAAATACAGACCATAATTTGAAAATTGTTTTCACCCTGTAACGTGTAACGAGCTGCTCGTGATTAAATGTACTGCTTAGCTCAAAGGTTAAATTTAACTACTACATGCAATTTTTAATGCAATATTATCCAGAGTGGCGAAAAAAATTACCTCAAAATTTGGACACACATTTAATTAAATAACTTCTTAAAGTTGAATGGAATTCAGTGGCGTAATTTGACGCAGAATTAGATTCCCTTCAAAACTATATTAGGGTTCCCTATACCTATCTCTTCTGCTTTTTACACAAAATGCGTTTTTATATTTTACGCATGAGTAATTTTTTTATCTTAAAAATGAAACACACTGTATTGTAATGAAAAGCTTACAAAGCATTTTTGAAGTCATTTTATCGAAAAATTAAGAATCTTAAATAGTTTATTATTTTAATAAATGCTCAAAATGGTGTCCATTATTCTCGATGCATAGGCGAACTCTTTCTTGAAATGAGTGCTGAACTCTGGATAACATATTTTGCGGTATGGAACGAAACGCATTTCTTATTCGTACTTTCATATCCTGAGGTGTCGTTGGCGGTGTATCGTGAACAATACTTTTGATATATCCCCATAAAAAATAGTCGGGACTTGTAAGGTCCGGAGACCTGGCTGGCCAGTTCTGTGGACCTCCTCGTCCTATCCATCTATTTGGAAATTGTCGATCTGACTCTTTCTAACACGTCTATCAATTTAACATATTTCGCCTCAATAATTAGGACACGTGCATCTTCTCATTTTGAAGAATGCTTTAATATTTCAGAAATGGCAATGAATTTGAGTTTTTACATTTGCCTGCATTTTACTTTAGATACACCCTATTTTGAAAAATTTAAACTTCTGCTTCTAGCGAATCTACGTATTCCTTAATAAAAAGGTTTTCAAACGCTCTTTAAGCTTTTCATTACAATACAGTGTGTTTCAATTTCAAGATAAAAAAATTACTCATAAGTAAAATATAAAAACGCCTTTTGTGTAAAAAGCAGGAGAGATAGGTATAGGGAACCCTAATATAGTTTTGAAGGGAATCTAATTCTGCGTCAAATTACGCCACTAAATACGGGGTGTTCTATTCAACTTTGAGAAGTTATTTAATTAAATGTGTGTCCAAATTTTGAGGCAATTTTTTTCGCTACTCTGTATAATATTGCATTAAAAATTTCATATAGTAGTTAACTTTAACCTTTGAGCTAAGCAGTATGTATAATCACGAGCAGCTCGTTACACGTTACAGAGTGAAAACAATTTTCAAATTATGGTCTGTATTTTTACATTTCTCAAAATTTATCGGAAACGGTCAGTTTTGAGTATGGGACATATAATAGTAACTCACCTTTATTTTGTCTATAGTATCTAAAAATATAAAAAAATATAGGGTGTTCCATAAGAAAAAATATAACTTTGGTATGTTATTTTTTTGGGGATCACCCTATATATTTCAAAATAATTTTGGAATATGCTCCTCAATTTTGAGGCAATTTTTTTCGCTACTCTGTATAATATTGCATTAAAAATTTCATGTAGTAGTTAACTTTAACCTTTGAGCTAAGCAGTATGTATAATCACGAGCAGCTCGTTACACGTTACAGAGTGAAAACAATTTTCAAATTATGGTCTGTATTTTTAAATTTCTCAAAATTTATCGGAAACGGTCAGTTTTGAGTATGGGAAATATAATAGTAACTCACCTTTATTTTGTCTATAGTATCTAAAAATATAAAAAAATATAGGGTGTTCCATAAGAAAAAATATAACTTTGGTATGTTATTTTTTTGGGGATCACCCTATATATTTCAAAATAATTTTGGAATATGCTCCTCATGGACCCACATATGACTGTGCTAAATGTTTTTCCCTAACTCTCTTCACTGCTCGTAGAAATACCAAGGCGAATGTGGTGGGCCACCCTATATATACATATATATATATATATATATATATATTTGATGAATTTTGTTGATTCTCAGGAGTTTGGTTCATGTACACACCCTTCGAAAACTCATCCAAATACCTTGGAAACATCCGCTCTAACATAATCAATCAAAGTCCACATTATATAAAAGACTCCTGGCACTTCAAATCTCTGATAAAATACTTCAAAATCCCTACAAACCATTTTTTTGTATCCTTCGACGTAACTTTCCTTCACACCAACATTCCGCTAAAACTCGTAAAAGATATAATAACTCAAAAATGGAAATAAAAAATCCCCCTAGAAGATTTTCTAGAAGCTATTGAATCCACCCTCTCATCAACTTTTTTCAGCTACAATGATCAATATTACAAACAAATAGAAGGGCGCGCAATGGGACTCTCCATTTCCAGCGTGATAGCACAGTCAGTCATGGAAAATTTAGAAGAAACTAGAATACGAGAACTAGATTACCCCTTACCACTCTACCTACGCTACGTTGATGACTGTTCACTTATAACACCTGAGAACAAACTAAACTACACAATCAACATCTTCAACAATTCCCACCCCAAACTACAATTCACCTGTGAAACCGAAAAAAAAAAAACTCAACTTCACACTACACAATATAAACGACGAAATCAAAACTGATAGGCATACCAAAGATGCCTGGTCGGACAGGTACCTCAATTTTGAATCACCCATTGCCCAAAAAAAATCTGTCATTATTGGACTTGCAGACGGAGCCAAAAACTTAAGCGACCCCTCATTCAGACCGAAAGCAATAAATAAAGCTAAAAAAAAACACTGCAACTCAATAACTTTCCCAAAAATTTTATGAATTATATTTTTAGAGAGAGATTTAAAAAAAAACTTGACAGAGAAAATTATCCCACACATAATGACAACAAAATTCACGTTTCCATCCCTTACACAAAAGGCTCATCAGCAAAAATTAGTTACATATTAAAACCAAACGACATAAAAGTCAGCCACAAAAGTTCGAAGACATTTTCAAGTTATTTCTCGAAATTGAAACCCACAATGCTTCGAAATAAAAAGACCCATGTAATATATGAAATCCCATGCAATGACATAACATGCAACAAACTATATATCGGACAAACATCCCAATATTTGAAAAACCGCATAAATACGCAAAAACCGCGTCCACAACTCTGAACAACCATAAAAAAATACAAACCATGAATTTAACTATACAGAAACTGGAATTCTAACCACCGAATATAACACCAGGAAAAGATAATTTCTTGAAATGATTTACATAAAAAAAATCCGAACAAAATTTATTACAATCTTATTTGAATAAGCCACCACATCCCGAACCGTACATCAACACCACCTACCACGCCATCTTCCTAAAAATTAACGTATATCGAACCGCATAGAAGCTAGCGATATCCAAATCTGTTCATCAGTAAAACAGAACCCTGTCCCGAATGAATACAAAAGACTCGTCAATATCCTTCCAAATCATTAGTAGAGTAAACCACACCGATAAGAACTATACGTGTGCCACCAAAAACCATACAAATCATATAAATACTTTGTGGGAAAAAAAAATCACCAACTCAAAATCATGCTCTAGCTCAATATGGTTTACTTTGAGAACTATCAAACATCTTGAACATTACGTGAGAATCCTAAACAAACATTATGAGCTAAAATAACCCTGAAGAAGATTGCAAACCCAGTCGAAACGTTGGAAATGAAGTACTATTCAAATATCCTAATGAACCAAACTCCCAAGAATCAACAAACAACAACAAAAATAAAATTCATAAATACTTCCGGTTCAAGAAAATCTACATATATTATTATGATATTATTATGATGATGTGGGTTGTTTAATTTATTCTCATTATTATTTTATCAACTACTAGTAATTTTGTAATTTGTTATGATAGTAAGCTTAATTGATTTGATTTATTATCAATTTTATTTGATTCTTTGGAAAATATACTTATCATAACAATAGAAAGTCCGGCTATGTTGTTCTTACTATTTTTCAAACACCATTCTACCTTTCCTTTGTTACCCCATTCCAGCTCAGTCGGTACGCCCATGGAGACATGATCATCCTACAGCTCAGCAGAGTTCACTTGCGCCATGTAGTTACTTTGTTTGAAGTCAAGTTTTTGTTACATGAAAATAAAGTTCGTGATATGATCAAATGATGAATAACGAAGCAGAAAATAGTTAAATTTGTTTTTCGTTTTATTGAAATGAATATTTCCAACGGTTTCAAACTTCTACTCCTGCGATATCTACCTTATATTGAATATAATTGGATCTATGAACTCGAAAAATCATCACATGACTTGCTCATGCGCAATAGAATGAATGAGCAAATAAATATTTACAGGTTACATTGACAAAGTGGTTATAATAATGACATAAAGTTTACCACTGTGGATAAATATTATCAAAAAAAAGTGTCTAATACCAATGATATCATTTCGTTCATTTGTGTTTTTGGAAAATATCTGTAGTTCGTTGCCTTTGTGCACTCACGAAGACTCCTGGCTGTGCCCAGTGCTTTGGAAAATGAACCTGTCGTTGGCCCCCTTTTATTGTTGATTATGTCCTGTGTGGAATATGATCTGGATAGCGGGTAAGTGGTTTCTTGCTCAAATAGTTGTAGGCTGTTTCTCGGGTTGGATTATTGATTGGAATTGCTCTCACAGTTGTGTTTTCTGCTCATTTGGATTGATTTATCTCATAAAAAATGTTCTAACACTTTCTCTGAACTTTTTTTCTCGACTCCTGTTTTCTTTCTCCCGTACCAACCATCAATTTTTGTTTTCGGGCACGAAATTTTAGTTTCCACACACTTTTAAAAGCAACTTTTCTTATTCTATATTAAGAAACGTATTTTATATACAGCTTATAGTTCTATACTTCATATTATTTAAACAAATTGGTTATGAATTCTTATTCAACCATTTTCTGTTCTCATATTTTATATTTTATCATTTTTTCATGAGAAATTATTTGACATGTCCCTGTCATGTTCCCTTGAGTTTCTTAGTTAGCATACAGGATGTTCTTGCTTATATATAAATTTTATCTGTTTTAATTCTAAGATTTTGTGTGTAGATTCTGATGTCTATTCTTTTATAGGTGTGCAATCCGAATGGATAGTTGAAAACCTATTGATGTCAATAGAAAAGCTCCATTGCTAAACTCTTTGATGATCTGCGTCGAACATAAGATGGTAAAAGGTTTCAGAAATGCAAAGTGCACAGAAAAATTGTAAAGCCACCATAGCAGGCATTCATGTGATGTATAAGTATCATTTTATCAAATTTTATTCTTTTGATAGTTAACATATATTTGATATCATAACAATACATAAATATATATATATATATATATTGAATTGAGAGTCAATTAACTACTTCATTGGTTGCACTCAATTCCTTGTTTATATTTCCCATTCGATAATTTTTATATTAAATTTTAAATTATATTTTTATTTATATAGCTCTAGTTATTTCAATACTTCTGGGGTGTCCCTCTCCTACTATTGATGAATAACCATCGGAGAATGGAAAAGAATATATCGCTTCCATCAATTTGGGTCTGTATATAAGCGTATTTGTATTTGTACTTCCAAAGTCTGCAACCCTTCAAAAGAATTAGGCGTACTCTCCCAACTTTTTCACTTCCTTCTCAGCATCACTTCTCAAATCTCGACTGAAGTGAATAAAAATAAAGGGAAAGGAACAAAAGGACGGTGAAATTTTCCTGTGCGATCCGTCGACCTGAATTATTTGAAAGAAAATAATAAAAAAAAGGAAGAGAAGCTCCAAGTGTCCGCTTTTGTTTTCATTAACTTTGTGAGTTTTAGCTCTGCAATAAAGTTCCAATTGCCCTCGTGGAGAAATTACTGTGGGAATTGCACGCGAAGGTGCTGTTTTTCTCTTCTCAAGTCGTCTAAAAAAGGGATGTCCGAAGAGATCCTCCATTCTGAATAAAAGAACAGTTCCTTCCAGTCTGGCGCACGGATGAATTGAATTTTTTTATCTTGCAGAAAACACCGATGTTTCGTGATACTTTTGCCCCCCAGGGACATTATCTTCGATCGAGTAACATAGATCAGATGTGTAACGCATAAATATATTTGAAGACTACATTCATTCATAATATTATATACTCAATTCCATCCATCTTCGTCGAGTCGCATTTCAATAAGAATAGAAATAATTGAGTAACTTCCTATTTACTGATTCAGTGTTTTCATTTCATATAATGTAATCTCCAAACAAGGCAGCGTTTGTGGGTTTCTTTATGATGGGTTCATTTCAATAAGTAAATTGTTATCGATTACGAGTTCATAATTATTGGAATGTCAGTGTAATTTCTCAAATAAAACTGACATCCAATCCAATCCAACTCTTCTGCAATAATAATATTTAACATGGGAATCGTACACAAGAACAAGTGGCTGACATATAAAAGGTGTCACACTATGTGTATTATCTGTAGGGTTTAGAATTATCTGGTAGTGCAAATATACGATCTGGTGGAGGTTGACAAAAAGCAACCACTAGAAAACAGGACGAGTATTGAATGAATGTGATTTCTTGTGGAGGAACAATGTTTCTTGAGATGGTTTTTTGGGTAACCTTCCACAGTCTGAACAGAAAATATAATCAGGAAAATCTATACAAGTGTAGGAAGGGCAAACTAATTAGTTCACTCCGATAAGTTACTGCGTTCACCAAATCATATTTTCCAAAGAAAAATTATTTAAATAGTCAGTAACTTGCCGTTTTCCGAATTTGTCCATCAAAAAAATTGTGAAAATTCAAAAGATACTTCTCCATATAGTTTTTGATTAACGTTTCGGGGACTATATCTGTCCCCGTTCTCAAAATGTTTTAAATCTCCTTCAATAGTTTGAATAATTTAGTATTTTCTCTTGCAGAGTCTTTGTAGCTTTTTCAAATGACGGATGAGATCTGTCAATTTTTTTTGAAAGTGTTTGGTATGCCGATGGGTTCTCTTTTGTCGCTCATTTTGAGTAAAATATTCATGGAATGCTTTGATTTAAAATTTTCACAATGGTCCAAAAGTATGGTGGAGATACGTGGATGATGTTTTCGCTATCTGGAATCGAATTGAAGAAGAATTGAAAAATTTCTCGGATCATATAAACGGTCAAGAACCAACGATCAAATTCACGTTAGAATCAGAACAAAATTACCAACTTCCCTTTTTAGGTGTCATGATCCAAAAATCATCATCCCGAATGGAAACATATGTACACAGAAAGAAGACACATACCAATCGATATCTACACTACAACTCAACCCATCATGCCAGTGTCAAAAATGGCATGGTTGAATGTATCTATAATCGAGCCCAAACAGTTTGCAATTCCAACCAGAATCTACAGGAAGAAATAAACCTCATAAAATCTGTTCTCAGGGAAAATGCATATCCGGATCAGTTCGTGGAAAAAACAATCACTGACATTCAAAACAACAATCCACCAAATAACCAATTAACACAACACAACTCCCACCACCTACATATTTCACAACCAACATAATACCTTATGTTCCCGGATTATCTGAGAAGATCAAACGGAGTAGACATAGATATGATGTGAGAACATCATTCAGAACAACAAACACACTAAGATCTATACTAACACAAACAAAACCAAAAAACGCCGAAGAAAATACCAAAAACTGTGTTTACAACATACCTTGTTCGTGTGGTGATAGTTATATAGGTGAAACGTTAAGACCATTAGAAGTGCTCCAAAGTGAACATCAGAGTTACATCAGATATTGACAAATAATCGGATCAAAAATTGCAGAACATCCAATGGATCATACGATTGAATGGAATAGGACGAAAATCTTGATGAAAGAACCATATCAAGACAGGAGAAAATTTAAAGAAACGGCCTGTATTTTTTTTCCAATAACTACTGCTTCCCAACAAATTATGTTGAAATGAAACAAACATGGTTACCGTCCACTCAGAGAAGAAGTGAATGCTAATAAACTGATCAAATAAGCAATACGTCACATCCGTCATTTGAGAAAGCTACAAAGACTCTGTAAGATGAAATACCAAATTATTCAAACTATTAAAGGAAATTTAGAATAATTTGAGAACGGGGGCAGATATAGTCCCCGAAACGTTAATCAAAAACTATTTAGAGAAGTATCTTTTGAGTTTTTACAATTTATTTTATGGGCTGATTCAGAATACGGCAAGTTACTGACTAATTTAATAATTTCTTTTCAGAAAATATAATTTGGTGAACGCAGTAACTCATCGGGGTGAACTAATTAGTTCGTCCTTTCTACAGTTGTATAGATTTTCCTGGTTATATTTTCATTTTCAGACTGTGGAAGGTTACCCAAAAAACCATGTCAACAAAGGACGGGTATCTTGTCACTATTGTGAAACCGCATTTTTTCAGTTTAAATAACTACAAGGACTGGCATCGTTGTAAGTCCGTATATCACTTCGAATGTCTTCTATACGTACGAATGTTTCTCTCTGTGGCATACTCCAAATAATATGTCTAAAAACCCTAGTGCTTACACTTGTATCTGTTAAAGTTTGTGATCAACTTAGTGACACTTGGACTACTTGGTAATAGAGATTACTAGCGTTTCAGATGGCGCCAATGTCATTCCTAGTTTTTTTTCATTAAACAAGAACACAGGTGTATTTATTTGCTCAGCTCTCTTTTTTAGGTTCGTGGGTTCTAATTTTTACTTATATTTTGGTTGAAAAGTAACATCTGCCGAATTTCACCAATAGCAAAGTTATAATAAGAAGCCTCCGAACATTGCACGAAGAAAGCACCGTGTTGTTGTTTGTCGTATTTTGTACCATTCGCGTTTGAGGTTAACTGAATTTCATTTTCGAATATTTCGACATGCGGAGAATTGGAAATGAAATATTTGTCATTAAATTGCAAAAAATATATAATTGATTGCACACAATGAAAATATCATAATAAGCCAATTTGTCGAGATTTGTACTTGCTTTTGGTACTGAATACTGGTGAATATTCGGCTTTATGCCTACAGAGAATACAAATGGAGCCCATTTCACAAAAAGCATCCTTATGCACTGATGAACTAAAAGTCGTTTATCAGTGATTTTTGAAAGAACTAAACAGAACGCCAGACACTGACAAAACACATAAATTAATATTGAAAAGGGAAACGTTCTCAATTGAATATTGAATAGAAAGATTTTTCTGTCAACATGAATACCCCACAAGAGGTTATCTTGACGATGGAAGATACTGACTAAAGTTTATCTTTCAGTCGCAGATGATTCCACATCTGATTCTATGAACATCCTGTTCATATTTTCAACAAATCAACATAAATTAACTTATGAAGATATAAACAAAAAGAGATTTTGACATTAATCAAGGATAAAAACCATTTTGAACGGAGCCATCTACCACATAGATGGAAGCTCTGGTATAAACGACAGGTGATGCCCAAAAATCTAGACAATATCGAATCAGTGCGAGTGAGAACCAGGGTTTGTGAACATCTTAGCTCCAAATAACCAAACAGCAGCACAACCTCCGCATCTAAGCAATTCTTGTCATCTGATTTTCTAGAAACCCACCCACTGAATATTTTCAATCACAATGCGTTTATTCAGATCATTGTGGCATGAGGGTTGCCACTGTATTCTTTTCCGCATTTTGAATGTCGGATGGTTTACTAATGACAAAATTAACAGTAACATTTTCAAACCGAACAGATAATTCGATCCAAACTTTCTCTGGAAACAAAACAATTATCATCGTAGCGTTCCTTCTGTATTTCCAGAGGAACATCTTGCTAATTAAGCCAAGGGTTTATATTATCCACTTGTTTTGGATGGGATGGGGACAAGAAATATACAATTCAACGCCAAATGGAATCCGAAGAGAGCAGTTTCAGCTGGAGCAAATTATATGAGATTTAAAATTTCCTTCGGGTCCAATTGATGTACGAGTATTACACTTTCGTTCCATAAGCTGAAGGCGGTTTTATATTCTTTGTCTGCTGATCCTGTGAAACTTACCCTTCTTCCATTACAATAGCGCAAGAGCCTTTTGAGTTTCGTATTACGCATAATATTCCAGGGGAATTCTTCATATTGGTATTGATTATAATGTTTTTGAAGTAAAACTTCTTTACGCACGCTTGACTTGGGGAGTAAGCTGGTGAATGCGTGACGTGAGCGTTACGAAAAGTGTGATCAAGCGAGGCGAACGGCCTCGACAAAGGTGAGTGCGTATCTCATACTAGTTGCTGGCGTCGAAGCGTCATATGCAGCGATCCTTTTTCCTTGTCTATTTTCTCCCTCTACTAATACGAGGCATTCTACTCTCGACATTGGGGCGCGTTTGATTCTCTGTCCTTTTCTTGTCTCTCTCTCTCTCTCTCTCTCTCTTTCTCCTTGTTACTCTTCCGTATATCGGCCTCGCGTTTCTACAATTTACTTCAGCAAATTTTAAAAATAGTATAACATAAAATTTAACTAATACGTAAATAATAAAATAATTAATTGTAGAGGTTCACCATTACAAATAATTGGTGACATCGTGATTGAACACGACAATAATCAAATGGAAGTTGATGATGAAAATCCCACCATAGATCATGTGAAAAAACCGAGACAAATTATTGGAGTTAGGTAAATTAATTTTTATTTTATTTTTAGAATCATTTATGACTCTAATAATAATTTACTAAATTTACCAAACTAAAATGATGAAATTATAGGTTATTAGAAAATTAATATATGTATATGTATATACATGTATATATATATATATATATATATATATATATATATATATATATATAAATACATACATATAGATGGAGCTAAAGGAATTTTACTTCAGTCGTGTGTCTAAAGCACACTCGTTTTTATAATGAATAGTTTTGCATTCACTAGAAAAATGATTCGTGAATTGGCAAAGCGAAATAATTTCTTATTGTACATTAGTGATGATGTTGGGAACAATATATAGAAACTCACCAACCGTAAGGTGTGTGCTCAATTTATTATTCAACAAATAGGATTCAAAATTACATTGTTTATTGAATATCTTCAAAAAAAAATTTTTTTTTGAAAAACTGATAGTGCCATTCGGAAGAATGGAAAATTTCACATAAAAAAGAAAACTAAAGTTTTTCTTCCAAATGAAAACTGTAAGCTGTAGATTTTTTTTTCATATGATACATACGAAAATGTGAGGCGGCGACACTGAAGTGCATCTTTCGAGGAGCACGTAGCCACGAGCGCGCTTCACTTAAGTTCTCATAAGTTTTGATCTAATTGATCAAATTGAGCAAACAAAAATTTAAATGAAAAAAGAAGAAATAAACTAACGAGATGTCATGTTTTTGAATGCATAAAAAACTATGAATAGGAATAGTACATATATGAAGTCACGTCATAGTGGAATTTTCTATAAAATCAATTAAAGATCTGCCATTCTTCTCATAACTTTTGATCTAATTGATCAAATTAAGCAAACACAAATTTTAATGGAAGAAGAAGAAAAAAGCTAACGAAATGTCATGTTTTCGAATGTTAAAAAAAACTATTAATAGGAATAGTACATATATGAAATCACGTCATAGTGGAATTTTCTATAAAATCAATTACAAGATTCTTTTGATTTTCAATGTGATATTGAGATTTTTCAATAGCACTTCCTGAAGCTTGTAATCTGTACTTCAAGAAAGTTTGATTGGTTTCATTGAAAAAAAATTTATAATAAAATTCAAAAATCGAAAACCAATGTGATGCAGTTGGGAACAACATATAAAAAGAATTTTTTTGCTAACGTGTGAAAATGTGAAGCGCTGGAGGAGCACGTGCTCTACATTAAATTTGTTATAATTTTTCATCTAAATGATCAAATTGAGCTAACAGAAATTTAACTTTAAAGAGTCTAACGTGAAGTCATGTTTTTGAACGCGAAAGGGAATATGTATAGAAATAGTACGCATATGAAATTACGTCAGAATAGAATTTTGTCTGGAATCAATTAAAGATCTATCATTTTTTTATTCGCTCTTAAAATTTTATTTTGAAAAATACAGAGCTCAAAATATTGAATAATCAATTTGGGCAAAATTGCTTCGGAATTCATTGAGTTATTTAAAATTTGTCCAAAAAATTGTTTTCATTGTTCAAACAATCAATAAATAATAAACGCACGAATATAAGTGCAAAACTTTTTATAGTCATTTCTAAGTAATATCAGAAGGTTTTTGGAAGCCAGGATTCAGAAATAATATATTATTTTTAGTTACTTCTACTCCACTATATCGTCCATATCCATGTTTATACACCAACATTTAGAGTATTATTCATTATATATATATATATATATATATATATATATATATATATATTTTTTTTTCTTTAGTTTCTTGACCACATATATATTTTCTTCAAATTCTCGGAATAAAGGTCTGATTCAGTCAATGGACACTCCCACAATAACCTTCGTACGATGCGAACGCAAAACTCAAATAAAATAATTTTGTTTTAACCTGATGATGACAAATACCATGTCGAAACGTCGTTAAGAAAAATTATATGAATTGACTGAATCAGACCTTTATTCCGAGAATTTGAAGAAAATATATATATATATATATATATATATATATATATATATTATATACCAGGTGTCAACGAATCTATTAGACAAGTCATAACTTCTAGAATATTCGGTGTATCAAAATGAGATTTGGTATAGGTAAATGATATGTAAAGAGGAGAGTTTTCCATATTTTTCACTTCCCGATCACTTCCGGTTTCGCCAGAAACGGCTCCGGTTTTGAATTATTAAATTTAACACCCTGTATATTATAACATTTTTGGATTTCTGAGAATATTCTGGATCAGGATGTGAAATTTTAAACAGTTTTTACGCCTACTCAATCTTTTTAGAGTCACTTTCAATATTGCATCTAGGTGGCCATGATCGGACGTAAACTAATCTGAGGACCTCAGGTGATGTCAGAAAATTACAATCGCAAAGTTTCAGTAACTAGTATGATACATAAGACAAGTAGGCAAAATTACATTTCTAACTATTATTTTCTAAATGGCGACCATTTTTTGACAAGCACTTTCCGGAAAAATAATTTTTTGACGAATCTAACGATGTTTGTTTGAAGGTTGTAGACGATGTGATAACTTGATTACTATCATTTCGGACGTCCATCGTCTTGATGGATTTAAAAGGTTTCACGTGAAAACCTTCTGGATCCATTAAGACTATGGACGTCCGAAACGATAGTAATCGAATACGATACTAATAACGATACTAATTTATCTGCGATTAGATTGAGAATAAGAACATAAATTAAATATTACTTAGGAAAATACTGGATAAAAATGCATTTACTTCAGGACCATGGATAGCAATGATGCATAATATTCTGCAGTTTTTTTTTATCAAGCCTTCTTTGGAAAACAAACACTCACTTAGGTGATGACAGTGACACAAGCTCAATGAGCAGATCGAAAAAGTTTCTTAATTTTCGTTAAATTTCAGTTTGATTTTTTTTTCAAAATATGCTCAAAGTGAAAAAGTGGATATGTTATTAATATTTGGAGAGTGTCATAGACATTCAAGAAATGCTGCTGAGTTGTATGCTCAGATCCCCATCCCAATCGGCAACATCCAGCCCATCAGTATTTTCCGTAAGTTGAGAATCGTTTTAGGCAAGAAGTAAATCGAGAGGCGGAACAGAGGTTCATCATAAATGAAGAGACTGAGATTATCGTTCTTGCTATGGTTGAGGTTGATAAAACGGTTTCTCCAAGGGAAATTGTTCAAGAAATACAGATAAGTTTCGAATCAGCCAGAAAAATACTGAAAAAGCACGATTATCGAGCATTTAAATATCAGTTACATCAACATTTGTATGCTGACGTTGGTGATAGACAGGTAGTGTTTCGTGATTGGCTTCTTCAAAATCATAGAGTTAACCCGAACTTTATCAACTTTATTCTATTTTGCGATGAATAACGATTTACAAATAATGGTATGTTCGATAAGCAAAATACTCGGTACTGGGCCCAACAAAATCAATATGCAATGAGGTAATGGCAATTTTCGAGAAAGGTTTGGCGTCAATGTCTGGGCTGGTATCGTTGGAAACAGAATAATTGGGCCAATATTGTTTCAAAGTCAGTTAACAGGGGTTAGGTACTTATGTTTTCTTCAAAATGAAATCGAGGATCATCCTAATGATCTACCTTCAGCAGTTTTACGGCTAATTTACTTCCAACGAGATGTAGGACCCCCTCATAATACTAGAGGAGTTTTTATTTACATAATAGAGCAATTAATAATCAAGTGATTGCAACCAATGGTCCAGTACGGTATCTCACTGTGCTCGATTTCTTCATCTGGGGATATATTAAAGAAAAGGTTTACTACGCAACACTCTTGAAATCTTAGAAGAAATAATTCTACGGGCATTTAGAAGAATAACACCTCAAATGTGACGAAACGTGTTGAGTGAAACAATTGAACAAGCTGAAATATATCTCAAACAAGGAGAATTGCACTTTGAAAATTTACTACAGTGAAAGTAAATGAATTATTATGGCACACTTGACAAAAATAACTGAATCATTATCCAGTATTTCCCTCAGTGATATTTATTTATGAGAGATAAGTGCCATGTGAAGTGGAATGAATAGAAAAATCGAATTTAAACGGTTTTCTTCACATAAAGGATTCAATATAAAATTGAACCAGAGAAAGGTAGATGTCAGGTGAAAAACAACTACTTTCCTGGCAAATACCACGCAGAACGTTGAATGATATCCACCTGAAAATCCATGCATACTTCCATATAATATCAATGGACATTGAATGCAAATGTTTCTTTCTGATAAGCTCGATTATGTTTAATTTATGTCGTGTTCACCTAACAATCCGCATACCGGTTTCAGGCTTCTTGGCCCTCATCAGTACGGAGTAGTCAACCAGCCAAAGGTCCAAAGAACTCTGGCTGAAGTGAGACACAACGTAAACAAACCATCATCGATCTTGTAACACCTATAGGTACGCCGGAAAAGATAAACTTTAACTGGCGGTACCTAGTGACAGAAAGAAACACTCCGAAATCTCCCACCTCGATAGGTTTCTAAATGAAGATTCCTTCTCAGTAGGATGCAGCCCGTCTAGCATATAGTGAGAGATAAGTGCCATGTGAAGTGGAATGAATAGAAAATCGAATTTAAACGGTTTTATTCACATAAAGGATTCAATATAAAATTGAACCAGAGAAAGGTAGATGTCAGGTGAAAAAACAACTACTTTCCTGGCAAATACCACGCAGAACGTTGAATGATATCCACCTGAAAATCCATGCATACTTCCATATAATATCAATGGACATTGAATGCAAATGTTTCTTTCTGATAAGCTCGATTATGTTTAATTTATGTCGTGTTCACCTAACAATCCACATACCGGTTTCAGGCTTCTTGGCCCTCATCAGGAAAGTAGTTGTTTTTCACCTGACATCTACCTTTCTCTGGTTCAATTTTATATTGAATCCTTTATGTGAAGAAAACCGTTTAAATTCGATTTTTCTATTCATTCCACTTCACATGGCACTTATCTCTCACTATATGCTAGACGGGCTTGCCACTCCTACTGAGAAGGAATCTTTCATTTAGAAACCTATCGAGGTGGGAGATTTTCGGAGTGTTTCTTTCTGTCACTAGGTACCGCCAGTTAAAGTTTATCTTTTCCGGCGTACCTATAGGTGTTACAAGATCGATGATGGTTTGTTTACGTTGTGTCTCACTTCAGCCAGAGTTCTTTGGACCTTTGGCTGGTTGACTACTCCGTACTGATGAGGGCCAAGAAGCCTGAAACCGGTATGCGGATTGTTAGGTGAACACGACATAAATTAAAGATAATCGAGCTTATCAGAAAGAAACATTTGCATTCAATGTCCATTGATATTATATGGAAGTATGCATGGATTTTCAGGTGGATATCATTCAACGTTCTGCGTGGTATTTGCCAGGAAAGTAGTTGTTTTTCACCTGACATCTACCTTTCTCTGGTTCAATTTTATATTGAATCCTTTATGTGAAGAAAACCGTTTAAATTCGATTTTTCTATATTTATTTATGTTCTTATTTTTAATCCAATCGCAAATAAATTAGTATCGTTAGATTCGTCGGAGAATCGTTCTTTCGGAAAATGCTTGTCAAAAAATGGTCGACATTTGAAAAATAATAGACACGAAAATGTAATTTTGCCAACTTGGCTTATTCCTATCTATCATACTAGTCACTAAAACTTGCGATTGTAACTTTCTGACATCTGTGGTACTCATATTAGCTTACGTCCGATCATGGCCACCTAGATGCATTATTGAAAGTGACTAAAAAAATTAAGTTGGCGTAATAACTTTATACTTTATGTGGGGGTTATTGGGGTCCAATATTATGATTCCTTTGTGAAAATTGAAAAATTCCAGATGGCGGCTCCAAAATGGCGGACGAGTTTTGTGATTATGCTCCAATTCTATTCAAAATTGGTATGTGGGGATTTCGTGGTCAGAGATCATGATTCTTTTGTGAAAACTGAAAAATGCAAGATGGCGGCTCCAAAATGGTAGACGAGTTTTGTGATTATGGTCCGATTCTATTCAAAATTGGTATGTAGGGGTTATCGGGGTCCAATATCATGATTCTTTTGTAAAATTGGAAAATTCAAATGGCGGCTCCAAAATGGTGGACGAGTTTTGTGATTATGGTCCGATTCTGTTCAAAATTGGAGAATAATAGTCATTTTGGGGTAGGAGATTTTCATTATTTCGTCATAATTGAAGGATTCAAGATGGCGGCTCCAAAATGGTGGACGAGTTTTGTGATTATGGTCCGATTCTGTTCAAAATTGGAGAATAATAGTTAAAAAATAATAATAATAGTTTGAAAAACTGATAAACACACTTTAATAGAAAACAAAACCGACTCCTTTGGGCGCGATTTTGGCCCACTTTAAACGGTGAGATTTCATTCAAACTTTGTAGATTTATCGAGGACCGATGACAATACACTAATTTGATAAGATTATTCCATTTTTTGATAGCAAAAAAATTATAAAAATAATAGTTTAAAAAAAACTAAAAAAACACGCTTTTATAAATAAACCAAACTAAAAAGTAGGAAATAAATAATAGTTTAAAAAACTAAAAAACGCTTTCATAAAAAACAAACTAAATGAATAATAGTTTAAAAAACAAAAAAATTAAAAAAAACTAAAAAATAAAAATAAATTTATAAATTTGAATGAAGAAGTGTCAAAATTTTAATGAATATAAATTAATAATAGTGTAAATAAGGAAAAAATGTATTTTATTTTGAAATAATAATAATAATAATAGTTTAAAAAAAAATAAAAAACACGTTTTTATAAATAAACCAAACTAAAAAGTAGGAAATAAATAATAGTTTAAAAAAGCTAAAAAAACACGATTTTATAGGAAAAAATTACATTTTATTAAAAAAAAAAGCGTGGGGTGCATGCTATCAATTACCTGTGATCTGAGACATTTGCTACTTTACTGCCCTAGGTGTGTAATGTACTATATAATTATTGATACCATGCACCCCACGCTTTTTTTTAAATAAAATAATTTTTTTTCTTATTTTCTATTTTTTTAGTCTGATTTTCTATAAAAGCGTGTTTTTTAGTTTTTCAAAACTATTACTTATTTGTTACTTTGCTTTCATTTATATATATATATATATATATATATATATATATATATATATATATAGAAAGAGGAGAGGTAGTCTTTGCTGACTAGTTAGGAAAAAGTCTGAGAAATTCTTTGGGACAGCAGCAAACGCAAATGTACTCTTATAACATTATATTTCCAATATTTCGACAATGAATATTGTCATCATCAGGGAGAATGTTAGTGAGAATGGTGGTTTTTCGGTGAAATACGAAAAGGTGTAAAAGAAGACAGCATGTAAAAACATGGAGCAACAATTAGATTTATGGAATAATATTTGTAAAACAAAACATTACTGGTAAATTTATTAAAAGCCGAAAACCATTGTGGTGAACTTTCTTTGGTTATGAATGTGAAAAGTCACACATTCATAACCAAAGAAATATATATATATATATATATATATATATATATTATATATATATATATATATATATAAACAGTGGGGAATAACGGGGATCTTCAGTCAGCACAAGGTTGTCATTTCAAATCCTTCAATGTCACTCGAAGCGTCAAAGATATAACACCATTCCGACAAATTTTTACATATTTTACGTTTTTTCTTCAAAGTTAATGTTCATTTATCATCCACTCAGATTACTGACCCTGAAGAAGTTTCAAAATTGAAACGAAAGCTCGGTCCATCGTATTAAAGAGTTTTTCTAGTTCAACACTTGTGCTGACTGAAGATCCCCGTTATTCCCCACTGTTCATACCAATTTTCAGTCGTTATTTCTAAATTTTTATATATATATATATATATATATATATATAAATATATTTAGGGTGGCCCATCGAAAACTTGACATGAGGAGTTTTGGGTAATAATATCGTAGATGCGGAAAAACGCTTGGACAGGTCGATTTAAGTTTCGAGGGGGACATTTTGTTGACCTACCTATAGCACAGTCACTTCAACCTTCGAGCAGTGCGGTAAACAATCCCCCAAAATTTGAATAGGAAATAGGGGTCGAGTGGAAAGCCCGTTAAATTCTCCAAGCAACCTACAGTTCTTTAAAGTTAAGATGAACCGTTTGTGGAAAAAATCTTTTTTTTAATAAACCTGTATGTTATTTAGGAACTACAAATTGTTGTACGTCACAGGACAACTCAGTTGAAATTTTTTCGATCTATCATTTGATTGCTACGATACTATGTTTTTTTTCGGTTTTTCCTCTGTACCGAGGAAAATACTTTAACACAATAAAACAAACAGATAGAACATGTGTGTCTCAGTTGATCACTGCAAGTGATTTCCATTCGTGTGTGGTATTGTACAATGGTGTACGAAGTTGCAAAGTGGGTTGAGTTAATTGAACTGTATTGTGAAAATAATAGATGTGCGAAGAGGGTTGATGAACGGTTCAATCAACAGTATGGAAAGACTGTGTCGCGGCAGTATGCGACTGAATTAGTTACAAAATTACGAAACACGGAATCGGTAGCAAATAAAAAACAGCAAATCGAACCGCCAGTCAGAAATGAGGCGACAACAATAGCAATTTTGGGCCATGATGCGCTTGACCATATGTTAAGTACAAGACAGCTAGCAACTGTTTTCGGTGTCTCACAAACCAGCATTCAGCATATTTTCAAACTCCATAAATTTCATCCTTACAAAAACAAATCAGTACAAGAACCGAATGAAGATGATTTTGTTCGGCGAATTACGTTTCGAAAAAACCGGAGTGTCTTTTAAAAAAGAACTTTATTTATACAATGTGAAATTCTGGTCAATCGACCTTACAATAACAAATGATAACTAAGACTGAATTCGGTGTTGCTGGCATCCCGAAGGAAACCTCGTGCCGGGCACTGGGGTCAGCGATAAGGGCCGATAAGGAGTCTGGGAGACTATGTAACTGGCGTTAACAATTCTGTGAGGTAGAAAGTGAGCGGATGATTGCAAATCCACAGTTTTTTTTCAACTTCTGTTTTAGTGATGAATGTTCGTTTTTTATGAATGGTATAGTTGATCGCCATAATGGTCGATATTGGGCTGATTCTCATCCACACATATTTCGTGGGGTACATATGTACGCAACATCCAAACATTAAACGTATGGGCTGGTATTTCTGGTGATAGTATCGTTGTCCATTTGTTCTTAGAAGGCAATCTAACAGAGGAAATGTATCTGGAACTGCTTGAAAACACCATTGAACCCATGTTAACAAACATTATTAGAATGACCAAAATCATCTGGAGAATCAGCTGATATTTCAACAACTACTCTACTCCAATCGAAGATTTACGGCAACAAATCACAAATGAACGTCACCAAACCACCCCAGAAATGCTCCAAAACGTACGAGAGCGTTTTCAGCAGAATCTGAGAGTGCGCATTTCGAGCAATTCTTAAGATGAGACTAATGTAAGTGAATTTCATTCTACACTCAATATGGTTCATCCCAATGGAAAGAAGTGTACACCATTGTTCAGAGAATTTAACGGGCTTTCAAACGATGTGCCACTCGACCCCAATTCCATATTCAATGACTGTGCTGCAGGTAGGTCAATAAAATGTCCCCCAGGAAACTGAAATCGACTTGTTCGAGCGTTTTTTAACCCAAAACCATCACGCCAAGTTTTCGATGAGCCACCCTGTATATAATTAAATATCCTGACTGACATACCCAGACGCCCAGACCGAACCGCTGGACCTAAAGAACTGGATTTTGACAGCGTATATCCATGATGACATAGGTAACCACTAAGAAAGGTTTTTTCGTTATTCCATCCCTCAAGGAGTGAAAAGGTGGTGAGAGAAGGGGGGAGGGGAATTGGAAGAACCGTTAGTTTTGATGTTAGAGGCATGGAAATTGGTTTTTAGGCTTTCATTTTCGAATAAATATATACGTATTTCAAGGTTTTTTTTAATTCAAGTCCACAGAGATTGAACGGGGGGGGGGTTGAAAGCATGTATAGGAATACCGTTAGTTAGTGAGTTGGGGTGATGAAAATTGGTATTTGAGATCTTGTTCCTGATCATGTTCCAGTGTTCATAGGTTCAATTCATTGAGGTGAAAGGGGGGCAAAAGTTGGGAATTGGTTACAAATGAAGGGATACATGTTTCAGTATTTTTAGAAATTTAACCCCCAAAGGGGTGAAATAGGGGGTGAAAGTTTGAATGGGGGTTCTGTTAGTTTTTATGTTAGGGCCATGAAAATTGATATTTGACATCTATCTTTGTTGCAAATAAAGGGATACGTGATTCAGTTTTTGGAAATTCAACCCCCAAAGGGGTGAAAGTTTGAATGGAAACCCCCAAGTTTTGAAGTGAGGCACATAAAAAATTGGTATCTGAAGTCTTTACTAAGAATAAAGGAATAAGTGTATCAATATTTTCAGGAATTCAACTCCTAAAGGGGTGAAATGAAGGGTGACAGTTCGTTCAGGAGGTTCCGTCAGTTTTCAAATAATTGAATCGTGTTTAAAAGCTAATTCTAAAATTCCGTCCCTGAGGGAATGAAAGGGGATTAGTAAATTCGTAATAGTCGACAAAAAACATAACTTTCGCTGTCAAATCCATTATACCACCTAAATCGGAAACGGGATAACGGGATAAAAGGAAAACGGACAGGCCGCTCTGGAATAAGCTAGATGGAACAGCACAAAGAGAGGAATAGAAAAAAATACAAGTTTTACGCAGACGAAGAATCAGTTAGGAGTGCCACAAATAAACGTATATGTAAATTCTAAACTAGCTAGAGATGTAGTTTGTCGAGTAAATTAATCATAAAATGCAAAGTTTATTCTTATATAACCTATCAAGCTATAATGGAAAGCGAGACATACTCCAAAAATCCGTGTTTTATGACAAACATCAATATGATTTCCTACCCTGAACAGAGTTTGATGTTCGGTCCTGAAAAGTAATAACTTGGTATAGTACAAAACAGATTGTATCACCAACCGAAAAATAACCTCTCTAAAAAAGGCGTATGCATCATTCCAGTTATCAAGAGTGCTTTTTTATTTCGGAGTTTTTACTCTCTGAATCAGATACTCGCCGTTTAACATCCAAAATATTGTTCCCATAGGACTGTTTAAATCTTCGACTTTGTTGGTTTTTATATGTACTTGTTTAGTCTTATCAACAGGGGTGAAATGGGCCAGGCCAATCACAGCATCGAGAAACGCGCAGCATATCTTTTTATGGAATATTAAAATTCATCAGAAATGTATTTCCGAAATTATCAACGTGACATTACAGTCGATTCGAATTCGTAATTCAGGAGCTCAAATACATGATGATAGCACGTGAACACTACCGTGGTACAGGTCCGCATTGAGTACTTGTAAAGGTATTATATAATAGTATATTTATTATCGTAGTTTTTATCATAGTTTTTTTCACGAGCAGTCGGACAATTTGAGAAAAACAACACTCTCAATCTACGATTTTATTGCCAACATTTCGGCGAGGAATCTTGCCTTCTTCAGGGCTACAAATAATATAAAGAACATAATTAAAAAAATTACACATTGAAAAAAACAGTTATTGTTGATGTATAAGTACAGAGACACTACGAATAAGAGACCGATTCATAAATATAAGGTGATAAGATAGGTACAGTCAACACTAGGTTGGATAGAACCAAAAAACGAAGGAGTTTATTTCCCACAACACATCATAATTTTTTTATTTTAATTGATATGGGTATTGTCGGTATTCGAAAACATTTGACCATGGCACAATATATTATACCTCGGAGGGTCTGTGCTCTGAACGTTAATACTTCCATGCAGGCTGATTGATGGTACGACCAAAGTTCTTTATCTCGAGTATCAGGTGATATGTTTTTTGTTCCTTTGTGTGAAGCCGCATTCACGTTACCTTAAGCTAGATTTGTGCACAGCGAGGATATTCTTGTAAATACCGTTTAAATTGTTACAAGCTGTTTTCAACTTCACGCAATTGTTATTATTATTAATGTGTGCCATTTCCAGGAACAAACGTTTTGTTAAAAAAAATTCTCTATCTATGATGGTAGTGGCATTAGAGTCGAAATTGTGACCACACTTGAAATGATGATTACTGAGCGCTGTGGTGTTGTTTTTATTTTTGTTCCTCTCCTCACAGTCGTATTGATGTTGTTTTATTCTACTTTTTGAGTATTGTTTCGTTTGTCCTACGTATATTAGTTCACAGTCCGTGCACGGTATTCTATTACTACATTTATGTTGTCCATCAAAGGGGTTTTATTTTTGAGTTTCTAGTAAATATGATTTTTTTGAGTTTTCGTGTTGTACTGTGCAATTTTTGAGTTATTAGTTTTAAATATTACTAATCTATGCGACAGACCCGTAATATTGAAAATTTTGTAGTAAAGGTGTGCCCTCGTGTCTGAGGTTGTATTCTCATTGGGCGGACTGTGGGGGGTTGTAGGTTTTTTGCTTAAGATACTGTTTACTAGGTTAACGGGGTAGCTATTTGAAATAAATGATTGTTTTAATTTTTTTAGGTTCCTATGGCTGAGGCTATAAACTGTATTTGGGGATTGTTTAATGATGTTTAGTTTCTGATGTAGGGTGTGAGCCGAATTAAAAGAGTATATTTATATTCTAAATTCAAAAATAAAAATTCACTCCTAAAGGTAGGAAAATGAGGGATGATTTTTGGTTCACCCACTGAATTTTTACTCCTTGACCGATTCTACCACGCATAATTTCGTACGATTTAGATCATTCATTTTTTTATAGGGTATGGTTCGAAGTGGGTCCTATTTGAATTTGGAAAAGAATTACACCCCTTAGGTTGGGAAAATAGGGGATGATTTATTGATTTTACACCTGTGACGCGATTCTGTTGAAACTTGGCACACATATGTAGTTCGGATGACACTTCAACATAATGAAGGCCAAGAGTTGATCTGATGATGGAGATGGAAGACAGTCGAGGGTAAGATGTCTAGAAACCTTGGTGCTTGGACTGATTCGATATTGTTTAGATTTTCGGGGGGACTCCACCTGTTACTTCAACAAAGCTTCTCTCTGTGGTAGATTTCGATACCTTACACGTAGAATGGAGAAAATAATGTCACATAATGTTTAGGAAGTATTTTCCAATTTATTTTACAATTAAATTAAATGTTCAAAATGACCACCATTCACTTCTCGACAATAATCAAGTCGATCTTTGAATTCTTGTACAACATTTTGTAGGACCTCAGGGGTTATGTTGTTGATTTCTTCCGTTATCCTAACTTTTAAATCTGCAATATTTTCTGACCCATTTGAATATACTTTTGATTTCGAATAATCCCATGAGAAATGATCAGGTATTTTCTAAACGTCAGGAAAAAGTCGGTAAAGACACCAAAAAATTATTCACAAAACCCACATAAATAATGTAATGACAATCTAGTAGACTACTGTTATTTTGATATTCATAAGTTGCTGACCCACGTCAGGGTATTGAAAAATAATTGTGTGTATATTTGATTTGACTATGGCTCATTTATCCGAAACTCAAAGAATAGACATTCTAATTATAATTGGATGCGGTAATAAAACAAGAACTCAAAAGGAAGTTTGTGAAATGTTTAATAATAAATACCCTGGTCAACACGTCTCACAGCCTACAGTTAGCAGAATAGACACAAAATTTCGTGAAACTGGACATGTAAAAACTATTCAAACACCAGGTCGAAATGTTAAATTGGATGAAGAAAAAAAATTAGATGTACTGTTAGCGATTGAGGAAAATCCGTATATGACAAGTAGACAACCTGCCGCCGGCAATGATGCAAGTAAATCATCGATATTGAGAGCTTCAAATTCAGAAAAATACCATCCTTATAAAGTTCAGTTGGTTCAGGAGTTAAATGAGGATGATCCTGATAGAAAGCAACAATTCTGTGAACTGATGATGGACAGAATGGAAGCAGATTTGCAGTTGATAAACAAAATTGTTTATTCTTATGAAGCTTCTTTTCATTTAAATGGAACGGTTAATAGACAAAACTGTAGATATTGGAGCAGAGAAAATCCTCATTGGATGTGTGAGGCCCTCACACAATATTCTAAAAAGTTAACGGGCTGGTATCATTGATAACAAAATTATTGGTCCTCATTTTTTCGAAGGCTCAGTTAATGAAGATGTTTATCTAGATTTTTTGATGAACTTTTTACAGCCTACATCAAAAAGACTTTTTCCTGATGTTAATGATCCAAATGCAATAGATAGATCAATTTGGTACCAACAAGACGGAGATCCACCGCATCACAAACGTATTGTTAGATATTATTAGAACGAAGCTTTTCCCAATAGGTGGATTGGAGGACGTGGAACGATTGAATGGCCGCCTAGATCCCCCGATTTGACTCTTTTCGATTACTTCTTATGGGGTTATTTGCAATAAAAAGTGTATTCCAATAGACCAGACAACCCCTGAGGTCCTACAAAATGTTGTACGAGAATACATCGACTTGCTTATTGCCAAGAAGTGAATGATGGTCATTTTGAACATTCAATTTAATTGTTAAATAAATTGAAAAATGCTCCCTAAACATTATGTGACATCATTTCCTTCATTCTACGTAAAGTATAAAAAATTTACATTTTCAAAAAAAAAATTCCTAGTTATGATTGCACCAAATTTGAAAAATTCAATATTGCTGAACAGAGAATGAAAATCCAATTCGAACAAAGTGCCACACGACCCCTTTCTCATTCAACATTTTTGAAGGGGTGCTCATAACTCAGAGGGGATGCAACAACAACAACAAGGGGGTAATATTTTCATACTGTAAATTGTCAAAATGACAGAAGAAATCGACCTGTTTCAGGTTTTTTCAAACAAATACATAAAAACGCCAAAAATTCATTTTATCCATACCTATGGCCCGCACTTTATAACTTGACATGCATAAAAGGCGCTCAACTTTCTCATCAATACACATATTTTTTATCATTTTATTACTTTTTTTTTCGACAGAAAAAAATTTCGACTCATCTGGAACTAGAAGTTAGCACAAAATTGTTACATCGTAGTAGAATATTTAGAAATTGTTAAAAAATTGAAATTGTTACACAGTGAGTATTGGAAATAAAACAGGAAAACTTCAGCTATCGAGTCACTATAGAGGGCATTACCAGTCTTGCACACAGCGAATATGGTATATTACCTTCCTTATCTACCACAGATACAAACAGAGCTGCACCAATTTTTTTGTAGGCTTTTTATAGTCGATGCGGTGGTATTTTGCCGGGCGATGTGGTAGATGTGAAGATGGTAGATAAAAATATTCTCAATAGACTTCCAGCGGCTGTGCATCAAATTACATCCATAGATCGCGTTTACTCAACGAGATATATCGTGTATACCTACGATCAACCCTAACGAACGAGTCCTCGACATCGACATCGTAATAGCGTTCGTTAATATGACGTATCTAATTGCGTAGCTCTCCGCACCACCATCGAGACACATTCCAGCGAAAGCAATATAACGATATTGCATAATGTCGACGACGACTTGATGGGAACGATTCAATTATCGCTTGCCCGAAACGCCACGACGTCAATGATACCGTGGAGATTTCGAATTACTCCTGTCGGTAACAGTTTTGAGTACTTGACGTCACTTTGTGTCATACCGCGTTCAGGTTATGGATTGTGTTTGAAGCGTGATTATATTGTTACGAAACTGGGGTTCAAAGAATATTCCAATAAATTCGTCCGTTTATTCCACTTTGAAATTCAACACAATAATACTCTAACTCTACAATACTTAGAAAAAATCGAATTTAAACGGTTTTCTTCACATAAAGGATTCAATATAAAATTGAACCAGAGAAAGGTAGATCTCAGGTGAAAAAAATACTTTCCTGGAAATCCACGCAGAACGTTGAATGATATTCACCTGAAAATCCATGCATACTTCCATATAATATCAATGTTATCTCTCTCTACAATACTTGTTCACAATCACAATGCTCAACAATATTCATAAGACTATCTTCTGACTGCCTGACGACTTCTAACTAACTGCCTGTCGCATATTACCCGCTATATACAGGGTGTTCCTTAAGAACGTGTAGAAAATTCAGGAGCATGTTGCTGACGTCAAAATAAGAAGAAAAGTTCCTATAAACATATGTCCGCAAGTTATTCGTTTCTGAGATGCAGGGTGTCAAAGTTGAATTATTATTTTTAACCGACGAAACCAAAAAGGAGAAGGTTCTCTATTCGACCCGTGTATTTTTTTTCCATCATATTTTTTTATGTATGATCACGCATAACTTTTTACTGAGGCGTCCGATTCCGATAATTCTTTTTTCAGTTGATAGGATGTACTTCGAATTTGGTCCCATTTGAATTTAAAAGATGAAATCCACCCCTAAGGGTAGCGAAATGAAGGATATTGATCACTCACCCTCTGAATTCTGGTCCGTTAACCGATTCTATCAGGCATAACTTTGTACTAGGTTCTTCGATTTCGATGATTCTTTTTTAATATATAGGGTATACCTTATATTTGGATTTCGAAAGGAATTAGCCACCCTTACGGGTAGAAAAATAGGGGATAATTGATTTTTCACTAGTGAACATTGGCATACACATACGTAGTTGAGAATGACAGATCGCTACTGACATTATTCTTGTTTCACATCCGTCAAAATCAGTATATTTTATGAGAGGATGGAATTATATACAAAGTAATGGAATAAACTAACCAGAACAACGAAAATGATTTATATTACAACAAATAGTAGAAGAAGATAATCATATTATTTAACTGGTAATAGTTGAAGTAAGGTGGGTGAGTAAGTATTTTGGAAGTAATCAAAAAACAAGTAGGTAGTAATTGGTAGATTTTAGCCACAAAAAATTGAAAAATAAAAACTTTTTAGCAAAAAATTGAACCGACGGAATACGGAACTGAAAAGTAAAAAATAAAAACTTTTTAACAAAAAATAAAATAAACCTTAGTCTAAATGAGTATTGAGCTTCCAAACTAATGTAAGTAACTGATTTTGAGTCGGCGCCAAACAAACTAGCAATTGAATTAGGTGAAGCGTAAAATGATGGCAGCGAGATGCACGGCTGCGTTTTGATGATAATGATCTTCGATAATTGTTTGTTTGGCGCCGACTCAAAATCAGTTACTTACATTAGTTTAGGAGCTCAATTATCATTTAGACTAAGGAGGTTTATTTGAATTTTTTGTTTTTCAGTTGATTTTTTAGTCCGTTTAATTTTTTGTTAAAAAGTTTTTATTTTTTGTGAGTACATTTCAAAATAATCGTGATATTCGAGAAAAGTTTGGTATCTGAAAGTATTTTTCAATGACAAAATCAAATTTGATGTTAGTTTGTCTCTTTCGTGGGGGTGGCGCCACCTACATGTCTTTTCAGTCATTTGAAATGTCATAACTTTTTTGTAAGTACCTGTATCACGTTTTCAAGTGGAAAAAACGATTTTTCTAACATTTTTTATGAAATATATTCCTGGTAGAGGTCGCTGCGAGCAACTGTTTTCGAGTTATTTGGATTTGAAATAATTGATGCATTTGAATTATTTCCGTAGGGGCTCGTAAGTCGCCTCTAAGTAGTTAATATCGGAAAAGATACGCCAATGCATTTGTCTTCATTCATTCAATGGTCTCCTTCATTCAATACTTGAATGTAGTCAAAAAATTATTATTGTTTTTTGTTACATGGTTTTTTTGTTTCCGATTCAAATGAATAACATACAGGTGAGTACCTGTCATGTCATTTCAATCCGTTCTTGTGACAGTGAATTTGTTTTCTGTATTTGTTTTCCAATTTTTTTCCAAAGGCAGCATACACACCATACACGATTAGCGAAATGGCTACTATGATTCATGTATACGGTCTTACCAATGGTAATTGCTACGAGACTAGACGTAACTATAATGAAAGATTCCCCTTATAATCGAGCGCCAAATCACCAGACATTCAGAAACCTTTTTCAGCGGCTTATGGAGTCTGTATCCTCCAAAAAAGCTCCAGTGGCAGGCAAACCGTTGACTACTAGGACACCAGAAGTTGTAAAAGCTGTTCTTCAGGCAATCGAAGAAGATCCACAGACAAGCACGAGAAAAATTGCGTAAACGTTTATCACAAATCAGTTTGGTCAATTCTCAAACAAAATCAGTTGAATCCCCATCTCATACAGCATGTCCAAGCATTGTTGCCCCGAAATTTCCTTCCCCGTGTTACATTTTGCCCATGGATACTGCAGAAAATTGCACAAAACCCTCAATTTACTGCAGATATATCATTCACTGACGAGGCACATTTTTCAAAGAACGCCATAATGAACTTTTATAATTATCATGTGTGGTGTGACGAAAACGCCGTAGCGGTCAAGAGAAGCCCTATTTCCAGCGTTAAATTAAAATTATGAATAATGGAGATAGAGTTCCGAGTTATTTTTTTTCCCAAAAAACTGAAAGCCTTTTTTTTGATATTATTTTTTGTTGATAACAATTGCAATTTTCGTCAGCAGAAAAAACAAAAAATATCTCTCTCAGAATTGCATTCCGGATCAAATGAGCTATTGCTCATATTTGTTGGAGACTTGGAACTACTTTTTGACTAGTCTAAAAACGAAAGTTTTAAAATAGCATATAATGTATATTCTACGTTTCAATTACTTTCTTATCTGCATGGTGAGCTCTCGTCATCAACAACATTGATTTCCCAATCGTGTTGTTCCATATGTGAAAACTTTCCAAAACGTTTTCCATCATTTGCGAGAAACAGTTGAAATATTGAAAAAGAAAACTTTCTCAATTGAATATTGAATGGAAAGATTCTTCTGAAAATTCAAAGATCTATGACAAATATCTAACAGAAAACTATTACTTTCTTCTTGGAAAACATTCTTCTTTGCCTCATTCATCTATATGAGTTTTTAACTGAAACTGGAATATAAAATCAAATAACTAACAAATTTTTTAAGCGTGGGTTTATCCAGGAAAATAGTTGTTTTCTGTAATATATTACGAAAAATTATTTTATTATTGTCGTCGATTCAATTTTTAGAAAAAAAAACTATTTCTATTCACCATTCAATTTAGAATGTTTGAAATGTGTCTTTCAGTCGAAGATGATTGAACATCTGATTTTATGAACACCCTGTTCATATTTCGGTACAGATTAGTTGAAATATGATTTTGTAGGTATATTTGTGTATATTTGGCGGACAATGATACCTTGTTTCCAAGTATACAGTGCTTCTCAAAAGTCCCCTTCCCCCCTCTTATTTTTGGAACGATTATACATAAACAAGTGAAATTTGGAAACTGAATATTAAAGGTTGTAAACTTCCCTACTAGTGATGATAGATGACGAAATCGTCAAAGATGACGTCACAAGGCCATTGTGACCAATAATTTTACATGGAACCCTATGGCAAGCGACACCTCTTTTGAAAGGTATCGAAAAAACCTATTCAATGATACTAATTTTGTTTGTGTTTATGGCAGTTCTAATGGCTCATTAGTAAACATTAAAATTTAAATTCCATTCAGTATGATATTAATTACAGATTTAAGAATCAGTATCTACTTGAAGAAATTGGTCGAAGTGACCTCCATTTACTTCCTGACAGTGAAATATCCTATTTTCAAACTCTTCTCGTACTTTTGAAAATGTGTCTGAGGAAACAGCCTCACATTCTGGAACAATACGTTGTTTTAAAACGTCAATATTGTCAAGTTTGGTGGCGTGAACCTTCGATTCAAGGTACCCCCCACAAAAAAAAAACAAAGGTGTGAGGTCCGGTGATCGAGCTGGCCATTCCGTTGAACCTCGTCGTCCAATCCATCTACCAAGATACTCCTCATCCAAATACCGTCTTACTGCACCGTAATAGTGTGGAGGAGCATCATCCTGTTGGATTGTTATTTCCAAATTGCTGAATTCATCTGGATTATCTTCCAAAATTTCAAGGATTAACGGTTCTATTGCGTTTTGCAACAGCTCCAGATAAACCTCACCAGTTAAATTAGTATTCAAAAAAGAGGCTCGTTGGTGGTTTCCCAGGATACCTGCCCAAACATTCACCTTCTTGGGAAATTGGGTATGTGTTTCACGAAACAGGTGAGGATTTGCATCACTCCAATACCTCACATTCTGTGTATTTACATTTCCATTTAGATAAAAAGTACTTTCGTCACCAAAACGAATTGTTTTGACATAGTCTGGCTGTTGGTTAATTTTAGTTTCCATATTTTCACAAATTCTAGTCTTCGGTCTGGGTCGTCGTCTGAGAGTTGATGAACCATTTTCAATTTGTATGGATGAAATTTGTTTTTTTTCAACACCCTGTGTACTGTACTCCGACTGACTTCACAGGTTGATGCAACGTGAGTTGTTGAAGAAGTAGGATTAACTATTACTTTTGCCAGTATATAAATTTTTTTCTCATCAGAAATTTGTGGTCTGCCAGATCGTTTCGCATCATTTATACTACCCGTTGTTTCAAACTTACGAAGAAGCTCCCTTAAATGAGTCCTCGGAACGAGGCGATCGGGAAACCACTCATTGAAAATGCGTTCTGCTGCATGAATATTTTGTCCAGTTTCACCAAGAATTAGGATCGCTGCTACTTATCACCTAAAGCACGTACCATTCCGCTTCTTGAAGCACTTGAACGTTTGGCTCATAACAGTTTAACAAATTATTAAAATGTACAAAAATATTAAAAGTACCAAAAGCTGCTAAAACAGTTGAACGTTCGATCAACAATACACAAATTATTGAATGTACAAAAACTTGGACAATTACAAAAACGTCGAATTAGGGAGACTAACAAAAACGTCAGCTTATTTGACAACTATCCAGAGGCGGAGCTTGAATTTGAAATTTTAGTATTAACTGATTCAATTCATCACAGCTTTGCGTTTTTTAAAAGCGAGTTGCCAAAACTGCCATAAACACAAACAAAATTAGTATCATTGAATAGGTTTTTTCGATACCTTTTAAAAAAGGTGTCGCTTGCCGTAGGGTTCCATTTGAAATTATTGGTCACAATGGCCTTGTGACGTCATCTTTGACGATTTCGTCATCTATCATGACTAGTAGGGAAGTTTACAACCTTTAATATTCAGTTTCCAAATTTCACTTGTTTATGTATAATCGTTCCAAAAATAAGAGGGGGAGAGGGGACTTTTGAGAAGCACTGTATATTGCACTAACACGTGGGTGGTGAGTACGGGAAAAAACTGTCTCACAGTTGCACTGGAAATAGATTATGACTAAGACTGCTGTCAATAAAATTCGGAACTTCAAGGTCCACTTAGTTGAACTTTTGTATTTATTTCACGGACAGAAAGCCAAAGCAACGTCGCCAGATGACTATTCCGTCAGAGTTTTATTATCGTATGGAGCAGCATTTCGCAGATATGTGATAAACCAACATAATCTCCCCATTTGGAACGACGAAAATCATCACGCCATAATGCAGACAATCATGAAATGAAATTCCACATCGATGACTGGGTAGGAATCGTAGGCAATCTGACAGTTGGACTATTTGTGCTTGTAAATCGGTTGAATTGAAATAATTATTTGAGGTTCTTGCAGAATAATTCGCAACAACTACCGGAGAATGTGCCGTTAGCAACCAGGAGAAATATGTAATCTATATTCTTCATAGGGATTTATTGTCCCTTCAATTGTATTAGAGGAAATGTTTGGAACTGAGATATTTTCTCAATACATTGAGAATACATATAAGGCAGAAAACTTCGAATAAAATTCGAAAAAATCTTCAATTCACTTAAATTTTAACATTTTTATCGCTATTCACAGTTGTATTGAAGTACTTGAATGCTACAAAATATTCGGAAATCACGAATTTTCAAAGGGGATACTTGATTGGAATTTAATTCCAAAATCATATTATACGATAGAAACCAATTAAACCCCATTTTTTCATCAATATTTATACATGATAAAACAATTGTCTTTCGTTTGAATTAAAATTCGGCTGTGACTCATTTCTCCTGACAGAGTTGAGAGTGTCCTTCTAAATCCTCCCCCAGTGGATTCTTCAATTCAAAATATGGAACTATACATATTTAATTTTTTGTAACGTTTGCTTTTCTCAAAACGTTCAATTCCTCTAGTCTGCACACAGTATTATGAAATATAACAGCAATAGATTATACTGAAATCTGGTGGGATGTACACTGGTGAGGTTAAGACATTGCCACAGCTTGTTGGATTCTTCTGTGATTCCCTCAGGATATTATTTGAATATATTGTGGTATTTGGGCACAATTGGAACGGGTTAAATAATTTGTCTGGCGAAAATATAGGAATATTCATAATGAATTGGTGCACTATTTCTTCTCTAATGTAGTCATACTGCAGAATAGGGAGACAGAAGTGACACTAATGAAGAAACACTTTCAAGCAAAGATATGTATTGTTCTATGACTAGGAGGTTATGTGTATCAGATTTTGGAACACAACGCTAATTATTAAGAGGAAGTTATGAAAAATTAAAAGCGTAAAGCGTTGTCATTTTATTGGGGAGGAAGGGCGTCGGAATTCGTCCATTTTCTGTCCCTGGCTTCACCGAATGAACTCGTGAGTGTCATAGATAACAGTTCTGCTAAGAGGTGAATATATAAATCCAAACCGTTTGCAAGAATTCATCAAAATTAAGTTTTGGTGAATTTTTAGCTGAATATAATAATTTCTTCAATCTAAAAGTAGCCCCGTCAGACATGTTTTACAATAGTATATTATGCAACGATCAAGTAATACATGAGCACGAGGTAATACATGAGCACACTTACCTCGTGCTCATGTATGAATAGCTATCATTACATGATCGTTGCATACACTATTTTTCTACGACCAATAAATAATAAATTTAAATACAATAAAACATTACATGATCGTTGCATACACTATTTTTCAACGACCAATAAATAATAAATATAAATACAGAATGGTGTACAAGATAATTCTTCACTGCTCGACATACTTATAGGTACTTTTGACGCGTTGTGATTGACTGTCAATCAAAATTAAATGTCAAACAAGTATGTAGAAACATACGACTTGATTATCCCCAAGTACGTGTTTCTATAGGCTGAAAATTCGTTTCATAATGAAAAGTACGTGTTTTTATTGGCTAAAATCTGTTTCGAAATGAAAATCCGTGTTGAAATGGACAATATTAATGAATCGGTAGCAGATATTCAATTCGCGTATTATAATACGGGAGTAGAAAAATACGTTTTTTTTGTTGTTTGATGCTATTGTTCTGACAGGGTTTCTTTATGTCTCTGTTTTTTTATTTTAATTTCTTAAGTTGTTTTTGCGATATGTTTAACAATGCTTTACGAGATTCACTAGAATTCAATGAGTGAGAGCAACGTCTAGAAGCATTAAAGAACAATATAAATTGGCTGAACTAAGTATCCTTAGGAGAGAAGGAAGTCAGAGGATTCCCAGAGCCAATGAGATCCTAGAACTATAAGGAACCTAAAATCGGATTGGAATCAAATATGACTTGTTGGGATAAGAATGCAGATGAAGATCTCATACAAGAATTTCTGAACGGACCATTTGAGGTTTAATTCATTCAATCGAGTATCCAAACATGGAAAACAATATACAGGGTGATTCAAAAGTACTTTTACAAACTTCAGGAGGTGATTCCTCCCAATATTCTGATATGAATTGTTTCAATAAATATATATCCGGAAACGCTTTGTTTCCAAGATACAGGGTGTTGAAGTTTTATTTTTATTTTAGTTTTTTTCAAATTACTTCCGAAATAGTGACCTTAATTGAACGAAAATTGGTATTAAGAGGTTTTTTGAGGAGTCAAATTCAAACCTGATGTTATCATCACTCTCACTCGTGGGGGGCGCCACCCACACGTCTTTTTATTTTTTGAAGATTCATAACTTTTTGAGCGTACTTCCAGCACATTTTTCAGTAAAAAAATCAATTATTCTATCATATCTACGTGAAAAAAACTACCCTTGTTACAAGTCGCTATAAGTAACCGTTTTCTAGATATTTGGATTCGAAAATTTCAAGTCGATTATTTGATAATCGATGCGTGTTGAAGTTATTACCATTATTTTGCATTTTTCACAAGAATGCTTAGGAAATCAATTTGACGTTCAAGTTAGTAGTTTCCATTTATTTTTACTCGTTTGAAATAGTTATTTTTGTATCAAGGGTGCAAAATCTGTATTTGTTTTAATGAAATTTGCAAGAAATATCAACATTTTATTTCAAGAAGGGAAACAAAATTGTATTCAAATAAACTGTTCAAAAAGTCCACCTTCAGCGAAGATACAGGCATCCAGTCTTCTAGTCATTGAATATTGTACTCGCTCAAAAATTATTGGTGTGTTTCTTATTGTTTCACAGGCGTCTACTATTCGGTTTCTCAAATCTTCCTTGTTCGCTACTGGAGTTTTATAAACTAGTTACTTCAAATGTCCCCAAAAATGAAAATCTAGCGGGTTTAGATCTGGGGACCTTGGTGCCCACGCCTGGTTAGGTTCTTCTACACATCTACCGATCCATCGATTTGGATAGACAGTGTTGGAATTCCCTGGCTACAACGCTAAAAGGGCTAGAGCCATATCATGCATAAACCACATGCGGATACGAATTTCTAATGGTACATTCTGAAGTAGTCCCGGCAATTCATTTTCTAAAAAGTCTCTGTAAGTTGCGCCATTCAGTCGGAACGGAAGAAAGAAAGGACCTATCAAGTAATTATCAATTATTGCCGTCCACACATTTACAGAAAATTGATACGCGTGCGGATTTTCTAGAGCCCAAACATGGTTGTTATGAAAGTTTGTGATAGCATTTCGGGAGAGGTTTGCTTCGACCGTGAAGAGTACATATCTTAAAAATTGAGGATTTCCAGCCAATTTTCTCAAAAACCACTGGCACATAGTAATGCGTTGGGGAAAGTCTCGTGGCAAAAGAGCTTGTACCCTTTGAATATGGTATGGATAAAATTGTTGATCGTCGATAATTCTCCAAACTATGGACTGAGTAGAATTGAGAGTATCAGCAATTATTCTTGTACTTGTTTCTGGATTCTCCTCGAGAGCGTTCAAAACAGCTTCTTCCAATTATGGGTGGTCTCTCAATAATATCGTCTGCCCTCTTGAAACGACCTTTTTCTGCCAAACGACGGTGGAGACTGGTAAATGTTGGAGCTGAAGGCAGTATTCGATTAGGAAATCGCTCCTGGTAAATACGTCTGGCTTCGCGCACATTGCCATCCGCAAGGTCATTAACGAAATGCATACCGGCTGAATGAGCATTATTGTTTAAATAATCAATTTTTTCAAAATTAGTGTTTTAAAACTCACAGACACTTAACTGTCACATAATATGTAATTACCAAAACTACTTACTTGAACGTCGAATTCATTTACCAAGCATTCTTGTGAAAAATGCAAAATAATGTTAATAACTTCAACACGCATCGATTATCAAATAATTGACTTGAAAGTTTCAAGTCCAAATATCTAGAAAACGGTTGCTTATAGCGACTTGTAACAAGGGTGGCTGTTTTACGTAGATATAATGGAGGAATATATTTTTTTACTGAAAAGTGTGCTAGAAGTACGCTCAAAATAGCTATGAATCTTCAAAAAATAAAAAGACGTGTAGGTGGCGCCCCCTACGAGTAAGAGCAATAATAGCATCAGTTTCGAAGTTGACACCTCAAAAAACCACTAAGTAACAATTCTCGTTCAATTAAGGTCAGTATTTCGAAAGTTATTAAGAAAAACGAAAATAAAAATAAAACTTCAACACCCTGTATCTTGGAAACGAAGCGTTGCCAGACATATATCTATTCGAACCATTCATATTAGAATATTGTAAGGAATCACCTCCTGAAGTTTGTCAAAGTACTTTTGAATCACTCTGTATGTTATTGAATTTTACTTGGTACCCGCTCACAACAGTCACAGAAGTTCAGATTCATCTTTCTTGGGAACTGTCTAATGTGAATGAGATTTGATTTTTCTTGACCAGGAATTTAAATAATTAAAGTTCAAGTTTAAAGTTTCAGAGTTTTATGGTATCATAGGTTGAGTGGAAGAAAGCACTTGTTCGACTCACCACTGGGTTCGAATCAGAGCTAACTCTGCCATTTGATAGTTTTGATTTAGTCACATGTTCCTTCTGTTCAGCATTCGTCTATCAATGAAAGCGATTATTATTATTATTATTTGGAGAATGTTTCTTGTACAGTGTGAGTTTATATACAGAAACTGATAGAGAATGAGTAAGGTGAATACATTTCAACTTCATAAATACAACTTCATTCTCTAAGCAAATGTTTGAAATAATTTTCACGTTATTAATTGAACTTCAACCCTTGCCTTCGCAATAAGAGTTAACTTGCATTTTTTAGGAAAGTTAATTTTGTAACTTTGAAAGACTAATAAAATAGCTTGTATTTTATTGGACTGGGTGAGGTATTATATACGATATTTAGCGATTTACCTATTAATCTATCTCGGAAACTCAGAACATTGGAGGACTACTCCACACAGATTACAAACTTTCGGTAAACACGCAAAAAACTAAATTTATGGTTTTCTGAAATGACCGATATCTAAATAACTATTACCTTAGGTTTCCTATCTTCAACGAACCTCTGGAAGTAGTGAAAAAATCCAACTATCTTGGTATCGAATTATTTTCCTCCCTTTTCTGGAAATGGGCAAAACAGCTACTATGAATGCTAATCAATCGGTCGGAGCAGTCATAAACTTGATGACTAGCTCCAAAGTGATCGCTTGGGATTCTAGAATGAAATTATACCAGAAAATTGTTTTATCTTCCCTGTCTTATAGTATTGGAGTTTGGAGCTTGTGATATGCAGACATACTGGAGCGCTCTCAAGTAGGATTTTTTCAACGATTACTGCCTCTCCCATGGAATACTCCTGACTATATCGTTCGCCTGGAGACCTACCTATAAAACTGAGTTATATTATCTTGAAGGCGGCTTTTTCAAGGCCTGATGACATTAGATACATCTGTCCGGATTGCATATTTTGGACACTAGATATAACTGGATGGGACAAAACAAGGACTGGTGGTCAACATATCTAAAAGAGATACGCTTCTTGCTCTACTGGCGTATCGTAGTAAGCTATTGAACGACGATTTAAAGAGACCCGCGAACTGATTCCAATCCACTTTACCAAGACCTCTCTCTGCGAATCAACGTTAAGACTTATCTAGAACCCTCCTCACCCATGTGAGTTGTCAGCGGATCTCCCAATTAGGGACCTGCAGCAAAAATCCCTGAGATTCACATCTGGTGGCCTAGTTTACATGATAGATACCGAGGTGACTTGTTCAATGCGTAAATTCCACGAAATTGAATCCCTAGAACATGTTCTGCTGGCTTGCCCAATATACAGGGAAGTACCGGAAAATTATCTTTTAAGGCAATTGAACAGCATTGTTGATATCACTCTACTATTGAACTATGGAACAATAATGGAGCAATGGTACACTCGGTGATGAACATGCACAAACTAAGATCCTTCATCTCAAATGATTGACACCCTTATCAATCGCTACATATACTCATTTTTGACTAACCTCCTGTCTTGCCATGTACTGCTATGCTACAAACATACTGAGTGTGGCCGGGAAGTTCAGTGTTTTCTCGTAGCTCTCCGCAAATTTCTTATTATTTTTCACAATGCGCTTTTGTAAAAAATATATTCAATCTTACTTATTCTCTATCGCTACTCATGTATCAAAATTATAAGTATCCGCTTTGCCCACACCCGTATTATTTGTTCCACTCCAACCCTTGTAATAAGAATTGTAATTCATTTTCATGCAATAAATGTACGATCTATCTATATCCATTATACAGGGTGTTATGTTATAAGTGTCCGATATTTTACCGGACGATTCCTCAGTTATTTATAAGGTGAAAAGTTCATATGAGCATGGGTCCGCAAGGCTTTCATTTTTTAGACCAAGGTGTTGAACATTCATTTTTATTTTGATTTTTCGTAAATGATTTTCAAAATAATGTCGATATCTGCACGAAAATTGGTATTTGGGGAGAGTTTTTGATATGAGAAATTCAAATTTGATTTTAGATTGGCCCTTAATTGTAGGGGGCGCTGCCTACAGGTCTGTCTGTCTGTCTCTTTTGGGGAGTCACAACTTTGTCGTGCATGCATGTATCACATTTTCTAGAAGAAAAATAGATTTCTCCATCATTTTCACGTGAAAAAGGTATGCTTTTCAAAAGTCGCTACTAGCAGCTCTTTTCGAGATATTTTGATTTAAATTATTCGATGCATCCAATCCTCTTTTCATTGATTCTCGAACTCTTTGAAAATAAAAGTATCAAGTACGCTAGTAAGTTTATTCCAATGTTTTTATTTGTGCTGTCATGTCAAAAATAATATTTCGACGCATAGATAAATGATTTGATTTATTATTATTGTGATTAGTTGTAAGAAAATGGTAAACTCTACCAATGCATAGTATGCTGACATACATTTCACATACGGACTAGCTAACGAAAATACATATGAGGCTAGACGTTTATATCAGCAGCGTTATCTGAACTGCACAGCTCCTACTTCAGAAACGTTTTCCTGAACTCACGCTTGTTTAGGGGGGACAACAATTTTGGATACAAGCTAGTCATCTGTCGGGTGCATATAGGACGGTATGAACCCCAGAAACCGAGGAAGCAGTTTTTAATCTGGTAGGAGAGCACCCGGAAACAAGCTCCAGAAAAATATCGCTGACGTTAAACATTTCTCATGTTCTGGCATGGAAAATTTTAATTGATAATTTGTTATATCTCTACCATATTTAAAGAGTTCAGGCACTAGTCCCTCGTGACTTTCCGTTACGTATCATCTGTCTTTGGTTCCTCCAATGCCTTATTCGAAATCCTTTATGTGAAAATCAAATCCTGTTCACCGACGAAGCAAATTTATCACGCAACGCTTCACGCAATTTTGACAACAATCATTCGTGGTCACAGGAAAACCCCCATGCGATACAGGAATCACATTCACATTTGGGCAGGAATCCTTGGAGATTATGTTATAGGTCCATTCTTCATTCCGGGAAGATTAAACGGACAGACATATCGTCATTCTCTTGAAGAAGATTTGCCTGACGGTGCCCCGGCAGATTTTAGCACCCTGTATATACAAAATGAAGGCCTTGCGGAGCCATGCTCATATGAACTTTTTACCTTATAAATAACTGAGGAATCGTCCTGTGGAATATCGGACACTTATTACATAACACCCTGTATATGATATTATCCCTGTACACTAGGTATGAGATTCGCCCTTCTGCCGATTCGTTACCCCTCTGAAATGTATGTCAAGCAATACGCGCCTTAATTTAGCTCTTCTTGGTGCGAACTTTTGTCGAATATTCCTGATGATTTCTGCATGAATGAACTCTATTTTCCGCGTGCCCGGAATTTCGTGAAATGAAATTCTGCGGGGTATGCATCACCTGACTCTTGCTGGTACGTCGAATATCATTGCAGTTGAACAAATTCTTTACACATGAATAAATCAATGATTTCTCCTAGTGACTTTATATTTGTCCCATTCTACATCGACATCGGAGATATATATATAGGGTGTTTTCGAAGAGTTTCGTTTATATATTCAGTTATAGCTCTTGCCTTATTCATGGTAGATTTAAATTCTGGATCATGGGTTCTTTTCATAAACCAATACACAAAATTTTCTATATCCCCGGCTGTCCGAAATTTAATTTTAGCTGGAAATTCACCGATTCTTCCATAAAAAAATATAAGTCTTCTTCATCAAAACATTCAGTGCCTAAAAACCAGTACGAACGAATTGGAAAGTAATGGACTATGAAATTAACTTCTTGTGTATTACTGAACATTGGTGTTGTGAAGAAGAACTGAAAGTTAGTGAAGTCAATGGTTATAAACTAATATCGAATTTCTGCCGTGAAAGAGGTAGAAACGGTGGTACGGCTATTTACTGCAAAGAGGGTATTGACGGTCACTCAAGAAAAGACATTTGTGACTTATCAGTTACTAATAATTTTGAATGTGCTGGCGCCGAATTTCATCTGGACAACTCCTTATACCTTATAGTTTGTATATATCGCCCCCCAAATGGGGATTTACCGTTGTTTTTTGAGGAAATGTCTGTCCTACTTTCTCTACTTTTGAGAAGTAACGGCTTGTTTATCATAGCAGGAGATTTTAATTTGAATGTAAGAGCAGGATCGAAAGAAAAATATGAATTCTTAGGTATCTTAAACTCCTTTGATGCTGTCCAAACCATTAATGAATACACTCGTGTTATAAACAGATCTGGAACGTGTATTGATAATATTATTGTCAGAAAGGAACTTAAATATACCTCAAATATTATAGACACTTGCCTCTCAGACCATCGAGCCCAACTCATAACTATCAAACAGCCTATATCGACCAGAAGCAAAGATTTCATTCATAAAAGAATATTCTCAGATAAGATATTGAACATTTTATATCAGAAATTGGACGACTCACCTGGCATGAGGTTTTGAGCGAAGCTGATACTAACTCGATATGGAATATATTCGTTTTTTCGCATCAAAAAAATCAAAAACAAGCCAAAAAAACGAAATTCGGATGTTCAATGAAGAAATCAAAAGAATGAATGAAAAAAATAGCACCTTGCAGATAATGGCTGTTGGTAATGAAAAATTCAAAAATATATATAATGAATACAGGGAATCCTACGGATTACTTCTAAATGAAACAAAAAGCGACCATTACAAAAATATGATTCAAGAAAGTGACAATAAATCAAAAACCACTTGGAATGTAATCAATATTCTCAATAATAAGACTGCAAGCAGCACAGCTGTTTTACCTGATGAGTATATGGACGGGATAAGCTTAGCAAATGATATCAATGGGCATTTTGTGAATTCTGCGCCCGTGTTGGAGAGTCCAATATTAAGTAACAACAGAAAAATTACTTTGAATAAAATGAATCCCAACTCAATATTTCTGTATCCAGTAAAGGAAGAGGAAATAATTCTAGCAAGCTGTAAACTGAAAAATAAAATGAGCAGTGGTATCGATGATATACCACCAAAAATTTTAAAAATGTGTATTCCGTCCTTATCACCAGTTCTTTGCCACATCTTCAATGCGTGCCTAATATCTGGTACCGATCCAGATCAAATGAAGTTGGGTGTAGTAATATCCCTATACAAAAAAGGCGAACATAATGACATGACTAACTACAGACCAATTAGCTTGTTATCAGCTTTTTCAAAGCTATTTGAAGTGATCATATCAATGAGAAGTATCGGTTTTTTCAACGCACACCGTTTGCTTAATGATTTCCAGCATGGATTTATCAAAGGAAAAAGTACAGAAACGGCTTTGTTCAAGTTTATAGACGAAATTCAACACTTAATTGAACAAGTGCATGTGGTATTTTCCTCGACCTTAGTAAGGCGTTTGACTGTGTTGACCACTCCATTTTACTCCGAAAGCTTTTCAATTACGGAATCAGAGGAAATGCCTTGGATCTCTTAAAATCTTACCTAACTAACAGGAAACAAAAAGTATGTATTAGGAAACAAAATACTGAGTTCTTCTCGAGCTTTACTGAAATCGAGAAAGGCGTACCACAGGGAAGTGTGCTTGGTCCTTTACTTTGTATTATATATATAAATGATTTCCCAGATATTTTCAAACAATCAAGTAATACAGTCGTGAGTTATGCAGACGATTCCAATGTCATTCTACCCATTATCAGACACCTTATTCGGGAGAACTCAATTTAAAACAACTTTTCTAAAGTTTCAACATATTTTAGTACTAACATGTTATTATTAAACACCGCTAAAATAGACTGCATGATTTTTAAAACTGTCCAAAATAATATCACCTTCCCGGAGAATATTCAGCTCGGAAACGATGGTACATCTTTTACAACCAGTACAAAACTGTCAGGAATCTATATAGATGACAAATTAAACTATGGAATACATATTGAAAATCTCGCAAAAAAACTGGCGAGTAAATGTTATGCAATTCGAATTTTGAAACGTCACTTAAAATTAGATGCACTGAAAACGGCATATTATGGGATTGTTTATCCCTTTCTAAAATATGGAATATTAGTATGGGGAGGTAGTACACAACTGGAACGAATTTTTATCATGCAAAAACGGATATTGAAGACTATGTTGAAAAAGATTCTTGTCGTAATACTTTCAGATGTATCAAAATGCTTAGCGTTTATGCCATTTACATATATGTTTGTGTTCTTTTTGTGTACGATAATGAAGCAAATTTTGAAGAAAACAGATTCATACATGAGTATTCTACCAGGCAGAAATCCAATTTTATTATTCCCAAGCATAGATTGACAAATACAGAGAAAGGGCCACATTATGCATCCATCAAATTCTATAACAATTTACCGTTAATCATTGAAGAAGCTCGCTCAAGACAAATTTTTAAAAAACATGTTTTTGATCTGTTGTGTGACATCGAGCCATATTCATTACAGGAATTCAAGGAGAAATAATTTTACTACAGCTGAATAAAATTTTCAATCCATCTTACACCTATGACTGTGATATATTTATATATTATTAATTTTTTTTTCAATACATGTTGTAATTACTTTTACTAGGAAGGATTTCTAGTTATAAGTGACTTTTGTATTTTTTATATTGTATATTATTGTCCGACTTGAGTTTTCAACTGTTTAAATTGAAAGCTTCAAATAAATCTATCTATCTATATATCTATAGAATTGTTGCCTAGATTAGTTCACAGGGTGCCCCTGATGATACTGCGATCATTTCACTTCAGGATGGTGTTCGGTATGTAGAGTCAAAAATACTTAATACATATATCAAAAACATCTGATTAGGTTATTAGCCTTGTTACTGGCTTTATAAGGTTTATTGGCGTGGGTTAGTTTCCTATTATGAGGAATGGTTTTTTCTGTACAGCGTGATGATTGGTGAAAAATGATTGCTCCTAGTGTATGGATCAATCTAAAAGAGCTGAAGGAAAAGCAGCTTTGGGTAAATTATCTCAGCTCCCAGGAGGATTGAAAATTCTCTCAAAGAATATCTCATGAAGTTTCCATTGAAATTATAAAGAAACTACATTAGCGATTCATCTACCTTGATAAATGAATGTTTCAAAAGTAAAAGAATGTTGAAAACAATGAAAAACTTATAACGCGAATAATCATCATTTATCTCCAACTAGTTCAACTGGCTTGGCTTGGCAGCGATCGGAAATTAATGATTATTGACTGCGGGGCTGTTTGAACTATTTGAATAATTATCGAGTTCAATTATTGAAAAACATATGACCTTATAACTTTTCTAAATGGTGTGTTCTACATGCCCTCTTAAGGAACGCATTATGTTTGGGCACACCCTGTATTTCATGACGATCATGACTCATCTCGCACGAGTATGAGCGGTAGGCAAGTACCGCAATTCTACAATGATATTCTTCATATGGCACACTGAAAATCAACAAATCAACGATATTTTCGTCTTTTATCACTCTAATTTTAGATAATACAGGAAGAATACAGGAAGTCTGATAGACTCCAGATCTACTTGTTGCGGATTTTTTTCCAATGCGGAGTCACTGTTTGTTTCAATTGAGTATTGAATAGGAAATGAATAGTGCCGCCGCTGGGATTTTCACTCATAAATAATATTCAACGAGAAATATGGCGAACTTCAACTTGTTTTCAGAAAATCAAATCAGTCAGTAGCTTCTGTATTTCGTTTTCTCCAAAAATGATTTAAACATTTCTATCTTAGGTCAACGAACGATTCATAAAATTCGCTCTTTTTTTCAAAGAAATAGGCATTGTAAAACGGAGGTGAACATCGCATGAGAATTTCAAATACATGAGATAGGATTCCATCAAAAATCAGATGAATTATTTTCCTGCAAATCATATTTGTAGCATTCGTTTATGCACGATGTGCGTAATGGGACGATTCCGACGATTTTTTCCACAGGTGTGTGATTATGTTACCTTTCAACCGTGTATGTGACGTTATCAATCTTATTTGAATGTTGCAGTCAGTTGACTATTTTTGAACATGGATGCTGTCTGAAATGATGCTGAGCAAATATTACTTCAATTACATTCCTCCTAATAGTGAGAAAGCTGAATGAGTTACTGTTGATATTCTGCCCTCGATACCAAAAGGAAGACATCGAGCAAGAACCACTCGCAATCTCCACCCCAGAATACCATCAAAATTAAACAGAAATGATAAGTATACAGTTCTTCTCAAAAATCCCCCCCCACCCTCTTATTTTTGGAACGATTATACATAAACAAGTGAAATTTGGAAACTGAATATAAAAGGTTATAAACTTCCCTACTAGTAATGATAGATGACGGAATCGTCAAAGATGACGTCACAAGGCCATTGTGACCAATAATTTCAAATGGAACCCTACGGCAAGCGACACCTCTTTCAAAAGGTATCGAAAAAACCTATTCAATGATACTTATTTTGTTTGTGTTCATGGCAGTTTTAATGGCTCATTAGTAAACATTAAAATTTAAATTCTATTCAGTATGATATCAATTACAGATTTAAGAATCAGTATCTGCTTGAAGAAATTGCTCGAAGGGACCTCCATTTACTTCCTGACAGTGAAATATCCAATTTTTAAACTCTTCTCATACTTTTGCAAATGTGTCTGCGGAAACAGCCTCACATTCTGCAACAATACGTTGTTTTAAAACGTCAATATTGTCAGGTTCAGTGGCGTAAACCTTCGATTCAAGGTACCCCCACAGAAAAAAATCCAAAGGTGTGAGGTCTGGTGATGGAGCTGGCCATTCCGTTGAACCTCGTCGTCCAATCCATCTACCACGATACTCCTCATCCAAATACCGTGTTACTACACCGTTATAGTGTGGAGGAGCACCATCCTGTTGGAATGTTATTTCCAAATTGCCGAATTCACCTGGATTATCTTCCAAAATTTCAAAGATTAACGGTTCTATTGCGTTTTGCAACATCTCCAGATAAACCTCACCAGCTAAATTAGTATTTAAAAAAAGTGTCCCAACGATGTGGTTTCCCAGGATACCTGCCCAAACATTCACCTTCTGGGGAAATTGGGTATGTGTTTCACGAAACAGGTGAGGATTTGTGTCACTCCAATACCTCACATTCTGTGTATTTACATTTCCATTTAGATAGAAATTACTTTCGTCACTAAAACAAATTGTTTTGACATAGGCTGGCTGTTGGTTAATTTTAGTTTCCATATTTTCACAAAATTCTAGTCTTTGGTCTGGGTCGTCGTCTGAGAGTTGATGAACCATTTTTAATTTTTATGGATGAAATTTGTTTTTTTTCGAGACCCTGTGTACCGTACTTCGACTGACTTCACAGGTAGATGCAACGTGAGTTGTTGAAGAAGTAGGATTAACTATTACTTCTGCCAGTGTATCAATTTTTTTTATCATCAGAAATTTGTGGTCTGCCAGATCGTTTCGCATCATTAATACTACCCGTTGTTTCAAACTCACGAAGAAGCTCCCTTAAAAAAGTCCTCGAAATGGGGCGATCGGGAAACCTCTCATTAAAAATGCGTTCTGCTGCATGAATATTTTGTCCAGTTTCACCAAGAATTAGGATCGCTGCTACTTTATCACCTAAAGCACGTACCATTTCGCTTCTTGAAGCACTTAAACGTTCGGCTCACAACAGTTTGACAAATTATTAAAATGTACAAGAATATTAAAAGTACCAAAAGCTGCTAAAACAGTTGAACGTTCGATCAACAGTACACAAATTTTTAAATGTACAAAAACTTGGACAATTACAAAAACGTCGAATTAGGGAGACTAACAAAAACGTCAGCTTATTTGACAACTATCCAGAGGCGGAGCTTGAATTTTGAATTTTAGTATCACCTGATTCAATTCATCACAACTTTGCGTTTTTCAAAAGCAAGTTGCCAAAGCTGCCATAAACACAAACAAAATTAGTATCATTGAATAGGTTTTTTCGATACCTTTCAAAAGAGGTGTCGCTTGCTGTAGGGTTCCATTTAAAATTATTGGTCGCAATGGCCTTGTGACGTCATCTTTGACGATTTCGTCATCTATCATCACTAGTAGGGAAGTTTACAGCCTTTAATATTCAGTTTCCAAATTTCACTTGTTCATGTATAATCGTTCCAAAAATAAGGGGGGGGTAGGGGACTTTTGAGAAGCACTTATGAAAAATAATAATTACCCATAATCAATGGCTGAAAAAATAGTTCATGTAAACAAACCTTCTAAAATGATGAAAAACACAAATAAAATCAACTATAATAAAATTATTTGGATAAAAAAAGATTTTAATATTCCACATTTATAAAACGGACTAAAAATTATAAAATAATTTCTCCTAGTCCTATACGGTTTATTTTCACAATAATTTCGTTGTTATATTGAGTGAATATTTGGAAGGCAGTTACATTGAGTGCATATTCACTCATCGATCATTCAGCTATGAAGATGTTGTGTTACCCTGACCCTACTTTTTGTGCTCCGCAAGAAAACGAACAAACGGACAGACAGGAGTTAATATTGCATTGTCATCCAGTTCTGTGCTATTTCTGAAGTTTCAAGCCTCTAGCCCAATAGGAAGTTAGTTTAAAATCGATTGCAAGATTTGTACCGGACATACACGAAAGCGACCCAATATAAACGCGGTAAAATAACGTACGTCAAGAATCCCTCTGGAAAACTAGCACTCGGGAAAAACCAGGAACACCATCAGAAAACGATTTTTTCACGTAAAAAAACAAGAACTCGTTCAGAGTTCCATCTTATGTGGTATACGAAAGTGATTGTGGAAACTGCACGAAATGCTTTATAGGCCAAACAGCACGTTATTTGAAAACAAAGATATCGAAACAAGAGATAAAAAAATACTATCAACCCTACTGCTCTAGTTGAACACGCTAGGGGAAATGGCCACAACTCTGATTTTTCGTGTCCTGCGATTCTCGATGTTCAATCCTTTTTGTCAAAAAGACTCCTTAGTGAAACGATCCTCATATTCTAAGGAGATAGTGTAAAACCAGAAGAGGCATAGAGGGATTGAAAACTACGTTTTTAATTTTGATCACACAGATCTTGAAATAATTCATTAACCTTTTTTTTTATTACGTTATCACACTCTAGTGTATATGTTCATCAACATATTATCTTTTTGGAAAAGTTTTGATACTCATCTATCTGGCAGCAATTTCCAGAAATATTCTTGATTGTAAAGAAGTCATTCAGATTCGATTTTTTGGCAGGGTATGTTGGCTTTTCTGTTTATATAGCTACACAGTCATACTTGAATTCGCACATAATTAGAAGAGTGGAAAAAAAAATATTTAGCTTTGTGTAATCGATTTTTCCTATAATATAATAATTCTTGAAGGAAATATAATCTAACAAATTGACAACTTTTTCGGTGCAAGTTTGTTACGAGAAATTCAAATAGAAGCAGTCGCTCCAACTTTGTAATCTCTCGGTCTTGATAACAAATCCGTAGAATAATGATAGGAACCATTTGTTACTTAGCTGGATTATTCTTCGAAATACAGTTGGAAACGTAGATTTCAGAATTCATTTAATAATTCTGAAATAGCTACCAACAAAGTTAACGAATCATGTGCCAGGAAAAATTAAAATGTATCATTGGAAACAAAAACAGATATTCAATTTCTTATTTCCTCAAACAGCTGCCATTTTGAAACAACTGGACCGATTGGGCCTATCTCCAAACTTGTCCGAGGCATCGATAGAAAATATTTTTATGCCGAATTTAATTCCATTCCGTTGTGAAATGTGGCATCCACAAATTTCTATATATATATATATATATATATATACATATATATATATATATATATATATATATATATATATATATATATATATATATATATATATATATATATATAAATATATATATATATATATATATATATTATTTATTATAATTTCTCATTCAGTCAATTCATATAATTTCTCTTAACGACGTTTCGACATGGTTTTGTCATCATCAGGTTAAAAACTAAAATTAAAATATGGAGTTTGAGACATATTTAACTTAACACAATATTGAAATGTATGCACAAAAATAATTCTTTAAAAACATATGGTTCGAAATATAACACGTTATTTAACTCAATATAAAAATATCTGTGATATATATGAGTATTCACTTACAAATTATTTCATTTGAATTTCTGCGTTCGCATCGTACGAACGTTATTGTAGGTGTGTGACTGCGAAGTCGAAGTTATCGGGAATGGTTTGTTTATCTTTCATGCATTTTTACCCTCTTCATAAGAACACCGGATTGTTTATATGAGCCGGACTGTATTTTTTTGGTATCATGTAAAGATCAGTTTTTATTATTATTACTATAAACAAAGTTTAAAAAAGGTTGTTATAAGTCTGGCTTAAGTTTTTGATATCATTTCTATTGTTAATGCAATTGGGGTCTTTTTTAATATGTATCATTTCAAGGAATGTTCTTACTCTTGGGTACCTTTCTTTGGTCATAATTTCAACGTTGTTAGTGTCAAACTCATGTTGATTTTCGATTTCGTGTTTGGATAAGGCTGTTATGTAGGTTTTTGAGTATTTGTGGTCTTGTACTCGTTTCTGCAAATAATGTTTTGTTTGACCTATATAGGTACTTTGAAAGTCTTTACACGGTATTCTATATACTGTATGAGTTTGTTTTTTGGTATTTCTGGTTTTAATTTTGAATAAATGGTTTTGTTCGTATTTTTCAGTCGGTGCGAATTAGTTATGTTGTGTTTTTCCATTGTTTTATTCGATATTTTGTCTATGTATGGTAAAGGTACGTATGTTGTTGATTTCTTTTCTTTATTATCATTCTCATTGTAGATCGCATGTATTCGTTTTTTTATTGTTTTTTCTGCAAAGTGTCTGGGGTAATTATTTTCTTTCAATATATTCTTGTTTCTTTCTATATTACTTCTCCTGAATTTTGGGTTAGCAAGCTTTATAGCATTTATAATATTTGAAAGAATTTCTGAGAAGGAATTTTGATGAATTGTAAGTGGCAGATTGAATATTGCTGACAATAGGGCGAAGGGGAATTCCAGTTTTGTGTAGTTTGGGCAAACCAGAAATTCTTTCAAATGTTATTGTAATGTAAATGTTATTGTAATGTAATGTAATGAAAAACTCCTGGGAATTTGTGGAATTTATCCGCAATGTAACAGTTCCACAAAATCATATAATAATCTCTCTGGATATAGTTTCTTTATATACGAATATGGATACAAAATTAGCGATAGATATCATAAGGGAAAAATGGCATGAATAATAAAATTAATAAAACAATGGAAAAACACAACATAACTATTTCACACCGACTGAAAAATACGAACAAAACCATTCATTCAAATTTAAAACCATAAATACCAAAAAACAAACAAACTCATACAGTATATAGAATACCATGTGAAGACTGTCAAAGTACTTATATAGGTCAAACAAAACAATATTTGCAGAAACGAGTACAAGTCCACAAATACTCAAAAACCGACATTACAGCCTTATCCAAACACGAAAAAGAAAATCAACATAAGTTTGACACTAGCAACGTTGAAATTCTGACCAAAGATACATATTAAAAAAGACCCCAATAGCATTAACAACAGAAATTATATCAAAAACTTAAGCCAGATTTATAACAACCTTTTTTAAACTTTGTTTATAGTAATAATCATGAAAACTGATCTTTACATCCTACCGAAAAAATACAGTCCGGCTCATATACTAGAACTCAATATAAACAATCCGGTGTTCTTATGGAGAGGATAAAAATGCATGAAAGATAAACAAACCATTCCCGATAACTTCGACTTCCCAGTCACACACCTACAATAACGTGCGTACGATGCGAACGCAGAAATTCAAACAAAATAATTTGCAAGTGAATACTCATATATATTACAGATATTTTTATATTGAGTTAAATAACGTGTTATATTTCGAACCATATGTTTTTAAAGAATTATTTTAGTGCATACATTTTAATATTGTTAAATATGTCTCAAACTTCATATTTCTTATTTTAGTGTTTTAACCTGAAGATGACAAATACCATGTCGAAACGTCGTTAAGAGAAATTATATGAATTGACTGACTCAGACCTTCATTCCGAGAAATTGAAGAAAATATATATGTGGTCAAGAAACTAAAGAATATATATATATATATATATATATATATATATATATATATATATATATATATATAAACAGAAAAGTATCTCGACCGGCTTATTATTATAGAATGAATATCTATCGGGGTTTCGGTCTTGAAGAAGGTACACTCATTTTTACTACCCGAGCTTTCGCAAATCTTTATTTGATTTTTCCAGGGCTACAAAGTAAAAATATAGACAATAAAATATTTAAGTAATAATAGTATACATACTGTGCAATTTGAGATTTTCTTTGGACATCAAAGCTTAGGAACATATTATATAATCAGAAAAGTAGAAAGGAAAACTTAAAAAATGTTGTGACATGAAAATTTGATGTCTCACAATAATTTATTATGGATGTCAAATAAAATAAGGTATATACAGTGGTATATTAATTTAGGTGTTTTCAAATGAAGAATGGGTTTTTGGTAAAAGGAGGTACGAGTAAATTTTACTCAAGTTATCAATATCAGTTTTTTATTCATATTATCAGATTGTAATTTTATTTCAACCATTTCTAAAAAAAGGCTTTTATTAAATTTTTTTCAATATGTAAGATTTTGGCACAATCATAATTCATGATGTGATCGTTGTCCATGACATGTTTCGTTATTTATTATTACCTAAATAATTTAATGTCCATATTTTTACTTTGTAGCCCTCGAAAAAGCAAATAAAGATTTGCAAAAAAGAGTATACCTTCTTCAGGTCCGAATCCTGATATAGACATTTGAACTGATTTTTGGGTCCCAGGGACCATGATCGGCGAAGATATATCAAATTTTTTCGAAAGTCTTGTTGTGATGACGGGACCCACAGGTAGTATTTCCATTTAAATCTACCTAAAACTTGTCTTTTATCCATTACTTTAACTCCAAAAGTAATGTCAATGGAAGATTCGTAACTCTAATTTCAAAAATATTGATTTATATTAACGTTCATTCCAACTTCCAGTTTTCTTTTTTCTCGTCTACTAAAAATTGAAAAATGGGATGAAATCAGTGAACTGCGGTTATTCTTGAAAAAAACGATGCTTACACCCATTTCTCATGAAAGAGAAGGCAGCATAAGATGAAAAATGCATGTATGGACTCGAAATTACGGAACTTCTCTCGAAAATTTGGTCCAGTGCCAACATTAAAGTGCATTATACACATGCAATTTAAATTTTTGTCGCATTTGCGGTTCCACATTAACATTAATGTGGTGTTTTATGGCTGTTTGGAGTTCAAATCTCAAAACAATGAAAAAAGGGTGAATATTTTATGCATCTGATGGCATTGAACGGAGATGGCAATCACTGACCAGAAAAAATACGATTTTATCGTAAAAAATTTAAAAGTGAGGATTTTTTCGGGAAAGCAATTATTTTAGTTGTTAACTGGCGCCTGAAAAACATTATTCTATATGTACCGGGTGACACAGGATATCGGCCACCCCTGTAACTACTGCATTCGTGAACGGATTTTTCTGAAATTCGGTACAGTTATATAAGCAACCATTTCGGATTTGATCACATTACAATCCAATATGGCGGACCTCCGGTTTTTCTACAAATGCCAGCAACTATGTCTTTTAAATAGAACACCCTGTATATTTTTACATATTCAAGTTCAACAGGTCAAAACAAGTCCAAGCCTTATGTCAAATGTAATTTTTTTTTTCAATTGAAATTAAAATTGTTTTTTCATTTTACCTCGTGGATAAATGAGATTTGGTCGGAGCTATTCACAATGAGTCGCAATTAACAGAAAAACAAAATTTTTTCTGAAAAATTATTTTTTGTGTCACTTACTGGTTAATCAGTTCAGTCACATCACATTTTGATCAAAAATTCATTTTTTTCAAATGAAACCCCTATGGGCCACCTACCTGTCTCTCTAGAACATTCATTAAGGAAAAAAATGACATATCATTTTTGTATCTCGGTGCAGTAACAAATTGTATAAATTAAAAAATATACAACTAGTTCATGAGTTTTCTGGCAGTTCGAATAATTTTTCATCTTAGTAAGCTGTGGAAAACAACATTTCTGCATCTTGCCAACTAATTGTGTAAGTTATACTCATGAGCACGATAATGGTGTTTTTACACGCTTTATATTAGCTTCACTTGTATGTTTGTTTGTTTGTAACCGACTCCTTTGGGCGCGATTTTGACCCACTTCCAGGCGTCCGAATGATTTGAAATTTGGCAGGTGTACATAATTCCGGTGAGAATGCATTAAGAAATTTTTGTGTGAGAAAAAAACAAAATGGCGGCTCTAATATGGCGTACGAGTTTTGTGATTATGGTCCGATTCACTTCAAAATTGGTATCTGAGAGTTTTTATGGTCGGAAACTATGATTTTTTTGTCAAAATTGAAGAATTCAAAATGACGGCTCCAGGATGACGGCTTCAAAATGGCGGCCGAGTTTTGTGATTATGGTCTGATTCTATTCAGAATTGGTATGTGGGGGTTTTCAATGTCGAATATTATGGTTCTTCTGTGAAAATTGAAAAATTCAAGATGGCGGTTTCAAAATGGCCGCCGAGTTTTGTGATTATGGTCTGATTCTATTCAAAATTGGTATGTGGGGGTTTTTGGTGTCGAATATTATGATTCTTTGTAAAAATTGGAAAATTCAAGATGGCGGCCAAGTTTTGTGATTATGGTCTATTCAAAATTGGTATGTGGGGGTTTTTGGTGTCGAATATTATGATTCGTTTGTAAAAATTGGAAAATTCAAGATGGTGGCCAAGTTTTGTGATTATGGTCTGATTCTATTCAAAATTGGTATGTGGGGGTTTTTGGGGTCGAATATTATGATTCTTTTCAAAAAATTGGAAAATTCAAGATGGCGGCCGAGTTTTGTGATTATGGTCTGATTCTATTCAAAATTGTATGTGGGGGTTTTTGGGGTCGAATATTATGATTCGTTTGTGAAAATTGGAAAATTCAAGATGGCGGCCAAGTTTTGTGATTATGGTCTGATTCTCATTCAAAATTGGTATGTGGGGTATTTGGGGTATTTGAGTCGAATATTATGATTCTTTTGTGAAAATTTGAAAATTCAAGATGGCGGCCGAGCTTTGTGATTATGGTCTGATTCTATTCAGAATTGGTATGTGGGGTTTTGCGGTCGAATATTATGATTCTTTGTGAAAATTGAAAATTCAGGATGACGGCTTCAAAATGGCGGCCGAGTTTTGTGATTATGGTCTGATTCTATTCAGAATTGGTATGGGGGTTTTTGGGGTCGAATATTATGATTCTTTTGTAAAAATTGGAAAATTCAAGATGGTGGCCAAGTTTTGTGATTATGGTCTGATTCTATTCAAAATTGGTATGTGGGGGTTTTTGGGGTCGAATATTATGATTCTCTTGTGAAAATTGGAAAATTCAGGATGGCGGCTTAAAAATGGCGGCGCCGAGTTTTGTGATTATGGTCTGATTCTATTCAAAATTGGTATGTGGGGTTTTTGGGGTCGAATATTATGATTCTCTTGTGAAAATTGGAAAATTCAGGATGGCGGCTTAAAAATGGCGGCCGAGTTTTGTGATTATGGTCTGATTCTATTCAAAATTGGTATGGGGGGTTTTTAGGGTCGGAGATTATGATTACCTGATTCAATAAGATCATCCCATTTTTAAATTTGCAAAAAAATAATAAAAATAATAGTTTTTATAAATAAACCACACTAAAAAGTAGGAAATGAATAACAGTTTGAAAAAACTAAAAAACACGCTTTTATAGAAAACCAGACTAAAAAAATAGAAAATAAAAAATAAAATATTTTATTTAAAAAAAAGCGTGGAGTGCATGGTATCAATAATTATATAGTACACTACACACCGAGGCGATACCATGCTATTATTTCAAAGGTCATGGAAAAAGCCATCAACATCGAGCTCATGGAATATCTGGAAGACTCAGGAATTGTCAACGATAGGCAATATGGCTTCCGCCATCAGAGATCAACTGGTGACCTGCTCGCTTACGTCTCACATATATGGCAGCTATCTATTGAAAAGTATGGAGAAACTTTAGCTGTGGCATTAGATATCTCCAAGGCGTTCGATCGAGTTTGGCACCAGGGACTCCTCGCCAAGCTTCCGTCTTATGGCTTGCCCCCTCAGCTGTGTTCTCTGCTTGCTAGTTTTCTCTCAAACAGGTCTCTCCATGTAGTGGTCGATGGAGTTTCATCTGACACTCTACTCATAAATGCTGGTGTTCCGCAAGGATCTATTCTCGCACCAACACTATTTCTACTTCACATCAACGACCTGTTGAAAGCAACTACATGTCCAGTACACAGCTTTGCCGATGATAGTACCCTCCATACCGCTTTCTCTTCCAGGGCCCCTATATCAGCCCGTGAAACCAGAAATGAACGAGGAAGAAATGTTGATAATATAAATATGGACTTAGCAACAATTCTCGAGTGGGGATCTAATAACTTGGTAGAATTCAATGCAAACAAAACACAAGCATGTCTTTTCTCTAAAAAAGCCGATCTCACTGTCAACTTTGTCAGGAGTAACCATACCACTGAAGTCATCCATATCGATGCTTGGTATTACTATCAGCAATAACCTTTCCTGGGAAAATCACGTGAGGTCCATTGCCAAAAGTGCATCCCAAAAACTTGGTTTTTTGTTTCGTGCCAAGAGCTATTTCACCCCCACTCAGCTGCTTATGATCTATAAGGCACAGATCCGACCTGTCCTGGAATACTGTTCCCATATATGGAGCGCGGCACCTAAACATATCCTGAGGCTATTCAAAAAAGGGCAATTCGTCTCGTCGGTGATGCCACGCTTACAAACTCGCTCACTTGTCTGGAACACCGTAGAAAAGTTGGCGATTTGTCTCTATTTTATAGATATTTTCATGGGCGATGCTCTTCTGAAATATCAACAATCGTTCCTGCTTTGGCAGTCTCTTCGAGACTAACCCGTCAAGTTCAGTCATCACACCCCTTCGTGGTCACTTTGGAGACCTGCAGAACATCACTTTCCAAAGACTCGTTCATCCAACGAACAGCGAGGCTTTGGAACTCATTGCCTAGGGAGGTGTTCCCCGAGGCATACAACCTCCAGAAATTTAAGAAGAACACCAACTCCTACCTTCTTTCCCTTGGTTCCCACGATGTTCTCTGAACATCACAGGATATCCCTTTTCGTGGGAACCAGAACATAAAAAAATAAAAAAAAAATACCATGCACCCCACGCTTTTTTTTGAATAAAATAATGTTTTTTCTTATTTTCAATTTTTTAAGTTTGGTTTTCTATAAAAGCGTGTTTTTTAGTTTTTTCAAACTATTATTTATTTTTTAATTCTCCTAGCGTTTTCTCGACTGACATTGCATTGGTATTCCAATTCTCGCGTCGAAACGGTTGGATCAAAATCAACATAAGCAAAACATTCATTTCTGCCTCCTCACTTACGATCATCTTCTCCATTGTTGGGTTCTTTTGGGAATTTCCTCTCCACATGTTTTAAAAAAGTTCTTTGTGGGTGTTTTCTGTGTGGGTATTCTTCAGCGTATAACTGACAAGCGGCGACAATGTTTTCAAGACATTCTCCGTAAATTAATAACATATCAACCTGTTCACTTCTTGTGAACCTATAATTTTGATTTCACATTTCTATTAAACTAATTCCCGGAAGTTAACTAATTTTCGAGAGTTGAGATGAAAGATGACAGCGAAACACAATTAGTTGACAAGATTCAGAAATGTTGTTTTCCACAGCTTACTAAGTTGAAAAATTATTCGAACTGCAAGGAAACTCATGAACTAGTTGTAGATTTTTGAATGTATACAATTTGCTACTGCACCGAAAATGATATGTAATTTTTCTCCTCAATGAATGTTCTAGAGATACAGGTAGGTGGCCCATAGGGATTTCATTTGAAAAAAAAAAATTTTTGATCAAAATGTGATGTGACTGAATTAATTCATCGATAAATGACACAAAAAATAATTTTTCAAAAAAAAAATATGTTTCTCTGTTATGTGCGACTCATTTTGAATAGCCTTGACCAAATCTCATTTATCTACGAGGTAAAATAAAAAAACCAATTTTAATTTCAATTGTTTCAAAGAAATTACATTTGACCTAAGGTTTGGACTTGTTTTGACCTGTTGAACTTGAATATGTAAAAATATACAGGGTGTTATATTTGAAAAAACAAAGTTGCTGGCGTTTGCAGAAAAACCGGAAATCCGCCATATTGGATTGAAATGTAATCAAATCCGAAATGGTTGCTTATATAACTGTACCAAATTTCGGAAAAATTCGTTCACGAATGCAGAAGTTACAGGGGTGGCCGGATATCCTGTGTCACCCATATATGAATAAATCGAAGTAAAACTGATATGCTTATATGACTCATTAAAAAATCTATAAGAATTCATTTAACGAAATTAAAATTTCCTGAAAACAATGCCATTCAAATTTAGATGCAATACATTTTAAAATTATAATTAAATACAAATTCCAGTTTTGAGCGTAGAATTGACCTAATTCACTCAAATTATCTGATCACTGAAATTATAATTATCGAAATGTCAAATTGGTTTTGATGAAAATTTATTGAGATACCGCAATAATTCTACTGAATTAGACCCATTTCATTGTTACCTTCCCTCTCTAAATTAATTGAAAAGCTTGTAAAAAATAGAATGATGACTTTTTTGGAAAAGCATAACGTTATCCATTCTTTTCAATTTGGGTTCCAAAGATCTAAAGGAACTAGTGATGCTATTTTCAACCTACTACAGGATGTTTATATCAATCTTAACGATGGAGATGTTGTGGCAGCAGTTCTTCGTGATCTAACAATAGCGTTTGACTGTGTGAACCATAAAATCCTGTTGAAGGAATTAGAAAGGTATGGCTTCAGAGATATAGTTCTGAAGTGGTTTGAGTCGTACTTATCAGGCCGCACGCAAAGCGTGTCTCTTCAGAACAAATTATCGCAACAATTATTGATCAAATGGGGAGTACCTCAAGGATCAGTGCTTGGCCCAATTCTCTTTTTAATCTACATAAATGATCTAGCCTCAATAAAGATTACGGGAAAGTTTACTCAGTTCGCAGATGATACTACCATACTTTGGAACAATAGAAATGACGTTAATCTGCATCTACAAATCAATAATGATCTTATAAAGGTAAAACAATGGTGCGATGCCAATTTATTATCGTTAAACATATCGAAAACGAATATCCTCACCTTTGAAGGTCATCTGCCAGAACTGTATCTGGGTAATGAAGTTATTAGCAGTACAAGAACAAAGAAGTTTCTTGGCTTGTACTTCGACGAAAAGTTAAAGTTTGAGGACCATATAGAAAAGCTGGGCAAAAAAATAGCCTCTGGATGTTTTGCAGTGAGAACGACTTCGTGGGAACTTGGTAGGGATATGGCCAAAAAGGTATACCATGCGGTAATTGATTCTCATCTGAGATATGGAATCTGCTTTTGGGGGTCTTGTAGTGGATTTTTATTCGAATCTATTTTCGTATTGCAGAAAAGGGCAATTAGATACTTGTGCCGAGCTAAATTCAGTGATTCTTGTGAGCCCTTGTTCATAGAACAACGAATCTTGACCTTACCTTGTATCTATATACTAGAAACAATTTGCCTAATTCACAGTAAGTTAAGGGATCGAGTGTATGGCACCGCACAATATATCACAAGACAAACCCTAAATATAACCTTACCAATTCCAAGATCTGCACAAATAAAAAATTCCATTATATATAATGGCATAAAAATGTTCAATCATTCACCTAACGAAATTAAAACGATTAGGGATAAAAAAAAAACAAAAAGTCTGTGAGAAATGTTTTACTCGACAGAGCATTCTACTCGTTGGAAGAATTTTATTCTGTAAAATTTTAGATTTTATTTCAGTTTCTTCTTGTTTGTTATGCTTTTTAAATCGACTGATACGTATGGGTATTCACTTTGTATGTGCTATTCTGTTGATTCTATTTCATTCTAATTTATTCTATTTTATTCCATTTTATTTTTTATCATAATTTAATTAATTGTAGAGATCAGAATTCTGATTTCTGTATATACCCTTCTTTGTTATGTATAACTTATACATAATTTTTTAATAAACTGACGTCTAGCGACTAACATTAATATTGTTTGAAATTCATTTTATGTAATGTATGTTTTTGTATATATAGACTTCTACTTATATGAATAATTCGACGTGTAGTAACCTGCTCTACAAATTTTGTGTTATAATGACAAGGTAAATTCAATATATTTTTGAATATGTAACGAGGTATGTATAAAAAATAAGCATATATTCAATTGCTATTGATGTTCCTCTTTTTTCTTTTTTAATGTTTTTTTCACTTTGTCAATAGGAATTATCATTCTTCAGACATTAAAGTAATTTTGATTTGATTTGAATGATGTAGTGCTGGGAACATATATCTTAAATATATATTATCAAGATCTGGAGATTAAACAAATATTAAATATTATTAACCGCAAGTTGAACGTCAACTATTTCTAATGAACATTGTAGGCTGTCAGTTCAACGTTAAAAATATTATTTGTTTCCGATAATGTTCAGTATCGCTGAGCAGTCTTTCTATTTTAATCGGTTTTAACTCCGATGATAATTATTGCACTTATAATATCATCCCCGAGAATATAATCCATGTGCCACATGGTACATTTCCGACTAATGATTGGTTGAACAACAGAATGGAAGAGGCAATCAAATCGATTATATTTCCATTATCACCGCATGTTGACCGTCAACTGTTTCTAATTAAAATTGTAGACTGTCAGTTCAACGTTAGAAAGTTAATTTTATCTGATAATGTTCACATCCTGGAAATGAAAATTTCGATGACGGAAAATGAAATAATAGTCACTGGTCTTTACCGATCTCCAAACACGTGCACCCTGTAAAATTTAACAATGACCTTTGTGAATTCTTACATCACATAGATAAAGTAGATGTTCAATTTACATTATTACTTCAGGGGAGGAAGGGCCAGAAGGATCGGTGATATAGGAGTTATTCCCTAGCAGCAAACGCACAAACCATTCCACTTACCGACACAAACTTACTAATGATAATCTTTCTGGCAAATAATTTGGCTAAATAAGTCAAAATTGGTATCACTGCCTCATACCGGTTCCCTTCTGTTGAAAAATTTGATCTTGTGATTTGTTGGTTGTTTATGATAATGTCTTTATGAATGATGTGAAAAAAGTATAGAATAAAAAAACGTTGAATACATAGCCCCACGACTATACCAGATATTGCCGGAAAAATAAAAATAACCGACAATCCAAAAATATAAAAAAAAAGTGAAAGCAAAATATCTTTTTTCCAAGATTTTATAAGTTAATTCTTTATGTTGAAAAGTTTATCTTTCAGTCGCAGATGATTCCACATCTGATTTTATGAACATCCTGTTCATATTTTCAGCAAATCAATTAATTCTTTATATTTTTTCAAATAGCTCTCTATGTACTTGAAAATTATGCAGTACTTCATTATTTACATATGGCTTATTAAGCCGGTTCTTTTTTCTACGAAAGTACTATATTTTTTATTGAATATTACTTTTTTAGTGGTTACTATGTGTCGAATGTTCCATTTATACTCTCAAATGTTGTTCTTATTCGAGCTAAAAGACGAGACTGCTATACTCAACCGATAATGAAACTGTCGTTTTTGCCCTTTACCAACTATGATATTAACCCGACTGTGATAGTTTGCTCGATAGTGACATTACTAGTTTGAAACTCCCCTCTATCGTTATATTTTGTTGTTGTAGATTTTATTATGTTAGAATTTGTCATATTGAAAAATTTTTTCAGCCTTTTGTAATATATTTAGAATTATTTTTCATAAAATCGGGCCATATCACGTACAAGCGATACTTATGTCATTGCTTCTGTGATGCCTTTGTTTATACATAAATTAAATGAACCCAATTTATTTTATCTTTATGTACATTTGGTGAATAAACTTTATTATTATTATTATCGCTGCGCGGTAGTTCCATTTTCATCGGCTGCTATCACCAATGATAATAATGGCACTTGTTATATTACCCCCAGAAATATATGGCTTATGGCCTAGGTAATGTTTTTTTATTGGTTGCTGATCGATAACTTTGGGTGGACAATCGGAAATAGTACGCTGGGAGTTCAAATTCGAAATGCTATCATTGTGGGGTGACTGGACCGTTCTTGAATCTCCAAAAATTTTCAACGAAGGATTTCTCTGTTATTTTTCAACTTTTGGACATTTTTGGTGAAATCATATATTTTTATGAGTTCTACATGTTGTTGCTTCGATTGACATCCTGCATATCATCTCCAGCTTTATTTCATAATACAGGGTGATTCAAAAGTACTTTGACAAACTTCATGAGGTGATTCCTCACAATATTCTAACATGAATTGTCCAAATAAATATATATCCGGAAACGCTTCGTTTCCAAGATACAGGGTTTTAGAGTTTTATTTTTATTTTCGTTTTTTTCAAATAACTTCCCAACTACTGACCTTAATTAGACGAAAATTGGTTGCGAGAGGTTTTTTGAGGTGTCAAATTCGAACCTGATGTTATTATTGCTCTTACTCGTAGGGGGCGCCACCAAAACGTCTTTTGTTTTTTGAAGATTCATAACTTTTTCGAGCGTACTTCTAGCTCATTTTTCAGTAAAAAAATGTATTTATCTATCATATCTACGAAAAAAACCTACCCCTGTTACAAGTCGCTATAAGCAACCCTCTTCTAGATATTTTGAATTGAAAATTTCAAGTCGATTATTTGATAATCGATGCGTGTTGAAGTTATTACCATTATTTTGCATTTTTCACAAGAATGCTTAGGAAATGAATTTGACGTTTGAGTAAGTAATTTTGGTAATTACATATTATGTGGTAGTTCACCGTATTGTTGTTTTGTTGAAGTTTCTGTAAGATTTAAAACACCAATTTTGAAAAAATTGATTATTTGAACAATAATGCTCATTTGGCCGATATGCATTTCGTTTATGGCCTTGCGGATGGCAATGCGCGCGAAGCAAGACGTATTTACCAGGAGCGATTTCCTAATCGAGTACTGCCTTCAACTCCAACATTTACCAGTCTCCACCGTCGTTTGGCAGAAACAGGTAGCTTCAAGAGGGCAGCTGATATCATTGGAAGACCACGAGTAGTCCGAATCCCAGAATTGAAAGAAGCTGTTTTGAACGCTCTCGAGGAGAATTCAGAAACAAGTACAAGAATAATTGCTGAAGCTCTCAATTATACTCAGTCCACAGTTTGGAGAATTATCCACGATCAACAATTTTATCCATACCATAGTCGAAGGCTTCTTTGCCACGAGACTTTCCCCAACGGATTACTATGTGTCAGTGGTTTTTGAGGAAATTGGCTTGAAATCCTCAATTTTTAAGATATGTACTCTTCACGGACGAGGCAAACTTCTCCCGAAATGCTATCACAATGTTTCATAACAACCATGGTAGGGCTCTGGAAAATCCGCAGGCAGTTAGTGAAAGACATTATCAGTAACAATTTTCTGTAAATGTATAATATGGACGGCAATAATTGATAATTACTTGATAGGTCCTTTCTTTCTTCCGTTCCGACTGAATTGCCGGGACTACTTCAGAATGTACCATTAGAAATTCGTATCTGCATGTGGTTCATGCATGATGGGGCTCTGGCCCATTTCAGCGTAGCGTAGCCAGGGAATTCCTTAACACTGTCTATCCAAATCGATGGATCGGTAGGGGTGTAGAAGAACCTAACCAGGCGTGGGCACCAAGGTCCCCAGATCTAAAACCGCTAGATTTTCATTGTTGGAGACATTTGAAGTTACTAGTTTATAAAACTCCAGTAGCGAATGAGGAAGATCTAAGAAACCGAATAGTAGACGCCTGTGAAACAATAAGAAACACACCAATAATTTTTGAGCGGGTACGATATTCAATGGTTAGGAGACTGAATGCCTGTATCTTTGCTGAAGGTGGACACTTTGAAAAATGTATCTGAATTCAATTTAGTTTCCTTCATTTGATTTTATTCTATAAATTCAAAATTTCTTGAAATAAAATGTTGATATTTCTTGCAAATTTTATTAAAACAAATACAGATACCCTTGATACAAAAATATCTATTTCAAACGAGTGAAAATAAATAGAATAGTGGCGCCCCCTATGAAAAAACGAAAATACCTAAACTTCAAATTCATTTCCCAAGCATTCTTGTGAAAAATGCAAAATAATGGTAATAACTTGAAATTTTCAAGTCCAAATATCTAGAAAACGGTTGCTCATAGCGACTTGTAACAGGGGTAGCTTTTTTAGGTAGATATGATCGAGAAATTGATTTTTCTACTGAAAAATGTGCTAGAAGTATGCTAAAAAAGTAATGAATCTTCAAAAAAAAAGACGTGTAGTTGGCGCCCCTACGAGTAAGAGCAATAATAACATCGGATTCGAATTCGACACCTGAAAAAACTTTTCAATATCAATTTTCATTTGATTAAGGTCAGTATTTCGAAAGTTATTTAGAAAAAACGAAAATAAAAATAAAACTTCAACACCCTGTATCGTGGACAATTCATATTAGAACATCGTGAGAAATCACCTCCTGAAGTTTGTCAAAGTACTTTTGAATCTATAGAGGCTCACTGAGTATGGTTTTTCCACAAAAACATCCTCACTACCCCCTGAATATTGGAAATTGTTGATTAGGAAAGAACCGAATATAAGTTTCTTTTTATTGATCTTTTTTTATAATACATTGTCATACATACATGACTTCATCCGTTATATGAATGGTTATATCTAAAAAATAATGGTAATAGGAGAATGGAATTTTGTCCAAGGGTAGGTACGTGCTGAGAAAGGATTTTCTACAAATCCAATAGGTCAAAACACCCCCTAACTACTTGAATAATTTGTATTTATGAAATAGTGATTTTTGTTTATGTTATGATTCCTTGAAAAGTTCAACTTGAAACTATAAATAGTTTTCTATCATTACATAAGGTTAACATTATTCCAAAGAACATTATAGTAGGTGGAATTTTAGCCAATCTGATACAAATAGGTTGACGGTGAATTTAGCGAAGGTGACTTTTATTTGATAGTCAAGTTAGATTCAACATTATTGAAAAAGATTCCACGATATAGTAGTGTGTTTCAAGTCATCCCCATTTCCTATACGTCGCATATAAACTTAGTCTTTGAATTATCTCCAGAAAAAAATCGAGTCATATCTGGACTTCGAGCTGGCCATGGTGTTGGACCCTTTCCAATCCAATTCTCATAAAAAGTTTCATCCAAATATTGGCTAATTATTCTAGTATTATAGACCAATCAATAGAGATTTTTTCGTAACAAAAATACTACCAGGAAACCGACTGTGCCGTCATATGAGAGACGGTAGTTAGAATAGAATATAACTTCATTTAGCATCAATAGCTATTTATAATCATACATGAATGTCACATTTGATATCATAATACATACACAACACATTGAAACACATTTTTCTTAACCTTGTTTTAAAAAAATCAACATTTCCTGATGTATTATATCCTGTTATATTTCCTACTCCCAACTGTCATTGCTCAATTTGTTATGAACATTTAAAGCATTTTTTTAATTTTTTTATCGTTTTTGACTCGTAACCTGAAAACTAATGAAGCAATCTGGATATATCTGGACGAATTGTATAAAAACAAAATGCAAAGAAAATGAGCCCTATCCCGACTCGATCCGATTATTAGTAACGGAGAAAAACCGGAAAAAATCTGCGTTTTTTTTTTCAAATTCATAACATTGTACTTTATGTGTGAAAAACTCAGGCACTGTTGAATTATTAGTTTTGGCATAATTGCAATTTGATTTTTTCAATACACTTCATTGCAGCAAACATGGATGCGTCATAGGTGGTCCGATTTCAAATTTTCTAACAGATTTTGAGAGTTGAAGTATAGTACTACAAAATGACTATTCTCAGTATGCGTTAAAATGGTGCGAAATAGGTGAGAAATACTTGCAAACATGACCGAAATACATACGCTTCTCTCCGCCTGCTGCTCTACCCCCACTACTCAGCCGCTTTCACGCACTCGCCCATTTTCGGTCATGTTTGCAAGTATTTTTCACCTGTTTTGCATCATTCTAACGCAAAATGAGAATATACGTTTTGTAGTACTATACTTCTACTCTCGAAATCTTTTCGAAAAATCGTAATCGGACCACCTACGACGAGTCCAGGTCTGCTACAATAAAGTGCATTAAAAAATTCAGATTGCAATTATGCTAAAACTAATGATCCGACAGTGCCTGAGTTTTTCACACATAAAGTACATATCAATCACTACTATGTCGTGGAAAGTAATGTGTGAGTCGAGAATTAAGATATTATGACATTTTGCCCAATATGTAGATGATGTTAATCAACTATGAGAAACAGAAAATAGGAAGGCAAAAGAAGTTAATTTGGCGCCATCTATTGATTTTGTAAGTGTATTTCGCAAATGTATAACAGCGAAAGTTGTATAAAAAAGTGGGAACTCCCGAAATCCACGATGGCGGAGCAGCATACATAAGTCAGAGGAAGGTTTGAGGAATAGAAAAACATAGATATTGCACGCGGCAACAGCTTAAAGTTCTTTTTCATACATCCTCTATATGATTTTTCGAAAGTACTCGTTTACTTAAACCTCAGAAGTGAAAAATATATTTTATTTTTACACTGGAATGGAGATATATGTGTTCGTAAAAGTTTTCATATCGTTTTTATCTCGAGTGTTTTTTATGTCACAAGTAAAATGAAATTGAGAAACTTATTGGGGAGAGTAAAAACAGTTTGGACTTTTGGATCAATCGGATAATGTTTTATCTTGATATAGATATAAATCCTTCAGATTGATATCCACAACATTTTCACTTATGTTGTAGATTCCGGATTAAACTCAGTTTTTCAAAATGAAAAAGATGGAATACTTATCAGAATTTTTTACCTTTATTTTGTTGGCTCCATGAAAGCAATGTTGGTGGAACCATACACGTTTTGTGAAGTTTCGTAAGTTTTTCTGTTCTCACACCAATGATGAATAGCTTTCGAATCTTCTAAGAATAATTTGTTTTTCAATGCATCCAAATGAAAACTTGCCTCAACATGTTTTTATATTCATTCCAAATCCAGCCAACAACAATTTTTATTCAGCTCCGACAGTACGAAAGCCACGTATTTTTTCATTATTAATACAAAACCCCAACTTCACTTGATATTCTCTTGTATCACCATATCTCACCCTAGCTCATAAATCGTCTCGTACTTGGGAGAAGCTTCACATCGCAAAAAACGCCTTGAATAGCGAAAGCGGAAGAGGAGCTCATAATAAGGAAAATAAAACGGGTGACAGAGAGGCATGAATGACTACCGAAAATATAGTGACGTGTGTCTGGGACAGAAAACATAGTAGAGAAAAAAGCAAAATGGGGAGGGTAGCAGAAATCCAACCAAAAAAAAAAGTTTGGACAGGCAGTGTGGAATATCAATGGATGTTCTAGCTATGCTATTGTGAAGAGCAATGTGTCGAATTCGGAACATACATATGCGATATACTACCAGAAGCCCCAAAGATATGCAAGCGAAGGCGCGACTTCTTCATATTCTGTTCATTATACAGGGTGTTTCTTAATAATATGTTAAGGAAGTTATTCTTTGGTCCCTTTTGAGAAAAAAACTTCATATGAACATATGTCCTGAAGGTCATAACATCTGTGACCTTCAGGACAGATGTTATGACCTTTTAACAGCTTTTAAGAAAAAAATATTTTTTGTTCATGACAACTTTGTTATTACCCTAGATATTTTTGATTATTTCTGAGTAAATATTGTGTCCTGATTTTTTTTGGCATAAAAAAATAAAATTCATTCATTTGCACGTTGTTATGAAACTGGGTATTATCAAGGATAACCGTACGTTACTCGCGCGGGGTGATTTGAACATCCCATGCGCCTAACATAGGGATATTTTACATCGAAATAACGAGATGACTCTGAGCAGCAGTACCTGCATAATTTCCCATCCTCTAGAGCCTGTCAAATGCTGGTCAGTGTATACTTAGCCGTTTTGCCGTAAGCACGAGCCTGGGGTGTACTAAGGTTGGATTTTTTTCAGATATTTATATATTTTGAGTAAGTATATTTTTGTTTTACAATTCAGAATTGGTTAGATCTTTTGAATATTTTGTGTTACTGGTTTATTTGTGTCATCTTCTCCATCCCACATTTTTTTTAGGAAAATATGGAAGATTTTCAAAAGAATCAAGCTCGTTTGTTGAAATTAATCGACGAGGTCGAAACCGATGACGAATCACTTGATGATGAAAATCCTTCCGATCCAGATTTAAATAACATACAGAGCGATTCAGAGCCTGAAGATTCATATGCACAGCCCAATACAGAATTTTCAAGTGAAGATCTGTCAAGAGATAAGGAACAAGAAATAGATAGGTCCCCGTTTTTTCTCGGTGAGGAGAGAGAAATGGTCGAAGGAGAAAAATAGGGAACAAGTAAGAACTAGGAGTCAAAATATAATCTCTCATCTGCCAGGGCCAAAGTATGCTGCCAAAAATTGTTAGTCTGCCTAAGAATATTTTTATTCATTTATATCTGAAGACATAGTCAGGGAGATTGTAGAATGTACAAACATATTTATAAATGAGCTATCTGACAACTACAAACGTTCAAGAGACTGCAAACCAACTAATGATATGGAAATAAAATCATTTTTTCGGGTTACTTATTAAACAAATACCTTTCACGGGAGTATCTGGGGATGAGTTCGTAAAAGCCATGGTGAAAGACTCTGTATTTCCAAATCCAACGAATGAAAAGGGATTAACAAGTGTTATAAAAGCACTCAAAAATAGCTCAAGCATGGATGCATATAACATGAGCTCCAAAATAATCAAACTCATTCCGAAATTTCTGAGCACACCCCTTGCACATTTGGTTAATACCTGTATGGTAAAAGGAGAGTTTCCAACACATCTCAAACTGTGTAGAGCAACCCCAATTTTTGAGAAAGGTGATATTGATGACTGTGATAATTATAGGTTCATAACAGTTACCCCAATAATATCTAAAATAATTGAGGTGATTATCAAGGACAGAATAACAAGCTTTCTGGAAAAAGGAAAATATCTTGATGACCATCAATATGGGTTTCGATCACTTTGATCAACTTCACAAGCTGTTACTCAAATAGTCCACTCAATAGCAAAAAATCACGATGTAGGGATACATACTCGTGCTATCCTATGCAACTTGTCGAAAGCCTTCGACAGTGTCTCACATAGCATTATATTGGAGAAGTTCTATGAATATGGGATACGGAGACCAGTTCTTCGACTCATTGAAACATCGATTACAGACAGACAACAATACATATCCTACAATAACGTGGTCTCCAGGACTACTAAAATTAAGCATGGTGTTCCTCAGGGTTCAGTACTGGGGCCACTGTTGTTTATAATCTATCTGAATGATCTACCAACTTCCCTAGATATTGCAGATGTGTTCATGTACGCAGAAGATTCAACATTTCTAATAAGAGACAAGAATCTAGAAGAGATAGATAGAATGTCAGGTGAAACACTGTCGCGAAGTGAAGCTTACTTCAACGCAAATATCCTATCCTTGAATGAAAATAAAACCAAAGGAATAACCTTCTATAAAAAAAAAGACACAGCAAATGATTCATCAGTCAAGTTACTAGGTTTCCACATAGATCCTGACCTAAACTGGAAAGAACACATCCAGGAATTGCAAAAAAAACTGTCCAAAAAACAATTTGTATTGAGAAATCTCAGAGAAATAATGTCAATTGATGTACTGAAAACCGTGTACTATGGTATGGTCCACTGCCATTTAATGTACGGAGTATTACTATGGGACACAGGCTCCAAGTGTCACCAGTTATTAATAAGTCAAAAAAAAAATTGTTAGAACTATGGCAAAGGCTGGTCCGAGGGAACATGCCATTAATAAAGATGCAAATTTTAACAGTTCCATGTATATATATATATCACAGAAGCCATCTTATGGATACACAAAAATAAAAATGCGAATACTACGGGAAGCGAAACTCACAAGTACAATACTCGCAACAAAGAACTGTATAGACTGCCTCGAGTGAACTACTCCAAAACAATGAAGCAAACACACTATCTACCAATTAAACTGTACAACCTTATACCGGCGGAGTGGAAGTCTTTCACAATAAAAAAATTGAAACACCACGTGAAGAAATCACTGCTTGCAAATCCACTTTATATAATTGAAGATGTCTTCTCCCATGTATGGATATAATATTTCCTTCTCAGTCTTAGGGCTTTATTAATAGCCTAGTTTTATTTCTAATATATATGTATATGTGTGTATATCGTGTGTATTATTATATATATATTATATATATATATATATATATATATATATATATATATATATTTGTAGATTTGTATATGTGTATGTATCTATGTATGTATATATACACTACTTCTAGGATCGAAAACTGTATTGTTATATTCATACACATTTTACTACCTATATTTTTCCTTTTCTTTACTACTTAGTTGTTTTGACGTAGGTACCTACACAATTATGTTGTGAACTTGTATCATAAATTTTTTTTGTAATTATCTGAAGGTCAATAAATATCTTATCTTTTCTTATCTTATCCAGAATTTGCAAACCCAGTCATAGAAACATCAAAGATTTATGGAAGGTGTCAAGACTTGGACTTTTTATGAAACTATGAGCTATAATCCTCTTTACTTTTTTATGAAATGCCTCAGGTTTGACAAATTTGCTCCAATTAGAGACATCTATACTCAGTTCAATAACAATTGCCAAGCAAATTACTCTCTCTCTCTTAAATTTTAGAGGGCGATGCTCTTTTAAAGAATACTTTCCCAAGAAACCTGCATGATATGGCGTGAATTTTTTTGCCTTATGTGATTCCAGAACAGCCTACACTTTACAATTCGAACCATATCTTGGAACGCAGCCTGATGGACCTTTCCAAGTCAGCTATAAGCCCATTGATATTGTCCAGCGCTTATGTCAGGAAGAAACGTCTCAACGGATTATTGGTACACTAGTATACCATTAGCAGAAAAGTTACTAGCTAAAAAGTTTACTTTAGTTGGTACACTAAGAAAAAATAAAAAAGGTCTACCTCAGCAATTTATTGTAAACAAGGTTCCTGGGCAATCTATTCTCGGATTCCACCAACAAACTCCCATGACACTCATCTCATACTGCCCTAAACGAAATAAAAACGTAATTTTTTTTCAACTATGCACATAAATGATGACACTTTGGTAGAAATTGCTCCAATTGTGAAAAAACCGGACATAATATTGTTTTACAATATTACGCCCCCTTTAGTCGATACTATCGACCAAAAGTGTCAAACTTATAATATAGCGTCATTGGCCCTTGAAAGTATTCTATCACCTTCTTATACAGCTACAATGGATTCGGATATAATTTATTACGCAAATAACCCTAACACAAAAATGCCTAGGTCGACGTTCCTGGAAGAGATCGGCCTCAGCCTTGTACAGCCACAAATAATGGCGAGATCACGAATTATCTCCATTCCAAAAGCACTCAGAAGGCTTCTGAATAACCGAGAAACATCTAATTGAAATATTCACCTGAAAAAATCAAGATGCAGTGTTTGTACGCGAGCCAAAGACATCAATTGTAAAACTGGTTGCAAAAAATGTAAAAAAATATGTGCCTTAAACACATGAATACTATATGTGATACGTGTTACCAAAACTCCTGATTTTTTGGACTGAAGTAGATTCTGATATTACATATCATTAACAAAAAATGTTTTTATGTTGTTAGAATTAGAATTACATGATTTTCTTTAATATTCTATAAAAATATTTAATTTTGTCCCCAAACTAGCTACTTAGAAAATGAAGATTTCAGTTATGTAAAATAGATAATTTCAAGAAACTTTTTTCATATTTATTCATATAAACACTGGTACTGAAAATCAGGAATAGAAAAAAATCTGATTCTGACTTTTTTTTAATTTTTTTTTGCAATATTTTTAATGGGGTGCTCCATACAACTCCGCGAGCAATATCGCCATTAAAATAGGCGCGAGTAACGTAGGGATAAAAACGTTTCTAGTAGGTTAGAAGCAGATTTTGTTTTGTAAACCTAGTCTAGTTGTCACGTATTTGAGTCTTAAAATTAACAATATTATAAAAAAATCATGGTCCATTTTACGAATTCTGAGTTTGCAGATATGCATTACATGTATGGGCTCTGCTGATGGTAACGCACTGGAAGCCAGGCGGTGGTTTGAAGACCGCTTTCCAAATAGAAATATTCCGGATGCACAAAAATTCCCAATCATCCATGGAAGGTTGTGCGAAAAGGGGAGTTTTGAACCAGACAAACATCTAAAAGGAGTAATGCGTACTGTAAGAACACCAGAAATTGAGGTAGCGGTACTGAATTAAAAGTATACGAAAAATTGGGAACAATTTGAATATCTCATATATTCTTGTTGAGGAAATTGTCCATGACTTTTGATCATATCCCCACCATATCCAACTGGTTCAGACGCTGCTCCCTCGCGACTTTCCATTGCGGATGAACTTTGCCGATGGGTTCTTCAAAAAGTGTTTAAAAATCCATTATTTGATACTGAGATTTTATACACCGATGAAGCCAATTTTTCCAGAAACGCCATCGAAATCCTCTACAATAATCAATTTTGGGATGGAGAAAACCTTCATGCAATCTTGGAATTCCGTCACCAGGAAGTTTTCCGTTAACGTGTGGGCTGGAATATGCTGTGATTATTCAATTGGACCCTATTTTCTTCATGCGAGGTTGATTGGGCATAATCACCGGCAGTTTCTCGAAGGAGAATTTCCAGCTTTGATGCAAGATGTTCCCATTTCAGTAAGAAATCGACTGTGGTTTATGCACGATGCGACGGGGCGCCAGAGCCCTTCAGTGTAGTCCAATATGGATAGCTGGTAGAATACAGTATACCATGAAAAAAATCCAAATCCAAGATGGCCGCCGCCACAAAATGGCGGATTACATATTTTTTTTCAACCCCCTCAATATGGGTATCAAATGAAAGAGCTTGACTAGAAGAATACAGTACACCATGGAAAAATTTCATATTCAAGATGGCTTCCGAAACGAAATGGTGGATCATAAAATTCAAACAGTCAGTACATTGAAACTGAAATCTTGGTATCTAATCAAAACACAAGACTTTGTCAACTAAGAATCGTGATTCAAGCAAGTCAAGATTTTGTACCGTGTCGAGGGAAAGAAGGATATTGCCCTTAATTTTGTCATGGGCTTCCACTGTCTACAAAATGCAAAGTAGCACTGTAGACCACGCAGTTGTGTATTTATGATCAAAATTGTTTGAGGAAGGACAAGCTTACGTGGCACTGAGTTAGATTGCAACAAACTGACAAGGAAGAAACCTTGTGAGGATGAGGCACTGAATGAACGAAATAGAATGAGAAATATTGAGTAACTGCGTAAAAAACTGAAAACTTTGAAATAAAATAAGTAAAAAATGTTTTTAAGTCAAACGGTTCTATTGTAAAAAAAGATAATAATGATGCAGATAATGTACTGAAAGCTGGAAAATAATTAGGTAGGTACCAGATACCAGCCATCACACCACTCTCCTCATCAATATACGGCATTGATCGAACTAAAATGAAATCGTGGGGCGCATCGAATTTCTATTATCTACAGTCAACCGCTCATATCATTATATGCATCTTCTCAATAGACAACTTATGCAAAATGTGCGTTAAAATAAATCAGTCACTATCGTCATGCGACATCACAGAACGATGATTTACATATTCACTCAGGTTACGCTACGCCCCACGATTTCATCCTAGTAGGATCGTTGCCCTATATTGATGTGTACCTTCCTGATTATTTTTCAGCTATCAGTACATGATCTGCATCATCATTATGTTTCTTCACAATAAAACCGGTTAACTAATTTTTTTTTATACTCATTGTATGTCTTTATGTAATTATATACTTAAATTGAACTAAAAGGGACCCAAAAACATTGAAATCGATTTAAAATTTCTAGAATCATCAGTGGCATCTTCTTTATTTAAGGGTATCACTAGTTCAGATTCAAAGTTGAAAGGCGGGACACCTTTATCAAATGAATTATTTATAGCCCATACCAAGGCGCACAGGGTTTCATCTGATAATTTCGAGATCAACTTGGTTAACAATTTATCTCCAAGAGAGAAATTTTTGAAAAGTCATGTAACCCGCCAGATCCAATGTATATGAAAGATATCATTGTAAATTCTAAATTTTGTTCGGGTAAAGTCTAATAACTGAAACCCCTTGACGATGGAAGATAGTGACTAAAGTTTATCTTTCAGTCGCAGATGATTCCACATCTAATTTTATGAACATCCTGTTTATATTCTCAACAAATCACCCTGTTGATTCTTTGCCAACGTTTTGACTTTTATAAAGTCATCTTCAGGGCAATAAACACTAGGTTTCTTTGTCGAAGAAATAATAAAAATTCAAAATTATTAGAGACATTTACATATAGTTTAACAGGAGATTTTTTTGTTTCTTTCTTTCTTTCCATAATATTGTTAGGAGTACAGATTATTCTTTTCATTCAAGAATAATCTGTACTCCTAACAATATTGTGAACAGGATAGAAACAAAAGAATCTCCTGTTAACATATAAGTAAATGTTCGTCAATTTTAAATTTTTATTATCTCTTCCACAAAGGAAGCTAGTGTGTATTGCCCTGAAGATGACTTCATAAAAATCGAAACTTCGGCAAATAATCAATAGTGGTTTTAGTTATTAGACCTCACCTCAACAAAATATACAATTTACTGTAATCAGGTCTCAAAACTTCCAGAAGATATTATTGCTTCTGAAAGTATTAGCTCCCCTGTATCGGGAAAATAAGTATTTCTATAATAATCTATTTATTGCGTATCGAGAATTGAAACATCCTAGGAATCTTTCCAACATCAACCCAGTCCCTACCCCAATTCCTTCAACCTTCTCCTTCGCCTCAAATAGATATTTACTCAACTCTTCTCCACTATGTTTCCTGCCCAACTGGGAAAAGAGCAGAATTCCCATTCGAAGCCACAGAACGGATATCGCGGGATTATCTCTTCGTCAAGGTCGTTCGGCTTGCGTTCAACAGGTATTTCGTATTCATCTCACGGGAAAAAGGGTTATCTGATCAGAAACCGTAGAAAATTGCTTGTTAACTTCGCTATTGAAAGGACCCCTAAGTATGAACCCATACAATTTCAGTTCCACCTCTGTTACTGCTTATTCGCGGATAAGGAGCAGCTCCATTGTTATATATATTTTCTTCCTGAACCTCTTCTTTCATCTTCCAATGAATAACGTAGGAATATCATTCGATTCATCCAGATATATCGTGTATTATCTATCGAAGAGATATGTCGTGTGCAACTAGATAATAATAATTAACTTTTGGTAGTAGGTAGAGCTACTATTCAGTATGAGATCTGATTATAATGATACTAATTTATTCAATAATTGATTGATATATATATATATATATATATATATATATATATATATATATATATATATATAAATATATATATATATATATATATATATATGAAAGAGGAGAGGTAGTAAAGAGGAGAGGTAGTCTTTTGCTGATTAGTTAGGAAAAAGTCTGAGAAATTCTTTGGGACAGATTATAGAATTAACAAATGAACATATTTTTGCAGAGTTTTCAGGCTCTCAACAAAAATCTTTCAATAAAATTTTCCATAAAGTCAAAAATAATAATTTAAATAGAATAATAAATCTTCTTCAGAATGAATCAAATAATAAACTCAACACACAACCAGGTTGGATTGGGAATTTATCTGACATCCCTATTCCGGATGATATACTGAAATTCTTGTCTTTAGGCCCGAAGTTCAGTATTGAACCCATAATAGGTGAACATTTCCCTATCAAAAATATATTAGCGGATGTTGATAACTTAATTTCCATAATAACTGACCCAGTCATAAAAAAATCCACTATTGCTCGTTCAACAAATGTCATTACCAATTATGTACAAGCTTCCAAGCATTCTTTCTCAATATTTTGAAACTTATACTCGAAAACAAAACAATTTCTCAAACATAATCCTTACCTGATTGTCTCGAAATCTGACAAACGAAATGTCACAGTTATTATGAATACAGATCAATATTTCAACTTGTCTTCAGATCTGTTCAGTAATTCTAATTCTTATGAACTAATACAAAGAGACCCAACTTTCAAAATTGAAAATAAATGTAATTAATTGATAAAAACTCCCCACAATTCAAATCAAATTGATGAAATTACAAGGAAGAAACTTACTTCATATACAGGGGTTATTCCGAAATTGTATGCACTACCTAAGATCCATAAACCCACTTCATCAGTCAGACCCATCATCTCATCGATTAACAATCCCTCAGAATCACTAGCCTCCTTTTTGACAGATGTTTTGACGAAGGCCTATAATTATGAAAATCAATATAATATAAAGGACTCCTTTGACCTTTCTCCAAATTTCAATAAATTGCAACTTCCTGAAAATTGCGATATCACTTTCCAGTAACGTTTATCTGGATTCATGTATCAGAGAAATCCATAATAATTGGGATAAAATCAGTAATTCTGAGATTTGTGAAGATGACTTCATCAATATGTTGAGTTTTCTCTTCAATTATACATATTTTTCGTTTAACAACGAGGTTCACAGACAAACTTTTGGCACACCCATGGGGGCAAAGATAAGCCCCATTTTAGCAAACTATGTTATGGACGATTTGGTAGATATTGTCTTGATTGTCCTTCGATACAAAGTTTTCTTCATCAAAAACCATGTTGATGACCTTATCCTAGCACTTTCCCGATCATAGATTACAGAAATTGTAGATATTTTCAACAGCTATGATCCGTTTATACAATTTACCATCGAAAATTAAGATGATGAAAGTAGCGTTCCTTTCCTGGACACTAAGCTCATCCGTACTTCCAACAACATCTTACGGAGAAGGAATCTTTTATTTAGAAACCTATCGAGGTGGTAGATTTTCGTAGTGTTTCTTTCTGTCACTAGGTACCGCCAGTTGAAGTTCATCTTTTCCGGCGTACCTATAGGTGTTACAAGCTCGATGATGGTTTGTTTACGTTGTGTCTCACTTCAGCCAGAGTTCTTTGGACCTTTGGCTGGTTGACTACTCCGTACTGATGAGGGCCAAGAAGCCTGAAACCGGTATGCGGATTGTTAGGTGAACACGACATAAATTGAACATAATCGAGCTTATCAGAAAGAAACATTTGCATTCAATGTCCATTGATATTATATGGAAGTATGCATGGATTTTCAGGTGAATATCATTCAACGTTCTGCGTGGTATTTGCCAGGAAAGTAGTTGTTTTCCACCTGAGATCTACCATTTTCTGGTTCAATTTTATATTGAATCCTTTATGTGAAGAAAACCGTTTAATTCGATTTTTTACTAAACATCTTACTAGTTGACTGGTATAGAAAACCGATCAGTTCTGGAAAGTATATGAACTACTAGTCTTACCACAAACAATCATCGAAAATAAACTTTGTCAAGCAGATGAAACAACGTGTTCTACGGATCTCTGTCTCACCGTTTCACCACAAACAGTTTAAAAATTCTCCACAATTTATTCAAACACAATTCATATCGATCATCCTTATTGAATAAGATTTTATTCAGCACACCGTCTATAATCCAGTCTTCAAATGAGATTATACCTGCAAATTTGAATAATAATGGTAATAATGTAGCTCAAAGTAAATTTTTTATACTTCTTTACCTTTCATTGCAGAAATCACACCTAAGCTCTCACGAATTTTCAACAAATTTGGCAATATGAAAATAGCCCAAAGAACGGTTTCAACCATAAATTCTTTATTCTCTGTGGTCAAGGATAGAACTCCGTTATTTTCACAAACAAAACTAGTTTATTGCATTCGTTCTGCAAGTTGTAACCATTAATATGTAGGTCAAACAGCCAGGTTACTAAAAGACCGTATAAGTGCCCACAAAAGTGATTGTAGACATCACCCTGAAAGATGTGCTCTCAGTGAACATGTTAATAAAGGGGATCACAATATGGATTACAATTCCACAAAAATTTTAGTAAAAGAAAAGAATGCTTCGAAACAATTTTTTTTTGGAAGTGGCATTGATTTCTCAATCCAACAATTGTTCGAACAAAAAAACAGATCTCAATCATTTGAATGAGACCTATTCTTATTTATAAATCTTAGACAAGAACCCGAATGCTCTCAATAATAATTCATCTTCTTCTATTCAATATAAACAAACATGAAAGTCACAACAAATAAAATAATAACAAAATGGAATTTATTTATCTATAATTTTTACCATTATAAAATCTCATCTTCAGTAGTAATTGCAAATGATGTTCCAATATCATTTAGACAACTAAGACCAAATGTTTCTTCTTCTTCTTAATAATTATTACAAATTGACGTTGACATTTTGGGTTATGTCAATTCCAGCCTCTATGTCTTGATTTTCCCACACTTCCACATTCATAACCAAAGAATGTTTGCCACAATTGTTCTCGGCTTTCAGTAAATTTACCAGTAATTTTTTGTTACAAATATTGTTCCATATAAATCTAATTGTTGCTCCATGTTTTTTACATGTTTTTAATGTTGTCTTTTACATCTTTGTATATTTCACCGAAAAACGATCATTCTCACTAACATTGTAAGTGAGGTTACTTTTTATATTCATCAACATATTATGGTATTTTCACTTTTGTAGCTCTTTGATGATGACAATATTCATAGTCGAAATATTAAATATAATGTTAATTTTTTCTGCCCAAATTTATATATATATATATATATATATATATATATATATATATAATAGAAAAAATACAAGACATGAAATTGGATATCAATAGTAAACAAGAAAGAGTTAAAAATGAAATAAGTACTCTCGAGAAAAAAGTAGAAAAACAACATAAATATACTAATTTAAAAATAATAAATGTAGAGAGTGGAATAACTAAAAATGTACAAAAGATGAAATTATAAGAATTAAGTGGAATAGACAATAATCTAGAGAGTAGAATCATTAATAATTGTCATGGAATACAAATAAATAATAAGGAATTTGAGGAAGTAGTTAAAATAAAAATGAATTTTGATCACAAAAATTAATGAATTAATGCATAATATAAACATGATTAATGAAAATTTTGAAAGGCAACAAGCGAAAATGAATAATAAAGTAAAAAAAAGGAATATAAAAAAAAATAAAAAATAAATGAAAGCAAAAAATTAAAAAAAGGAAAAAAAAAAAAAAATGGCTAATAAAAATTTTAAGATGAAGGAAACCAATACAAACAATGAAATAATTATAATAATGAATAGGAAAATGTCAAAAATAAAAAATAGAAAAGAATTTAAATAGAGTTGACTACCAAATACAAGAAGAAGGTAAAAATATGAAAAAAGAAATAGTTGAGAATGGTAACAGAAAATTTCAATTGAAAATGGTTGAAATAAAATATATGCTTGTAGTAATGAAACAAGTAGGATTCCATAGAAGGAGAGACAAATAATAAATAGAAAGATTAGGTAATAATAAATTATAGGCTTGACAAATTTGATAGGTAAGTTAGGAATAAAAAAGGAAAAAAGTTTAAAAAAATAATTTGAAAGATAGGTATGATTTCAGAAATACTTCAATGAAATAAAATAAGATGGAAACAAGAAAAAAAAATACAGCAATGGGAGAAAATATTAGAGAAAACAAAACAACACATGAGTTGAAATTTCAAGAAAGAAAACAATAATATTGAATAACAATAAAAAAAAAACAGAAAAGTTGATAAAAATATTGGTACAGGTTAGTTAGATGAAGTAAAGTGAAAAACAATATAGATTATAAAGAAGGAAAAATATAGAAATGGATAATAAATAATGTGAATTTTGAAGAAAAATTAAAAGAAATGAATATAAAAATATTTTGTGTATAAAATGAATGTATGTGAGGAATGAAAGTGGAAATGAAAATAATAATAATACTAAAGAAGTATATTATAAGAAATATGATGATGATGATAAAGGTATAATAATAAAAAATATGATGATGATGATGAAGGTATATTGATGAATAAAATGAAGGTATATTAATAATTGAAATAAAGGTATATTAATGAATTATAAATGAATATAATAAGTTAATTATGTGTGAATAATGAAAAAGTTAAAGAGTATGTACACAAAATAAAAGTAAATAAAATGAGAGATTCAAATTAATAAAATATGAAACAGTATAATTGCAAGGAGTACCAGTAACGTAAAATCGAATGAATATTAAAAAATTATATATCAGTATAAAATTAATCATAAAATATAAAATTTCATCAATGATAATATCTTAATAAAGTTTTCTCTTTTGATTCGAAGAGATGTCTGAAGTCAAGTTTCTCTGGAACAAAAGAACGTAGTACTAGTAGTTGTAAATAATAGTAATCGTTGAAGAACTTGTTTTTTTTTTTCGAACTGGTGGGAAATCCAGCATAGGTATTTTCCTGAAATTGGAAAAATAGTATTAGTTAATGTAGAGTTAATAAATATAAATGAAGGAATTGATATTCAAGATTTTCCAACTAGTATAAAATATTGAATATAAATTTAGGAATGTTGTTATGTTATGAAGTACCAGTAATCCATTTTCAAAGGAAAATAGAAATAATTTCATAAAAAAACCACAAAAATAATAATTACTTAATAGTAAGTAGTTCATGAGAAATCATTTTACAATTTTTTGAGATTCTATTTCCTTTATGAAGCCTCTATATAATATTAATGGGTATAAATATGCAAATACTATAATGCAATCGTTCTCATATATTGTCAAAATGATTAAAACCTATAATTGTTCAAAATACAACATAAAAATCTAGATTCACAAAATCATTCTGAATTAAATGAGATCAACAAAATTATAAGCTTGAAACATACAGTATATGAAAGTGTATCTAACTAAAAATAGCCAATGGGAGAACAACAAATTTCTTGATGACAATAGCCAATCAGGGAACAGTATGGACAGAATGAGATTTGAAATTGTGGAAAAATAAGAACTGTGAAGTGTCAGATCAAATATTGTATATGGTTTTTAAGAAAGGTAAATTATAAAAGTTCATAAGTTTTATCAAATAACCCCAAATGAGTGATAATGTGACAAGAAAGTGCGTGAGTTTGAAAATTCAAATAATATGGACAAAACAGAAATGGTATCCAGGGAATGAAAAAACAAAGCCAGAGGAGATTGAAAAACATTTAGAAAGAACGCCACGTACATAATTTTAGGAGAGATTTCTTTCGAAATTTTCATGAATACAAGGTATTTTGTCTATAGAAACTAACAAATTCAACCTCAAGAGAATTTTGACAAAAATAAATAAGAGAAACAAGATTACGTTTTATATACTCCACAAAAAACCGTTTCCAAGCTGATTTATGGTATTTGTATGGTTATTTTTGTAATGAAGAGTCCCTGAGAGCAGTAGATTGGAAAAGGACTTCATATTATTGGCTTATTTTGTAGCAGCGACAGTTCCAGCTCCAGGTATGAACTTTCTAGTGCACATCACAAACTGAATAACATTACAACCTAACTCATATCGTATTTGAAGAACTCTATTTTAATTTGGGTATTGAACTATAAAAGAATTCTTCCAACCTCAACAAAAAGGGAGGTTATGTTTACTGAATACATCACTGTTTCTCAATATTGTCTATGAAAATCTGTCTGATCATAGTATAAGTTATCTATCGTAGGCCAGGTTAATATAAGTTTTTCCTGAATAAAGGAAATAATTGTTTTTCGACACTTTTTGGTTTATTTTCCACAATAATATGATCTGCAATCGTACTTATAAACACAGAAATTGACATCAAGACCAGGGCAGTGGCTCTATTGCCAGGACCGGCTATCTGAGACGAAATGCGTACCAACTGAGTTTAGTCGTGGTAAGAAAGAGTAATAACAATTGGCAGCAACGTGACGAGTGAGCAGTGACGTTAGCAATTATTATTACAGTACAAAATATAATACAGAGAGAAAATAATCATCTATCAATATTTCATAACAAAATGCAATTATCATATCACTATTGTTTTTTTTCAAATTATTATAATATTAACAATTGGCGCCCAACGTGGGGCGAAATTAACAACAGTCATTAAACACTACATTACAATAATATATATATATATATATATATATACGAAGTTGTTTCGAAATGGCGGCTGTCGCAAGATTGAAAAAACTTCTATGATTGAATCGAACCGAATGGAACCCAGTTTTGATAGACATATATCTTTCGATTTGAGTCAGACCACATAAAGACATTAGGAAGCGTTTGGGAAGACTTGACTTCTCCAACTTCTGATCGTATAGTTCAAGGTTTATAATAGGAATAGAAATGTTGCTTTTGTTTTCTAATGAAAATATTGAAAATATTTTTTTGTTGTAGTTTTCAATGGAGTCCAAAATATTTTCGAGTAATAAATAGGAAGTTATAGATAACATACTTATATGCACTGCCGATCTGTGATGGTGAAAAATTTTGAACTTATTAAATCAATGTGACAGACAGTATATTCCAGTTGAAGGAAAACGGATACTTTTCGTGAAATTTGGGATGTAATTAATTTTCGGATATAAATCCCACTTCATAAGTTGATGAAATTTAATTGTTTGAATGACGAAACGTTAATTTGTATTTGGTTTTCCGAATTCTCTGTTCAGGCGTGACAAATTATTCCATACAAGTTCTCGAACTCAATTATTTCTACAGTTTTCTCATATAAACTATATTTAATGTAACGAATTTGAAGAATGAAAAGTTATTTCCTTCGCCAGACGAATATTTAGGTATCCAAAGTTTCAACTGATCTGTCGGTAATTCTACATTCATTACAAAGTCCCTGCTCCTGTCAACTATAATCATCAAGATAAAATTATATTTAGCACATGAATGGAATGACATGGAGACTAAATTGAATTTTCCAGTCTCAAATTATATCTGAATTTCGGAAAATGGAGTACAATGAAAGATTTGAGTAGTTCTGTATTATGGAATTGGTGATTTCACCTGGATCCCACTTCTCTTTGTTGAGTGTATGGGTTTTTGAATAGACAGAATTTGAATAAGGTAGGACTAAATCCATGATTGGGGTCTTGTTTCTTCCAAACAGCAATTGTGCAGGTGATTTTTCCTCTGGAGCATTCTTGTTTGGAGTCGAACGATATGTCTGAAGAAATGTAGTTATAATCTCATACGTAGTTTCGTCTCCGCTCATTTTTCTTAGAGCGCATTTGAAAGTTTGGGGATGGTAAATTGCTGTACGAATATGATCAATTCTGTTGACTTGACAAAAATATCCAAAGAGTGAACTGGTTACTTGTGTACCAATATCTGAAACTATGGTTCTTGGAAGTTCAAAAATTGAGAACAATCTCTTCAGTTCCTTGATGTAGCCGTAGCAGTGCTTGTCTCCATCTTGAAAACTTCTGACCATTTGGCATAAGCATCCACTATAATGAGAAACTATGATTCTTGGAAGTCCAAAAATTGAAAACAATTCCTTTTTTAGCTGTAGCAGTGGTTGTCTGCATCTTGAAAACTTCTTACCGTTTGGCATAAGCATCCACTATGATGGGGAAACTGGATCCATTTACAGGACCGGCAAAATCCATATGTAACCTAGTCCGGGGTTCATTTGGTATTGGCCAAGATGCCAGTTCCGTTTTCAAAGGTGATTTTGAAGCTTGCAGGCAGGAACTACATGGATAGATGAAATTTTAGATTTCTGAATCTATACCAGGCCGATAATAAGAATAGCTCCTTGCTAACGCCTTCATTCTATCTCTTCCAGGACGTCCTTTATGAAGTTGTTTTAGAATCCTTCTCCGAGAAATGGTGGGAATGACCACTAGACATCCATAGAGTATACAATTTTCTGATATAGATAGAGATTCCCTCCTATCATGGAACTGTGGAGTATCTCTCTCGCTATCATTTTAGCTGTTAATGAAAAAGAATTCGTAGCTGCCTCGATAATTTGCTTGACTGTATTTTCCATATATAGAGCTGCGATGACAAACTCTTCATCGGGCTTCGATTCGCGATCCATGAGTCTTGTTAAAACATCTGCATGTCCAAATGCACAAGATGACGTGTATTTGATATTGAAATCACATGAGAGCAAAGTCAGGGCCCATCTTTGTATTCGATTCGCAATGTACACAGGAATGCATTTTTCTGATTCAAAATCAACAGGACTGGTTTATGATCTGACTGAAGTGTGAATTTTTTTCCAAAAATTATTTTGTGGAATTTGGTAACGGCAAAAATGAGTGCAAGGCTCTCTTTTTCTATTTGACTGTACTTCTGTTCTGCTGATGTTTGACGAACGAGATGTGTGACAAATTGCTTTGATACTTCCATTGGGAAATTTGTGGAGAATACACGCTGCAAGACCATAGCCTGATGCATCAACTGCTGCAATAATGGGTAATTCTGGTTCATAATGAGTGAGTAATGAATCAGAGGACAACACAGCCTTTAGTTTCTCGAATGCTTTTTGGTATTCATCCGACCAATTCCATCTGGCGTCTTTGGTGATCAACCAGCGGACCACGAATCCGCTTCATGTTATTCACGAATTTGCCATAATAATTAATGGCATTCAAAAGTGATCGAAGTGTTGTGAGATCATTATTGGGTAGTGGTATTTGTGGAATCGCTGGGATTCTTGATGGATCAGGACTGATTCTATTTTTGTCTAGAATATGACCCAAATATTTTATTTGTGACATGAAAAACTTGCATTTCTCAATTTTCAGGCGGAAATTATGAATGCGTTTCAGAACTTCAAAAAGTTTTCTCCCAGAAACGATGATATCATCCAGATAAGAGACGACCATATCCAAACCCGCTAACATACCATCCATTGACTGCTCAAAAGCTCCTGGGGCCATCTTGACTCCAAAAGGAAGACGATTGAACAGTAGTGTGGAAATTTATGAAAGTTCCTTGGATTAATTGTCAACTTCGACTTGTAGATAATCATCGGATAAGTCGAAGTTGCTGAATATAACTCGGAAATTTCGAAAAAATATCCTCTGGAACTGGCTAAGGATAACAATGCGATTCTATAACATCATTTAGGCCTGTTGATTGATCGGCACCAATACGAGGTTTGGCACCGGTTTTTGTATGTAATTCCACTTTTGATTTGGATGTCTCAAACCATCCTTGAAAACCTTTGGAAAAGTGCCGTTTAGGTATTCCAAACTCATTTTTGTCAGGGAAGATGAATCAATTTTCTTGCAGTTCAAATCAATTGGAATGTCCCATAATCCAAATTCAGTCGATTTCCAATATATTCAACTGACTGATTAATGTCACGAAACATGTCTTCTCTACCGGTTGCGAATGATCACCCAGTATTACCTGACAACTTATTCTCCCTAGTAAATTCACCACTTGTCTGAAAGCATTGATCGCAACTTCCTGGGTTTGAATTATTTCTGGTTGGCCAATTGTTTTCCATACGTTTCATCAATGATTGTGATATCTGACGCGGTGTCAAACCTTTGATGACCAAAGTAACGAATTTTCGGAAAGAATTTATTTGATTGATGAATTTATTTTTCGTATTTTCATTTGCACCTTTATTCTTCTTGAACCCCTCATTGTTTTTGTTTTATAAGTTTCTGCCGTTTATGCGAGACATTTTTTCATATATTCAATACTTCTGGACTTGTAGCTCAAATATGAAAATTCGGCGATTTTTTTTATTTTTAGTGCCGTAAACTTCATATTTTCGAATTCCTAAATCTGAAATTTAAGTTGATTTGAGATTTTTGTGGGGTCTCCATTGATTGAATTAGTAGACTGATCATAAAAAGTAAATAGAGAGCACACCACGCTCTCTTAAAAAAAAAATTGGTCAATGACTTTATTCTTGATTTCTATTTTTTGTAAAATGGTAAAGGTCATGAAATATTAGCTTTTGAGATTCTTGAATTGGCAGTGATCACACTCTGTAGTGGACAAGTTTTTTACTCGCAATGCATTGCTCTCTGTTCATAACACAGTTAAACTGATGTGATTTGATTCAAAGATGAAAATATTCTGCATACTCGTAGGACGGCGTCGGACAATTTTCTGCCCTGTGTGTAAATGTTTAGATTTCTTCGAGCGGCGACGGTGAATTCTCCGATCAGATGAATCCGCCATATGTGTCACCGACGTTTCTCCTCCATTTATGATTCAAGCGATTCAGAGCAGAGTGTGGTACATTCTATCTCGAAAGTGTTTCATCACGTTGTTCTCTTCTACTTATAGCGCGTAGTTCCGACTAGAGGGTTATTGGCCCAGACGAAGAATCAGTGGTTCTCAAAGATTGTATTCAATGTTTCAAGGAACCGATGATTTATTCCTTTTTTCAACCACTCTAACACGTTATGGAAATGTATTTTGAATTCATTTCATGTGTACAAGTTGGAATGCTTAACGACAGATAATGAAAAGTAGAAATGAGATATAAATTATCTGACTAATTGAAGTCAATTCACCTATAAATGTCCTCGACCTATCGGAAATATGTTGAGACTTTCTTTTTTTCCATTTCAGTATACAGGGTGTGGACTAACTCGTAATACCGGTAACATATTCTTCTTCTGAAACATTCACGTTAAGTCCTCAATAAGTCAGAAAAAAAATATTACCTTCCAAAACTTCCCTGTTTGGTTACCGCCGAATTACTCCGAAAAAATTTTAGATAACCTTGATCCTCGTAGTGTCAATTTTTGGACTGCCCAATTTTCTCGTTCGTTTCTCAATTCGAATGAACGAATTAGATTTTTGCTGAATGGAAAATATCCCAAGTAGCATCATAGTGAAGAGAAGTGATACTACAACTTCGACTCGGTGGTTATTACGTAATCACTACTGAATCTACCACTAAACAGAAATGATAACTTATTTTCTATTTGCATGGTTAAAGTCACGTGTAGCCACTCCAGAGTTATGTAACTTGTTAGTATCAATTACGGTGTTTGAAACATAATGACCACGAAGCCGAATTCCTTTAAAAGTGAAAGTAATGGAGAGTAACCATTGCGGTAACCATCCTTTACCACTTGAATATTACTCAGAAGTCACAATCACTTTCACTAGGGTGTGATAGTTCCGGTGACGTTTTAGTAACTTCCATCAAACCATCAATATGGCAGGGACTTGATAGTGATATGTTGTGATGGTTGCCATGTTCTTGCTATCTCTATAGTAATTGCCACAGTTCGCATTCAATAAAAGTCACTGCAAAGTTATAATTCTGAATTCACCGTCAAGTAACCGTTACTCAGTGGTGATCTACTTGGTACATGTTAATTTTCACTACTCAAATTAGTTCATTACTGGCTTCATTACCAACAATGTTTGTGTGTCTGGACAATGGACATGTACCCGCAATTTCGAGGTTATAACTTTGAAGTGGCAGCTTATAATAACCGATATGTGTTTGCCACTTTCAAGTGCATGAGACCTATTGCAGTTTTCAGACTATTACTTTGAAGTGGTGAGTCATGGCGCCAGCCACTTTCAAGAGGTGGGAAAGTTAGTAAGTAAGTTCTACTAGCCATTTCATGATGGAAGGAAATTAAGACTGGTATATTTTCAGTTTATACTACTTCAAACACTCATTTTGGGTGCAAACTACTTTTGAATTATTTTCTCCAGAAGCCAGCATATTAACAGAAATATGATGGGCCACCGATGGGTCAGAGAATTGAACAAACCATTCAATGAAAAAATATTTGTCATCAGTACTGCATCAAGCGTATTAGTTTATTACGTAAGTTTCAAGTGGCCAAGATTGATGAAAAAATTTACATAATTTCAGAGGCGCTTTATTTGCATGTTTTTCTCAAATAAAGAATACTCAGATAACGCGGGCTCACAATACTTATATTTCACAGTAAACTTCCATTTAATCCTAATCAGAAGTATCCTAATTCAATATACTTTACTACAGATGAGTATTAGAAATGAATCTGGCAAAATGGGAGAATGAGGGACATTTATCATGGAAAAATTATGCAGGACAGAGATAGAGCTTCATATCAATTACACAAGCGCAGTCAGTTGAGTTTGACATGTCGAGTGTCGGCCACTACATATTCACGTTTTTTTCAGGTGACCACAACGTAGTTGCGATGTGGCCACATCTCCGAGATCCAGAAACGTAGTCAAAATGTAGCGGCCATCAAAAAAGTGTTCTCTCCATTTTGGTAGCTGTCACGTGATAGAACCGTGTATATAACGTGGTAGTGGTTATGGTCAAACACTTCAAAGTTTATTAGGATCGTGGCTGCTACGTTCCGTCCACTATGAATGCTACTTGGAATATGCGGTTTGATGGTTTTCACGTATTGCCTCCCGAACAAAAATTCTAAATCAAAATGCGGTCCCCTCAAAAAAGTTCAGAGGATGAACCAATGTCAGTTTTTAGCGCCATTTTCAGCTACTGAACACACCTGAAATTCGCTTTTTTTTAACCAAACCAAAATAATGATTTGTTTTAGAATGGCATTATACAATCGTCATTCAAGGCACCGTTACAAGTTGGCTCACAGCATGTACTGTAGCGTTTGAGAGTGCGTTTGAATTATTCTTTTATTTTGGATTATTTGGTATAAAATAATTCTGTTGATTTATTTCATCCGCATGCTTCACTCTGTTGTATAGTAATATCAGCCTTTCATGGAACCTGTAATTGGTGTTGGATGCAGGAATCAGAAAACCGATGAGAAATCACCATTACAAGATTCGCGTCTCTGTTGATCCTAACATTGTCACAGACGCGTGGAGCGCCCCCATGCAAATTTCTATTCGAAACCTTCTACGTTTCTGATGTATGGAATTGTTTTTGTCGAGACTAAAGGAGATGTACGATCGCTATGTCCTTTCTCTATAGCCTCACGGTTATTTCCACAATAACACGTTTTATCGTTTATAGGGTTTCGTGGTAGTTTCATGGTACAGTTTTGTAGTGCTGTTTCCTGTTGGAAAAAGCAGGCATAATCTGCAAGTGAACATTTTGAAATTGGGAGTTCAGACCAGCCGTAGTTTTATGCTGAAGTCCAAGCAAAGGCGAGCAGGAATGTCAGAGTTATACCCAGTTTCAAGTAGTTGGTTTTTTGAAGATACTGCAGAGTTTGAATGTCTGATTTGATTGCCGAAAAGAGGTATTTTATGATTGGATTCCTGTTTGTGGATCACTGCTGTCTTAGAGGTGATCTTTCATGCACTATTAGTAGCCCTCGAAGCACTCGCTAGTATTAGCGGCTGCAAGACTCATCATACAATTCTCGCTGTATATCAAACCTTGGTAACGATGACTGGCTGTTACTATTTCGTCTATTTTTGTTCATGTATGTCAGCCCCAAAAGGCTGGGAGTAAATGTTTATTTCATAATTTTATCACCACCGATATTCAGTAATTTCATATTTCCATCGTAACCGATACTTATTTGTTGCGTTGTAGGTTGTAATTATGTATTTCATGGTATTCTATGCGTGGTAGCCATCATAATTAATAATTTAGCTTATTATTATGATAAAAAAAGTATAACAGATTTGATAAGGTACTACAATTCGCCATATTTTCCATACTCCGCTGTAACCCGCTAGTACTACGAACGGAGAGAGCTCAGAAAACATAGGTCACCTGGTGTTCATTTCATAATCACGTTACTTCCATAAACTTGATACATAGTTATAAGTTTATGTACATATTCATTTGGTGATGGTTATTTTTTTGGATTGAAGGTTATTAATTCCTAATCTGTGTTTATCTAGTCACTAACAACTATCAATACATCAGCATTGAAACAATCAAATTTTTTTGGTTAAATGAAGTAAGCACACTATTTTTTATATTACCAAGTGGCGCTCAACAAATTATCATATCTCTGGATTAAAGTATCTCAGCCGCATCTTCAACATGTAACCAATAAATGCAAGATAACCTTCATGATGTGCAGGAGAGCTTTTGGAAAAACCTGGGGGCTCAAACCGAAAGCCATGCACTGGCTTTACACAGCGGTAATAAGACCAAGAATAACTTATGGCCCACTCTTATGGTGGCCAAAAACAAATCAAAGACAGGAAAAAACCAACCTTGGAAAAATCCTGTCTCTGTATCACGGGTGCAATGAATAGCAGTCCAACAGTTGCAATGGAAATCATCCTAAACCTCGAACCCCTTGACCCACATGTCATTGTAGAGGCCAGAATGACTGCATACAGACTGAAACAAACAAAAAACTGGAGAATCCGAACAACTGGACATACCAGAATCACTCATGTAATCAACATCGAAGAACTCGAAATGATTTCAGACTACACGCAACCCCGATACTCATTCGAAAAACCATTCGAAACACGAATTGATGGATCACAATCAACTGCGGACATAGTCTGGTATACAGACGGTTCAAAGACAGTTGAAGGAACGGGAGCAGGAATACATGGGGTAAGGCCAAGGAGGGATAACATAATACCACTTGGCAAATGCTTCACGATATTCCAAGCTGAAACACATGCTATCATTGTATGCATTCAGAAGAATCTAGAAAGTGGTTATAGGGAAAAACACATCTACATTCTATCTGACTGTCAAAGTGCTATCAAAGCACTCAACTCCATACAGATAAAGTCCAAACTGGTCTGGGACTGCCTCCAGAACCTCATCGAGCTGGCAAAACACAACAAGGTCACCTTGATGTGGGTGCCAGGTCATAGAGGCATTGAAGGCAACGTCAAAGCGGACCAGCTAGCTAGACAAGCATCTGAAACGCTATTCACAGGGCCAGAACCTGCACATGGGATTAGCAAAAACCGTTGCAGGACCCTGTTCGACGAGTGGATAAAAAGAAGACACCAACAATATTGGGATCAAACTTTCGGGCAAATACACAGCAGAGTCATGGTAGGGATCCAAACCGGACCCTGACGGCTGACGTTCTCAACCTGAACAGAACGAAGGCTCGTATAATAATAGATCTGTTGACTGGACACTGCGGCCTAAGAAAACACCTAAACACCTTGAGAGTACACAGGGAAACCGTGGAGTGTAGGTTATGTGATGAAGAGGAGGAAACAGCCTCTCATATTATCTTCGACTGTGACGCTCTAAGTAGTAGGCGACACAGAACCTTTGGAGAGATCAGCCCGGAAACAGGCATGAATTCGAAGAACCTTATCAACAGGCTTCTGAACCTAATTAAAGGCACAAACCTGTTTGAATGAGGAACCACTGACGACAGAGTGATACAATGGACCCCAGCTGGTCGCAGTGTCAAGGAAAGCTAAGTGCCAACCCTGTCTCTGGCTCGTCAGCTTTCAACCAACCAACTAACCAAACATCTCAGACACTGCCCATTTATTTTCTCAACTCAACGACCTTTAAATGTTATGTTCGATGAAAAGCACCGTACATAAGTTATCTGTTTTCCCCAGCGAAAAACATGGCTACAGTATATGACGGAAATATAGTGAATTTTCCTTCACTAAATCGGAAATAAAGTTGAAATAAAGTCAATTCAATAGGAATATTCTGTAGGGTTGCAATCTATTTATAGTTGTAGAACCCACAAGGAGAGGTCAGTAGATCAAAACAATGAATATATGTATTCAATAGCACTATGGATTACCAATGATCTTAATAAACGACGAGATTCAGTATGAACAACTGTATCAGTTAATTGTTCAGCTTCAATGTCTGCTCCATTGATTTTGGCGAATGCTCTTGGGAACAGAAATAAATAAAACGCTGCGAGCTTCTTCATTGGCACAGTTTCTGGATCCATACATCGGGGTTTTGTGCCATTGCTCAATGTGTTTATCTCGATGTGTTAACATCGCAAGAGAGTAAAAGAAGTAACGCGATAAGCATACAAAATTAATGGAGAGACGCAAAGGAAATGGGGCCATCTCTCCATCGCAACATTTAATCACAGTTCCTCCGGGATGATATACTTCAGATGATCTTCCGGGATTTTCGAGATTTGGAAATGAATAGTATGAGTATAAAAGTAATATTTCTTTTATATGATTGGCATATTTCGCTCTCAAATTTTGCCTTAAGAAGGATATTTTTTGTTTGATAAATTTCCATGAAGTGAATGATATTGATCGTGCTTATGATATTTTTATAGGTACATTTTTCCTATTATTTTAATCGCCCGATGGGCAGTAGACCAATTGTTGAAAAATAAGTAGACAAGGGTGTCAAAATATCCAGTTTTAAGCTGAAGGATCTTCATTTATTGAAAAACAAATACCTGTTGCTGGCTACTTCTCACAGATAATCGAAAAAACGATACTCTCCACTTTCAGAATCTGAGAGAAAACAATATTATAAGAATAAGATTCTCAACTCTGATGGAAAATAATATCCGGAATGAACAATAAAAATAAAAGTGCATACAAAAAGGTCAGTGTATAAAAGTGTAAAACGCAGTTACTGTATCATATGAGTAAATTTTTTTTAAATGTCCCTTGAGAACTAAAAAAAAAAACACCCAGTCAAACAATTCAGTAAATATCACACAAAAAATTATTAAACCTTCCCTATTTCTTAGACCATTCTCACCTAATGAGTTGTTCAATTTGCTTGATGATAGTCTCAAAAATAAAACATTTGCAGGGAGTCCAGATAAATATCCACTTTTTTAAAAAATTAATTGATGGAATTTGGATTTTTGGACAGACTGATGAATTTTCTCAATGAGCATAATATTTTGACGAACAGCCAATATGGGTTTCGACGTGGTAGATCATCAACTGTAATCTATGACTTCTATAGCAATTTGATAAACTGTATAGACCAAGGGGAGATGTAAATGGGAATTTTCTGTGACCTGGGTTGGGCTTTCGACTGCGTAGGCCACGATTTTCTGAAATCTAAGTTATGTAACTATGGAATTATTAGTGTTTGTTTAAAATGGCTGGAATAATTCATTAAATATCGTTCAGTATGTAAGTCTTAAACATCACGAAAATCTCGGAATATTGTATCTGGCGAAACCGATATCAATGTAGGTGCTCCTCAAGGCTTCGTCTTGGGCCTAGTCCATTTTATTTCATATATAAATGGAATGTCAATTTTTTTTTCCGGATAATAAGATGACAATTCTCTACAGATATCTAACAAAAACCAAATATAATTGAAAACAACTTATGAAACTGCCCTATGGCAACTGGTTCAATCAAATATCTCTCCATTTCAATGCAGACAAGTCCAACCTCATGAAATATCTTATTCATCAGAAAGAACTGGTAGGTGAATATAATTTTGAATAGCACATCTTTTTCTATAAATAATGGCTCTAAATTCTTGGGAAAAACCATCAACTCACTCTTAGATTGGGAAGAACATTACAAGTCTCTGATTTCCAAACTCTCATCCCTCTACTATATTTTCAAGACTCTAAAAGTTGTTTTGACACAACAATAATTGATAAATTCATACTACGCACAAGTGCAAAGTTGACTGAGGTATGGTATCTTCTATGGGGAGACTCTATACTGTCAAATAACGTCATCGTTTGTCACAAAAAATTATGAGGTGCATTGCTGGTATGTAAAAATACTATTCATATCAAGAAATCTTCAGAAGATTCGATATTCTGACTAGTACAGGTTTCTACATGTTTGAAGTCTATGTCTTCAAAAACAGTACCAACTCAGCAGAAAGCAGTTATATGGCTAGGATTCCTCGTACGAGACATCAACGTGTATTAGTTATTATATTCACAATTACTTTAACTTTGAAAATTCAAGTATCTTATAAAACTACCTTCAGGAACTTTATTCTGGATACAAAAGTCCTATTATCTGTATATTAGTCCTTCAAGATGAAAAACGTTACTCTGCAAGTATCTGGAGAAAAACAAAGAAAAGTGTAACTTGTGATCTAATTTATTAGCGCTCCAACACCTCTCGTTCTGCCATGTATCATAACTTTAGCAGCTAGAAAAACTGACATATTGTTACCCGCGACATCACCCAATACCGTAACTCGGGGCAATGTGAGATCGAATGGTTTATCGATCTCTTGCTATAGGATATTGAACACCACAGCAGCGAAATATATGCAAAATGTTGAGTTCAATATTTCGTTCAATCAATTACGTGGGCGCTATGAATACATTCTATTATAGTATTAGTACCTGCCAGAGTCAAAAAATGAATCAAATGCTGGTGGCAATCCTTCCGAGTACGGTAGGATTATCAAATAATATAAAATAAATGTATTTACGACGGTCAATTGGTGAGACATTCCGCTTTCGTAGTGATAGAAATTATTAATATATATTATTTGTTGAACAAATATACCCCTCGACATGAGTCAATTCGAAATAACAACTAATACATAACTTGATTTATCGTGTAAGTCACGGGACTGGAATATTTTACACCGGTACGATCAAATTACTTCCACAGCTGAATCGTACTTTCAGTTCATATTGAATATTCACATTGAACGAAATAAAATCAATCAGGCGTTTTGATAACCTGATTAACTCAAACGGCCATCAAACAACGTGGGGGAAAATATGCACAACAAGGAAATATGGTTATAAAGGTGTCCTAATGACACAAGTAAATCTACAGCTTATCGAAAACTTCATACAGAATGTTTCACTTACGGTTACTTCACTACAATACTTTTGCGTGAATGCTTCACGGAAAACTAATTTCTTTGACGTTACGACTCACAGAACAATTACAGGCACTTTTTCTCGGAGTGGAAAAAAGAGACTTGTTCTTGGAACAGAAGCAGAAGGCTTGTTTTCGGACTGGAAATAATGAGCGCGATCCTACTTAAATCTCGGCTTTCATATCCACCGGATTTGAAAGAAAAATCGGATAATAACCGTATTAGGATACACGCTTTTTTGTCTGATTGACATAAGAACTGAGCCAAAAAGCAGCTCATCTTTCTGTTCTCTTTCAAAAACGCGTACTACTCTTTACTTCTATGAATTCACCTTTTTCTACCATCATAGCAAAAAACAGTCAGAAAGGTATTCTAGTATTTTTTGCGGTTTCGTCATCGTCCCAGTAGCTTTGGATATTTACACTTATTTTGTTACCAGGCCATAATTAATATTGAACCCCAAATAGACAGGGACGTACCAAAGTTACTTCAAACTTTTGGTTAGCCGTTCTTAGCAACGGAGCTTGAAAAAAATGCTTCATTACATCATTCATGTAGTTACTTCATTTTATATTCCAGTCTCAATTAAGACTGGTTATTTTATTTTATATTCCAATCTTCCAGTACAATGATTTGGTTCGATTTTTTCCAAATGATTTTTCGTAGGCATTTTCACTACGTTTACTTTCCGCCGGACTATTCGAAAATGGATGAAACGGTGGGGAGGGTCCTTTATATTTATCAGATGTAGTTCGAAGTCTAGCATGGAATTGTTTTCTGTTGGGTATCCACAAAAAAATCATTTCATTTTTATCGTGGATTTCTCAATTCACAGATATATCTTTTGATTCAATATTCAATTGCAAATGTTTCCATTTTCAACATGAATTCCTCACAAGAGGATGGACGATAGTGACTAAAGTCAGATGATTCCACATCTGATTTTATGAACATCCTGTTCATATTTTCAAACAAATCAATAAAATATCTACAACTGATCTTGAAGCACTTTTCTGTGATCCTAAAATTGATGTAGCAAAAAACATAATCGTTCGTTCAATTCATTTGGAATGGCCTCTTCACCTGTTAGTGCTACTAAACATTGTATTCCCAACAGCTTAAGCTTCCTAAATTATCCCTAATATTTCCGTTTTTTCCACCCTTCTTCCTAATGGAGTAATCGTGTTCTGAAAATCCTTCTAGGCCAACCAAAATATTTCTAAACACGAAATAAATTCTTCCAGGTAGTCGCTTCATTGTTACAAAGCACTCCTCCGCTCGAAAGCAGAATGCACTTACCGGATGAAATCTTCGTCTTAATTAAAAAATTGTTAGAAATAAATCAGAGCGAAATCCTTCGCTGGGACTTCCATGCGGAGACTCCTAAATCACGGAAACGATTCATTTTCAGTTATAGCCGGACATTTATCAAAGCAGATATCCACAGTGGCGGCCTGGCCCTCCAATGCCAGGTCGGCAATTCGGAAGGAAGCAAGATATGTGTTTCAACGTCTTGCGTCTCAACAAAAAATAAAACGATAAAATGCAAGTGTGAATTGCGCATCAAGAATTTTGTTGGAACATTATTATATTCATTTCGAAATTCAATAAGTAGTTGTAGAGCTATGTGCACTTGGCAGAACCAATATATTCCGTTTTTTGCCAACAGAGTCATCAACAGTGCCTGCCCAAAATGCATTTTGAGAATAATTGTTTTTGTATTCTCTCTACTTTGCTTCCAAGTAGCATTTTCAGTGGACGGAACGTAGCAGCCACGATTCTGGAAAACTTTGAGGTGTTTGACCACAACCACTGCTACGTAATTTACACGGTTCTATCACGCGGCGGCTACCAAAATGAAAAACACTTCTTTGGTGGCCGCTACGTTCCGATCCACGTTCCTGGATCTCAGATACCCACATTCCAACCACGTTGTGGTCACCTGGCAAACACGTGGATATGTAGTGGCCGACACTAGACACGTTAAACAACTGACTGAGCTCGTGTAATCGATATACCGGGTGACAATGGAACTAGGACCATGCCTATATCTCCTTCACTTATCAACTGATTTGAATGAAATTTCGTATATAGATATGAGACATAATTTCGGGTTGACAAACATATGGAAACAAACTGGCCAACTTTTGGTTTCGCCAGAATGGCCACCAACTTTAATTTTTCAAATGAAAAACCCTGTATGTTTTTCGGATTCTACGGCTCGAATTACATACGGAAATGATGCTAAATTTTTATTTTACGATTGAAAAAATAATTTCTCAATTCTTTTTTTAGCCAAGGAGGCCTTGATCAGGTTAAAATCTATACTAATTTACATCAGTAAGTCATAGTCATTCCATAGATAAGATCAATAACAAATTCTACAGCAGGAATTGATATTTTCTCCAAATGGTAGATACCTACCGAGGGCCATCTTGCCCTTCGATAGATAATTTAATTACCAATTCAACGCTATACATTATGTACCACTTTCATTTTGTTCAAAACGTAGAGAGCCATCTAACAAAATGAAATCAATCTGAAAAAATTGGTAGGTATCATGACATCTATTCATTTTTTCAAACTTTACTTCAGAATGGTATCAATGAATTACCCAAAATAATCGACTTGACGATGTGTGATGATCTAAAACCCATCACAGAAAAGATAACTTTGATATTATCAAACAGTTTGAATAAATCTAACGACTGAAACGGTAAAACATTCAACGTACAAATGATTACTCACAATACCATTATCCTGTTTTCAATAGAAGAGTCTCACAACCATCGAAAAGTCATTTCATTTATTATATGTTCGAAGTTAATGACCAATGATATGTTCCCTAACACATAGACTAGTTCTATTTATTGTTCACCTCATCACATTTATCAGTTCGTAAGCAGGAATTTCCTGAAATGCGCGTCCAACTCTATCTCTCAAGTCCTCGAAAGGAGTTGGTCTCCTGGAGTATACTTTGGATTTTATGTGACCCCATGAATAAAAATCAATAGGGGTTGAATCGGGCGATAGAGCTGGCCATCTGATTGTACCATTTGTTTCAATCCATCTCTGCCCATAGGAATCTCTAAGATATTGCCCAACAATATCAGCATCATGTGGTCCTGCACCATCCTGCTGAAAGATATATTTTTCCTGACGTTCTCAGGTAAATCGTTGATATTATTCCGAATGTCGTTCTTCAAGAACTGTAGATATCTTTGGCCCGTCAAAGGCCCGTCGAAAAGAATTGGTCCAATGATTCTTGTCCCTATGATTCCTACCCACACGTTGAATCCAAATCTTTTTTGAATATTACCTTCTCTCAGCAATCTAGGATTTTCTTGAGCCCAGTACCTTGTATTATTCCTATTGAACATACCATTATTCGTAAACCTAGACTCATCTGTGTACAGTATCTTTGAAACTAAACCATTATTCAAATCATGATGATGCAAAAGCCAATTACAATAAGTTAGTCTCCGTTCTGGGTCATTTTCATATAGATGCTGATGCAAACTGTATTTATAGGAGCGATATTTTTGTTTTTTTCAATACTTTTCTGGCACTTTCCCTGCTGATCCCACATTCAATTTCCAATTCTCGCACTGAAGCAGATAGAGAAAAATGAACATATGCTGAAACATTAGTTTCCGCTTCTTCACTGACGATGGAATGGATGTAGTTTTGATCAGCTGATTCTTTCCTCAGCACCATTTCCAATTTCCTGCAATAGGTCCTCGATGGGTGCCGTCTTGACGGATAACGAACAGCGTAAAGCATACTAGCATTGACAGCTTCTTCCGACATTCTCCGTATATCATTATCATATCGATTTGTTCGTTTCGAAAATAACGATTATTATTTCCCATTTCAAAAAAACTTTTTACGAACGAAACGAGCTGTCAAGTAAAATTGGTATTTCACTTTCGACATGACATTATTCACCCATGATTCCACGGTGAGATGTCTAAAAACCATGGTGTATTCACTTATACCTGTAAAATATTGGGACAAACTGGGGGACACCAGCCCACTTGATAAAGGGAGTTATCTAGAGTTTCAGATGGCGCCGACGTCGTTTCTTGTCATAATTCAGTAAACTGCAATTACATACCACACAGGGTGTTTTTGTAATTTGTGTCTCTGATCCGTTCTGTGATTGTGCTTTTGTCGCCTTTAAGATTTCATGAATGATAATTTGCAGCTACCTATTTTTTAATTATGTGTACATCTCGGAGAAAAATTTTTCGGGTAAAAGTTGTGGAGCTAATGGAGCCTTATCAAACATTTTATAGTTTACCGTTATTGGGAATGGGAAATGAAATATTGCGATTTTGTTTAAATCTTTCAACAGCTGCCATTGAGACTATTGGACCACTTTCGAAATTAGCCGAAGTACTCATGAGAAGTATTTTTGTTTCATTCGCTTGAAAAATGTGGCCTCCACTCAACAAATTTCATTATATCCCATATATAAGTTTCAATATAAGATTTTAAACTAGAGTTTTTGAAGGATGGCCTCAAAATTCAAATTTGTATTTTTTTTTAAATTATTCAATATTTTGAGCTCTGTATTTTTCGGAATATAATTTTTTTTTAATTGTCCTATTTTGATTTGTCATTTCAAGAGTAATCTTTGGAAATTTCAGATATTTATCTTGAAAATAAAATAAAAAAATGTAAGACAGAATTCTGTTTTGACGTTATTTCATATACGTACTATTCCCATACATATTTTTTCACTTTCAAAACATGACTTCTCGTTAGCTACATTTTTCTCCATCCAGCTGAATTTTTGTTATGTTAATTTAATGAATTAGATCAAAAGTTATAACAAATTTAGTGTAAAGCGCTCGTGACTGCGTGCTCCTCCAGCGCTGCACTTCAGAGTCGCCGCCTCACATTTTGTTCCCACGTTAGCAAAAAATTTCTGCAGCTTACAGTTCTTATTTTAAAGAAAGATTTTATTTACCTTTTTGATGTAAAATTTTCCATTTTTGCCAGTGGCACAATTATTTATTCATTTTTTCAAATATTCAATATACAATGTAATTTGGCAACTTATTTAAGCACACACTTTACGGTTGGTAACTTTTTATATGTTGTTCCCAACATCATCACTAATGTACAGTGAAAAGTTACCACAGTCCCCTAACTTTCTGAAGCTAAAATCTAATATTACTCCACTACTAGTAAAATGATGAATTTAAATCTTCTCTGAACTACCTTTGCCCATTGTAATAGTTTTTTTCAACTTGTGATTGTAATGTATCTAGTAACTTGCAAGTCAAATAATTTTATTATTACTCTTATATTTATTTTTTATATTATAAATATTTAGTATAAACATTTTCCCATGAGATGACAATCTTCTGACTAAAGTATTGGAAAATTCTGAATATAGTGGATATTTTCTTCCAAAGAGCCATGGAACCCTCTGTGACGGTACGGAATTCACTAGCCAAAATGATTACTTCATAGGATGAAAAGTCCACGCTCACTTGTGAAATTCATGTGTTTATTGAAAAGTGATAATTATCCTAATCATAGTCATTAGCCTTATAGATCTTGGGAGTGGGCCTTGTTCTTCCGAACAACTGCTTGGTTCAGATCGCCCTCCTTCTCCAACTGCCTCATGCGGGGTGTTACTGAAAAATAAAAGAGAAACATTTAGATAATTGTTTTCTCCCCTCACCTTTGTTAGTAGGGCTCACCTTCTCCTGAGAAATCATTCTAAGATAGCTGGAAGCAGCCTAGACTGTCGCACACCAGGCTTAATCGATTTCTCAACTTCATCAACAGATATATGTACAATGATCTCTCTGATTTTGTCCATATCAGAAGGTTGTTAGAGAGGTAACAGTCCGGCAGAGATGGGCAGTGCATGGCTTGGTAATAGTTTGTATCAGAAAGCTTAATGGAACAATATCATCGGGGACATTTTCCAATCCCCTCAATTTTCAAGTTAATTCATCATCTAGAGACATCAGTCCACTCTCATACCTCTTCTCATTCCTTTGTGGAAGTTTCCATGATCCGAAAAAGACCATTTGAGAAGAAATCAATTTGAAAAAATTGCCAGGTAGACCTCAAGAAAAATCTGATTTTTGACAGACAGATGTAAACATTGTAGTAAGTTCCGAGGATTTCATCTCATTTTAGCGCCAACTGTTCTGAGCGCGATCTTGTTCGTAGAACTATAATCTTTGTAAGCAATTCACAATTTTTTGCATAAAGTAATGTTGACAGTAAAAGAAAATTTCATAGGTTTGAAGTTTGACATTTTGCGTGACACAAACAACAAACATTCCTTAACCGCGCCATCTACTAATGAAGTTCTAAGCAGAATTTAACGTTTTTCATTTGTTGTCGCTCAAAAATTCTAAACAAAATCTAATCAGTGAATACACCAGGGTTTTTAGGCATCTTATTCCACGGCTACCTTTCATTTCATCAAACCTAAACGGATAACTCATTGGAATTTGTAGGCATCGTATAAAATATTGTACAAATTCATTAATTGATCGTTTTCAGTTTTGAACAATGAAAAAGTGGTACATAATGTATATCGTTGAATTGGTAATTAAATTATCCATCGAATGACAAGATGGCCCTCGGTAGGTACCATTTGTAAAAACGATTTTGTCGTTGAAAATGCGTTCAGAAAATTTCAGTAGGCTGTTGGATTTGTTATTGATCTTATCGATGAAATGACTATTACAATGAGTTACTGATGTGAATTAATATAGATTTTAACCTGATCAAGGCATCCTGGGCTAAAAAAAAGATTGAAACATTTTTTTTTTTCAATTGTAAAAGAAAAATTTGGCAACACTGTCGTATGTAATTTGAGCCTTAGAATCCGAAAAATCAAAGTTGGTGGCAATTTTGTTTTCATATGTCTGTCAATCCAAAATTGTGTCTCATATGTACAAAATTTCATTCAAAGCTGTTGATAAGTCAAGGAGATAAAAGCATGGCCCTAATTCCCCGTTCTTTCATTCTGCCTGATTCATTTCTAACACTCGATCGACTATGAGTATGAGAAAAAATAACATACAAACATGTGAGTAGGTCTATTGAATTTGAATTCTTCTGATCGCGATAAAATTAAAACCATTGGAAGTTCACTGTGAAATATGGGTGTTATAGCTCGATTCTGAGCACGCGCTATCTGAATACTCTTTATTCGAGAGAAACATTATAATTTTGGAAATAACTCGCCTCTGAAATTATGAACTTAAATCCCTCAAACATTTTCTTATCAATGTTGGTTACTTGAAACCAATACTTACGTAATAAATTACTGCGTTTGATGCAGTACTGACGACAAATAAATTTTTATTGAATGTTTCGTTCATTTCTCTAATAATGGCGACCCACATATTCCAGTAAATATGGCGGCTTTGGAGAATATAACTTCAAAGTGGCAGAAACTGAAAATAAACCACTCTTGAGTTGCTCTCATCATGGCCAATGGAATTAACCTATTAAATTTTCCACCATTAGAAAGTAGCGCCCACGTAGTAGGCCCATGACTCACCACTTCAAAGTTTCAAAGTGAAAATTACAATAGGTCTTATACCTTCGAGAGTGGCGAACACGTCGCGGCTATTATAACTTGCAACTTCAAAGTTATAACCTCACAATTGCGGGAACGTGTCCATCAATTGGTGAAAAATGACATGTGGCAAGTATGGTGAAGTTATGCAGCTTCAATTGACAATTATCAAATATCGGGTAACAATTATCAATCCACAAATAATGAAAATGACCGCATTTATACAAATTGAACTAACAATTTAGGTATGAATATTAAGCAGGCACACAAGTCAAAGATCTGATCTATTTAAATTAAACTTTTTCAACAAAATTAATAAAAAAAATTCTATTGAAAACGCATTACCTATTTCATTTTGAATAAATATCATTGAAGTAACGTTGAAACAATAAAATAATTTGAGAAAAGTTAGGTTAGTTTTCGTTATCGCGCATCCACGGTCACTTCAAGATAAAGAAAAATTGCCCATTGAAAATGCATAACCCATTTCATTTTGAATAAATGAGGAGCAAACATGCAAAAACCGATAAATGCACTTTTCGAATTTTTTGAGTTAAGGATTGATTGTTACTGATTTTGGTGCGCATCGTCGAACTAGCACATCAGATACAAGCAAAAGTCGACAAATCCCCTTGAAAATGGTATCTGAAAGTGACCAGTTCGAGCAACTACCGATAAATCCAAATTACAAGCAAAACCCGATAAAAAATTTAATAATATGGTACCATCTATTATGCAAGTACGCGCGCACTGTAATGGTACAGAGTTCTGAATTTCATGGGCATATGTGTTATTCTTTAGTAATGAGTAAATAATAAAGATGACTCTGGCTCTCAAGTTGCTGATTTATCTGATTGGGATTCCCCTGTCTCAGATATTGCTTATTCTTCTTGAGTTTTACTGACAGTGTAGAGTGAAATAAGTTTGCAGATTATTTTGTATTTCTATTTGGTTTTTATGATGGAAGAAGGAGAAACTAGTGTATCAGAAATTGGTACAGGAAGAAGAAAGAGAAAGACAAATGAGACGAAACGACAGAAGGCACAAAAGCAAAGGTAAAACATCAAGATAATGTTTTTGGGATCAATTTTTTTACAGTATCTGTTTGTTTTTAGATATCATTGTAGCAATGCTGATTTAGATAACTTTGAGAAAGTTTGCAATCACAATGGTCCTACATATTGTTGCGACAGAATTGCAGTAAGTGACGTACGAGCCATTCGAAGTGAAGTTTTTGAAAACAATATCAAAATGGAACAGGACACCGAATTGTGCCACTACATATCCGTAGTGCCAATTGAAAGAAAAAACCAACAGAGAGGAGGCAGTCCAGGAGCCGCAATTTTTCTGTTTACTATTTTCTTCCTAAAGGAGTTACGTAGAGGAAAATACAAGTATGTCGGGCGTTCTTATTAAAATGTGTGAACATGAAAAAAGATCGAATAAATTCTATTGCTAAGGCATTATCTGTAGGAAACGAAAACGAGATGGCGATCATGTATCTATCGAATCTTTTGACAAAAAAATCAAGTAAGAGAGTTTATTGGCAAACAACATGGTAGAGAAAGTCACTATAATAGAAGAAAAATCTAAAAGAATTCATCTAGCCACCGACTTGAACATAAAAAAGTTACACCAGATTTATCTAACTCAATGCGATGCCGAAAATAGGGTGAACTATTCCATGTTCAGGAGAATATTCGTTGATGATTTTAATATTGGGTTCTCTAGTCCAGTATCAGACGTCTGCGCACAATGTACTAGACTCAAATTCAAGATCAAGAGGACAGTAGATGTGAAAATCAAAACAGAGTTGCGCACCGAGTTTACAGTCCACAAAAGGAGGGTGAATGCTTTCTATGGTCTCTTAAAACAGACTCCCGAAAACTCGATTACGTTTTGCTTTGACTTACAGCAGGTTCAGCCTTTGCCCAAAACGCCTATCAATGATACGTTTTATGCTCTGCAAGTTAGCATGTACGTTTTTTGTTGCGTTGACAGTCAGTCCAAACATCCAACCTTTTATACATGGACTGAAGATCAAGCAGGTAGGAGATCAATACACATAGCATCTTCACTTTTGAATCATCTAGATTCCTTGGATAATGGAAATAATACGACAGTTCGGCTTTTCTGCGATGGATGCGGTGGGCAAAACAAAAATTCTCATGTTATACACTCTCTATATTTCTGGCTCAGATTCAAAGCTCCAATCCAAATCACAAAAATGATACTTGTATTTATTTCCAGTGAGGGGTAATTCGTATTTACCAGCAGACCGTGTATCCGGAAGAGTAGAAAAGCTTCCGATGAAAGAGGCTACGCTATTGTTTAGAGAGGACTGTGAGAAAATTCACTAGAAAGTGGAAGTGGTGAAAAAAATTGGATTCGATTGGAGACTTTTTGATTTCAAACAACTTAAAGTTGGATTGAAAAAAGTTAAAGGAATATCAGAAAAATAGAAAATAGTCCTCCAAAAATTCAATGAGGGAAGATTGGTTGAAATATCCACTTTCGAAAACTTCCATTTCAATAATGGTTCAGAGAAATTTGAAAAACTTTTGAAACCAAAATTTTCTGGTACAGATTTGACTATAATACAAAAAGATTTAATACGGGGCATTCCGCAAAAGAAAGAGAAGTCTCTTGAGCATCTGCTAAATCAGCAGTTTCATGAGGATTGGGAGGAGTTACAGGAACTGCACTGATATCGGGCATTACTACACGGTCCTACTTCGAATGAGGAGGATCCTGAACTTGATGAGGAGGATGGAACATGTGACTGCCTTGAAGAGGGATCAGCTATCCATATTCAGTTTTCCTGGAAAACATTTTCTAATTTTTTCCTCAGAATGCTTTTTGTCGAAAATACAATTACTTATTTTTAGTTGTGTTGTTTTGTTTATTTTCAAAATCACATTATCCTAAAAATTGAGGTGAAACCTTAACCCTGCTATTTCAGAATCTGAAATTCATGCAAAAAAAATCAGATTTCATACAAAAACCGATAATTAAAAAAAAAAAATTGATAATAAAAAAAGGATAAAAAATGTTATGTTAGCAAAACTTGAGATTTATATTATATGAACCACGTATAGTCAAGTCCAGTTATGAAAATTTTCAAATTTTTCTGGGATCGCGCTGTATAAGTTTTTCGTCATTATCTCAAAATGGATAAATATGGATTTATCGGTTTTTGCATGTTTGCTCCACAAATATCATTCATGTTTCACGTGACTAACAGGTAAGACAAACTTTTTATAAGACGTATTAGAATAATTTGAGAAAAGCTAGGTTAGCTTCCGTCATCGCGCGGATCAATCCGCAGTCACTTGATGGTGAATTTTAAAGGTTATTGTGACTTTGGAGTGACTTTCATTAAATGCGAACTGTGGCAATCACTCATGGAGATAGCAAGAACGTGGCAACTAACACCACATATCACAATCAAGTGCTTGCCACATTGAAGGTTTGATGGAAGTTACTAAAACGTCACCGTAACTATCATACTCTATTGAAAGTGATTACGACTTCTGAGTGATATTTGAGTGGTACCGCAACGGTTATTTTCCACTTTCAAGTTTGGAGAATTTTAATGTGATTCTGCTTAGTAGCCATAATGTTACAGACATCTCAATTGACACTAACAAGTTATAGAACTGTAGAGTGGCTACCATAGATGTAAATTACGTGACTACAACCATGCAAATATAAAATTTTAGTTATTCTACTGTATAGTGGTAGATTCAGTGGTGATTACGTAATAACCACCGAGTCGACGTTGCAGTATCAGTTTCCGTCACTATGATGTATGTTATTCTGATGAACAATACTCAGGTATCTTTTAGCGTTACACAATGGAGAAATCCTTTTCCCATTCTTGTTTCAACTGCTTTCATGAAACGTGAAACTGAAGTTGCTTACAATCAAATAGATAAGAATAACGCAGGGCTGTACACACTGCGTTGCATGTAACTTTAGTTTCATTGATTGCGCGAAACCGGTTTTCACGAAACTCGTGCTTCAGTTTCATGTTTCAAGTGGTTATGTTCACATACAGTTTCGTTACAATTTCTATAAAATAATTGCAATTCGCCTGTGCTGTGGTCGGTAAATGAATGGAAGACATTTCATTCCAAGTGGTTGGAAGTGGTTGGCAGAAGCTGTCGAAAAACAACCGTGATGATTTCCAGCTCAAGGAGTATAACAACAGAGAGTTCAAAGTGCGTGGGAAGCAGTGGCACAATAAGTGGAAAAATCAGGTATTTATAAGTATTCATTATATTTTAAAGTATAAGTAGAAAACGGATGAACATTACATAAATTATAAAAACAAGTAGACACATAAAAAGTGAACTCAAGTACTATGTTAATGCCTAGGAACATACCTATAATCTATTTCCAACATCCAAGGATATCGATTGAAGGAGAAAAAAGTGAATTTAATTGGTAATAACTCAGCAATAAACTGAGGTAGGTACCTTATTGCTATTTTCATGAATCAACTTCCATTGTGAAGAAATTGCTATGCAGGGAATCGAAGAATATTTTGTAAGTTATTTCCTGATAGTCTTTGCTGATCTGAAATTTGGTCCCGCATCAATACGCGAATGTTGATTTTCATGACTGGACTCAATGTTAGAAAAAGTGTTTTTAGGTGTATATGGAACATCTCCTGATGTCCGGATGTAACTGTGTAACACGCAGGCACCTTTGATTATGGATTTGACCCCTTTTTCTGAACAAGCTTAGGCACATCAAATATACGCGACTTTTGACGTGAGCATTGAAAACGCGCATTCTACTGGCTTGGAGTCAATCGAAAATTGCAAAATCATTCTTTGTCTGTCAAAGTAGCTATCGGGTAATACCGCATGAGGTAGGTTTTCGAAAGGAACGGCCTCATCGCCAATAAAGAAATTTGGAGGAGGAACTTGATTACGGAGTAGTGTAGCAGCTGAACAGTATACACACGTGTGAGAAAGTGCTTCCATAAATTACCAAATAACTCGTTAAACAATTTTAATAATCGATAATTCCTCAAGTTCGTGAGTTACCCACAATCAAAACAAGAAGCAAAAAGTGTATTGTCTACGCAATCTTTCACTCGAGAACAAGTGAATGAAGTGAGAAACATTGCGGAAGTGATAATAAAGGAACTCTGCCAGAACCAAACATTTATAAAAACTCTAGTGGACTCTGTTTCTTCTGGTATTCAAAACATATTGGGCGAAAAACTCAGTCTTTTTGAAGAAAAGGTAGACAATATCAAAAGCGACATGCTGTCCTTGAAAGTTAGTCACCTTAGAGGGGATAAGAACATTGTCTATGAAAATGGAACTTCTTGAAAAAAAAAGTTTGGATTGCTCAGGGAATTCCGTCGACATAGCACAAATAATGGGGGATTGAAGAAATTAGGCGCAGAGAGAATACTGTTTTAATTTTCAGCATACCGGAGGATGAATCTGACCCGGATCAGTTTGTACGACAATTATTAATAATGACTCTTCACCATGTCAACTTAGATAACCCACAGTTCCTGAGATTAGGTAAACGAGTCGATGGAAAATCAAGACCCATCAAAGTAACGATACCTCATAAGGAATTTATACCTATCTTAATGAAGGACAAAACAAAATTCCAAAATATCGATAAGTTGAGGATATACAGGGTGTCCCTGGACTTCCTCTTTTCCTCTCGGGAATGTATAGATGGGGTCAAAATATCACTAGTACTTCATATAACTTTTGTTCCAAAAGCCTTCGTTACCAAGTTACGAGCCCTCAAAGTTACAAAATGAAAAATGTTTTTCTTTGATAACTTTCAAAGTGAATATTCAAAATCATCTTAATTTTGGTGATTGACTGAACGAATGAATTCCTTCGATGAACTTTCATGCAGGAGTCAGTTGTTTTGCTACAAAGTCAGGAATGGACTACCCCCGATGGTCCACACTCCAAAACTTTGAAATGACTGGGATTTGTCAATATGTTTCAATAAAACAAGGTTACCTGGACAATTTCCTGAATAAAAGTACTCGTGTGGAAAATCGATCGAGGCAACGATTTTTGATAAAAATGCATTTTTGTTCGACGACATCCAACCTGAGATGTCTACCATTATTCAAAAAGATTAATTTGTAATGAAAATAGAAATGCTAGGTACAATGTTCATAACGAATTTTTATCATGCGAACACGTTTACCTTACAAAAATCATGGTGTAAATAATCAATCGCAAGCCTCAAGAGCAAACAGAAATGCAAAATCCGCTACAAAAACTGCTCGATATGTCCCCCGTCTCTCTCAATACATTTTCTTAGTCGGCGCAAACTTCCTCTCTGCACTTGAAATAGCATGCCAGGGGGTCTATTCTCAAACGGTGACATATTGTGTCGCATGCGAGATTTCTACATTGTCGAACGAAAAACGCAATATCTTATTCTCAAATGTCGCATCCGAAAATTTTCGATAGACAAATTGTAGAGTGGTCTAGAGCAGTCGACAATTTCATGTCGAATGCGTGATGATATATCTGACATATTTTCTTTATCAATTTCATAGGTTAGAAATGGCAGCTCTATTTATAGCGATTGGAAATTTAGAAAATCAAGAAAACTATCAATGGCCTCGAGACAGACAAGGTATATATAGGAATGCGTTCAGGCTTTTATCAAAACATTCAGATTAACCAAGGAATTGGCTAGAGAGTTGATTGATATCCCGGAACCATTTGTGGAACAGGGACATCGGCCTTCCTCAATACCTCTTGAAGAAAAGGTGGGTTATCAAACACTTTTATAAGTACCTCTCAACCAGGTTTAGTTGAGGTACTTATATTTGAAATATTTAAATCAAAATGTTTGCGTAAAACTGTATAGCGAAACTTATAACCGTGTTCAAACTGAAACCAAAACCACATAGGCACAGAACACTTTCGAGAATCGTTAATTCGGTGTTGTCAGCTCATGCTATTTGACAATTTTTGTCTCATACGACTTGGATGTCGAAACCAATAGAGAATACCACAATTTCAAATTGTGCGTCAATTTCCATTGATAAATGTCGAATTCAACATATTTTGGCCGACATTCGTGAATAGACCCCCAGGGTCGTTTCGTATGGCTTCACAATGTAATGTAATTATATTCAACAAGGCATATCTGGTGTGAATAGGTGTAGCGTAAACGAAGCTCCTTAGATGCCCCCACAGAAAGAAATCCAATGGATTTAAATCTGGAGACCGCGGTGGCCATGAATATGGCCCACCTCTACAAGGTGTTTTTGTCAACATCTGTGGAAGAAATGGAACATAAATTTATTCACCGGATATTTTTCACCTATTCATGTGCAGCCGTTTTTGTAGTTTATTCGTTTGCTTCTTATTAGTTATGTCTTCCGATATGCGTTTTTTCAGCTAAATTTATCTTCGGGTTAAATATTTTCTCCCATGAAATTATACTCATCAGTGAAACTCCTCAACATTTAAGCTGTGAATACGAATTTGCAATATCCAAATGTTGAGTTTCATGAGATTCAGATAACACAACACGAAACGTGCTTATTCCACGCGTAAATACAAAATATGGACTGAATTCGATATTTCATAGTGGAGTAGCTTGTTTGTTCAAAAACACCACGAATCTACATAACTTGATATTTCATTTGAAAAAATATCTACATTGTGAATGAAATTTTCAACTGGGTACTGTACTTTTTGTTAACGACTTTATTTTAGCATATTTTGTATTATTCCTGTAATAAATGTTGTTGAATTAACGTTAGCATTAGTATTTCTACTGTGAAAATTTTTCATTTAAAATAATGGTGGACGATCGGGTTTGATGTCGTCGAGTGAAACTGCATTGCTATTAAGAATCGTTGCTCCGATCAACTTTCCACCCGAGTACTTTTATTCAGAAAATTGTCTACGTAACCTTATTGTGTTGAAAACTATTTCATTTCATTTCAAAGTTTTGGGGTGCAAAACAACTGACTCCTGCATGAAAGCTCATCGAAGGAGTTCATTTGGTTAGTCAATCACCAAAATTTAGATGATTTTGAATATTCACTTTGAAAGTTATCAAAGAAAAACATTTTTCATTTTGTAACTTTGAGGGGCCCGTAACTTGGTAACGAAGGCTTTCAGTAACAAAAGTTATATGAAGTACTGGTGATATTTTGACCCCATCAATACATTTCCGAGAGGCAAAGAGGAAGTCCAGGGACCCCCTGTATGCCTGAGGCCGGTACAAACTGTGAAGCACGTGATTTTTTCTTGTTCGTTCACTTAGTTCGCCAAAACAATGCGAAAAACAACCTCTTTATGAAATACATAAATGGATATCCCTCAATAGTAAAAATATCCCAGTAAATACATCCAATAGGGCAGTGAAGAATATTAATGTAGATGAACTTCCAATTTGTCATCAAAATTGCAGAGGACTGTACACCAAGACAATTTATTAGTGAATGAGCATAGCATTGTCACCTCAACCGAAAGCTGGATGTACGAGGATTTATATAACAGTGAACTTTTTTCCACAAATTATACATTCTATCGTAAAGATCGGAGTACAGGAGCTCGAGGTGGGGGAGGAGGGATGGGGTTGATAGCAGTCGATAACACTCAATACAACCTTTCGACACTAGTTGCTCAATAATTAAAATCGATGTTGTGGGAATGAAAATTCGGGTGAACAATCATTAACCAGTTATCATCGTACTGGTCTATATACCACCCAATCCATCCCATGATGAGTATGATGAATTCCTCGAATGCCTAGAAAACATACAATCTGATATAATCCTAGGTGACTTCGATTCCAGAGCTACAAAATTTTTATGATACGAAACTCCAATCCAACCTTACTCTCCGTCTCAACAACTCCCTGAACTACTGTGATATGACTCAAAACAAAACAGTGAAAAACCACAACAACAGGCCACTTGGTCATTCCAATAGTGAATTAGTTTGTGAAGTGCTTCCCGAAGGAGATCCTCTAGTTTCAGTCGATCCTCATCATCCTTGTCTCATGTCACCGAAAACTTCGCATCTACAGCGAAACGGTATTTCAAAAATATTAATAAGGGAAAAATTCTGTCGACTACTCAGCGCAGTGGATTGGGACCAATATATGAATCACAACAGTGACGTAGATCATGCAAGTTTCATTTTCAATGATATCATTCTAAATGTAATATCAAAGTGTGTGCCCGTTAGAAAATAAAGGTCTCGTAATATCCAGTCTGGCATACAGAAAAATTATCTGAAAAATAAAGGAAAAAAATCACTATCTTAAAATGTACGGAATTTTTTTAAATCTAGAGCGGTTTATCTGAGGCGCCTGATTAAGCGTGATATAAGTATGTTTTATGAAACATTTATTGATGAAGCAGAATACACCATGAGGGAAAATCCTCGTGCTTTCTGGAAATATGTCAACTCAAAAAAAATGTGTCACGAATTCCGGGAAAAATATTCTATAACGACCAACCATTATATAGTTCTGAGCAAATCGTAAATGCATTTGCAAACAATTTCAGAAGTGTTTACGTTCCTGATAATACAATTTCAATAAACGAAGAACTTGGTAACCCCAGTCACTGTTTGCATCTTGGAAGAATTACGGAGGATCAAATTATCCCAGCATCTAAAAAACTCAAGTATAAACTGACCATGGGTTCCGATGGCATAACAGCAAGCCTCGTGAAAACTCATATAAAGCTCTTCGCTCGACCTCCTAGCATTATTTATAACCTTTGATGAAAATTGGACATTTTCCGAATATTTGTAGTGTGTCCCATCTCTAAATCAGGGAATAAATACAGATATTGTAAATCATAGACCGATTGCCCTGATATTGGCCTTTCAAAATTAATAGAAATAATATTACCGGATTCGAACTACAATCATGTGAGCTCCTCGATTCACGAATATCAACACGGTTTTGTGAAATGTCGAGCAATGTTTCAAATATCTGTTTATTGACACAATATATCTCTGAAACACTCGACTGACGAAAGCATGTTGATGTAATATATACGGAATTCGGTAAAGCTTTCGATCGAGTTCCGCACAGCGATTGCTGAACAAACTATCTGCTTTCGGAATTTCGAACAGTTTCCAATCTCTTTTGAAATCATATCTCTGGGCTAGAAAATTATTCCTGGAATTCGAAGGGATCAGATCATTTTCATTTGTTGCAACATCTGGAGTGTCCCAGAGTTCCAATCTGTTTTTTTTTGTTATTCATTAATGACATTACCGATATTATTGACCCCAAAAAACTGCTATATGCTGACGATATGAAAATTTTTAGAGATATTGGTGACTCATACTGTATACTACAAGAAGATATTGATAAGTTACAAAATTGATTTTTGAAAAATGAACTTTTTCTGAATATGAGAAAATGTAAGGTCATGCCATTCTCAAGAAAATCAATCTTATTGATTTTCAACTATACTCTGGAAAATATTCCAATAAATAAGGTAAAGAAAGAAAATTGACATATTTTAAATGTGAGGTTACTTACTCGTCAGGTGTACAAGAAGCCAAAAGGACCATAAAATATCTCATGATCAATGGAAGTTGTATAGGTTTAAGTGACATACATATTAAAATACCTATCCTAGGCCAGGATTGAAATTGAGATTACAATTTTTCCTTATCTTTCAAAAAGCCATTGTTTTAGTGTGATAACTGGATCCAAGTGACAAGATTGACAATTGACAAGTGAACGATGAAGTAGATTGACATGGAACACAAAACCATGTAGATATCAGAATCAAGAAAGGAATATCCCTGTCATACTTAAACACACTTGAAGCAGTCTACATCGGTAGAACTTGTAGACCTTTGAAAGTTCGTATTATGGAACATTTAAATAGTAATAAAGTTTCTGCCTTTGGTCATCACTTAAGATTCAACAATCATAATTTCAGTCCAAATAGAAATTCACAAATCTTACATGAAGTCAGTTCCAAAAATTATAATAGATTAGATTTTCTTGAAGATTCACACATTAGTAAAGAAATACTCAACAATAACTCTTATCTCAACACGCAAGTCAATTTAAATAGATCCTATATTCCACTCCATAGACGTCTAAATTAAATAATATTTAACTTCCCTAACTTTTTCACTCTAATTCACATTTTAGTTTCTTGATAATCATGCTAATAATTTTCGATTTCCATTATCTATGATGATTTTACTTGTATCTCTAAGCAATTTGCCAGCCTCTTTTTCAGTTTTCTCCATACTGAGAACACAAGTCATATTCTGGATTATCACCTTTTAGACTCTGTTTTACTCCAGCTGTGGGAGTTGTAAAGTTGGGTCTAGTTCCCATTAGACTTGTATCACACTTCTCATCCCCCAGTTGCGGTTCAACTGAGCCATGGGGGACAAGGGTTTCCATTTTTATGAAGAAAAATTCAAATTCATTGTCCATGGACACTACCAGAATTACTCAATTGTTTGTTTTGATCAGGACAGGTCCAATTAGACTTCTCCCTTGAACTTATATTCAATTACGATGACTTAAATGTGAGAATTGAAGAGTCTTGTCTGGTCTTCCTTGGAATACTGGAACATAAATTTGACAGATGACAGTCCTCATTAGATTGAACATCTAGTGTGTTTTAGTATGATAGGGATATTCCTTTCTTGATTCTGATATCTCCATGGTTTTGTGTTCCATGTCAATCTACTTCATCGTTCACTTGTCAATTGTCAATCTTGTCACTTGGGTCCAACTATCACACTGAAACAATGGTTTTCTGAAAGATAAAGAAAATAGTAATCTCAATTTTCATCCTGGCCTAGAATAGGTATTTTAATATGTGTGTCACTTAAACCTATACAACTTTCATTCATCATGAGATATTTCATGGTCTTTTTGGCTTCTTGTACACCTGACGAGTTAGTAACCTCACATTCAAGATATGTCAATTTTCTTTCTCAAAAAAACTTTTCAGTAACTTGTTCTCTATCAATATTACTTACTTTCAGGTACGCACTGATGATGACCTAACGGTCGATAGCGCTACGATTTTAATAAATTATTTTATGCACGAAATACAATTTTCTTTCATCGATTATATCGATACGTGCACACAGTCATACTTTTCATTTCTGAATGAATTCAACTTTATTTCACTCGAAAAACATCGCAAAATCACTGATCTAGTTCTCATCTACAAAATGATTCCCAATTTCATCGACTCTTCCACGTTACTCTCTTCAGTAAATTCCAATACCCCACGCATAACATCCATGTTTCAAATAACGTTTCATATTGTCCCTAATTCTCTCCATCACTTTTATTGTCCAATAACATCCATATGCAGGAGCTACAGTAACTTGCAGAATATTGATATATTTTTTATATCGATTTCTCAGTGCAAACGATCAATTCATAATGCTTGTTTTCAACTGATATGTTATAATAACCTTTGTTCAACTTTCATTGTTATACCACATATATGTGGTACACACGTGTACTATAATATCACTACAAACACCTGTAATGAAGAATATCACCAACATTTGATTTTTACCTCACAATACACTCTATTAAAAATGAAAAAATACCGTGAAAATATTTTTTTGATACGTCTTATAGTTTCCGAGATATATAATTATTTAGCAGGCGTGCGACGACGCGGAGTCATAAGCCGCTGTGACGTCACTGTACAACGGTCGGTCAGTGCGTGCTCTGCTTCCGAGCTGTGTGTATGAAGTTTGCGTCGAAAATAATAAAAATGTCGAATCCAGAAATTAGAAAAATGTGTATTGTGCCAAAGTGTTTGAATAAAACTACTAATGCACCCGAAAAGTTGTTTTTGATTGTTGCTTTCGAACCTAAAAGTCGAAAGAAATGAATGCAAATCCTGATGTTCTGGGGTGATTCGGCATTTCACTGTACAAATATCTCCTTTAACTTTTGCATATCCAATAGCGTCGTCGCCGAAGCTGTTTCTAGCCGATCTGAAATGAAATAAACGTAAGTTGATCTAATATATAAAAAATAAAATACATAAAAATGCACTTATCCACGATCACATGAAAGAGAAAATTAATATGAGAGGTTTTTCATCTTAGCTTAATAATATTCAATAGATGTAGTCGCGTGCATCCTAATAATAACCTACTTATGAAAAAAATATTTCATGGGTTCAAATTTTAAAAAGTTTTGTACCTCTGGTACATGATGTTCAGGTCAGGTTTACTATGTTAATTTTTCGTTACATTATATATTGAAAAAATACAAAATGTAAGTCATGATCCAAACTATGTAGGTACAATAACAGTATTGTTTTTAATAAGTCCCACCATGTTACAAATACCTACGCATTCTTCCTTCTCAGGAACTCAATGTCAAGTAAGGTGTTCATAGTATCAATATGATTTATGATAAAATGTAAAATGTTATTAAGTAATACTTACTTTTGCATTTTTACTCCTCGCATCTCGGCGGCCAAGAAATCGGAGTTATTTGAAAAATAGTGGGCAACCATCAACCAGTCTATTTCAGGCAAGTTATCAGATTTTTTTTTTCAAAACCGTCATCCATATCTAATATTATACTTATAACACTATTGTAACATTGATTCAAATGAAAACTTGAGTTGAAAACATTATTGTGGTCGAACATTCGATAGCAAAGCAATGATTGAGTGTACGGTGAGAACGTTGCGTTGTAAAATGACGTCACGCAGGCATGTCGCGCTCGGCCGAAATATTTGAATAGAACAAAAACTAAAATTGTCATAACTTCAACACTACCCGCTTGATTGGAATGGAACAAAAACAGGTGTATTTCTATACATTTAGGTTACACGGCCATGAAGTTTCAAGTCATTTGACAGACCCATTGACATTCTTCATTGGGTCTTAGGGCCTGGCGGATGCATTTTTCAAATGAATAAATGAATTAAATCAAGCTCCACTGGAAGAGGGAGTGGTCGTGGTAAATTCGAATCGCCCTCATCCAACCAGTGACCTTAACGTGATGAACGGAATATACCCTCATCACTGTTTCTTCCAAGATCTCCCACATCAATGGTTGTGAAACAGCCATATGCAACAGCACATGCCATTATTCGAACAGAGCTATAATTTTTGTAATTATAATAAGTTGATACGGTGTTTTAAATTTTTTTATTCTGACATTCTTGTCATCAAATGAACCGATAGAACAGGGCATACTCCAAAGTTGCTGATAGCAATGTGCGTTGTGCTTTCACATATTCTCATCAGGAAGCATGTACAGTGGTTGAAAACAACTCCATATTGCATTCCTTGTTCTCAGCTATAGTTCGTTCCCCTCTCATGAGATATTGAGCCAACGATTGGAACGAGCTGCCAGTTCCCAGGCTTTGCTGAATCGTGATTCCATAGCGGATTATACATGTTCTTCAAGATATATTTGAGAACAACTGTATCAACTTGACAAAAATTGGTAAAGACGAAAAATGTATAATTTAAACTGTTCTACGAAAATGTTAACAACAATGATGATATCACGGCGTGACGCAACACTTTCTGATTGGTGTTTATTGTCACGTGTCAGAATGTCTAATTTTGGAGAATTTATTTTCTAAAAATAATTTGTATCTTTTTTTTTTATAATAAATAATTTTGTTTTCTGTTATCTCTATATCATGATCAATCATCAGAAACTCCAATCCATCCAATTTATTCTTAGTAGACACAAGCCTATTGTCTCTAATGAGGAATGTGGGTTGACTTTTATTTGAAACGATTCTCCCTCGCCAGTTGTTGAATATGCATATTTAATATGAATTGAAGCACTGATCGATGTAAACAAATATGTTTATTCGAGATTCTTCTTGTGTTCATACGCCTTTCAGAAACGAATGAACTTTTTTCCAAGATCAAATATAATATTCCAACCAACTCATATTTCATAATACCCGAGGGGCGAATCTCTTGGTTCAACGTACAGAAATAATTTTGTAACTACATGTACTACATTGAAGCGAAGAAAATTGCCTTATTTCTTTAATAAAGGAGTACAAAAATGTGATCGAGTGCAAAAAAAGTAATGCGATAACATGGAAAGGGAAGGAAAATTCGTGAAGATAGTTTGAAAGCGAATCAACTGTTTGGCAATGAATGGTCCTAGGAATATAAAAACAGTGAAAGAAAAATATCAGAATCTCAAGAAAAAAACAAAGGTCAAGTTTGCTGAAAATCAATTGGATATATGTGAAACTGGTGGATGATATCGACATGACTATCAAAGAAATGATTGGAGACCAAATAGATGGCCTACAGAATGCGATAAATTGCGATTGTCAGAAGCAAGATTCATCTGGTTTGAGTGCTTTGACCAATGAGAGTATGATATAGAATAAAATCAGTCGAATTGCAATGAATGTTATTGAATATCATAGTTTTTTCATGAAGGACTGTTCGATGATCTGAAAAATTTTCTTTCATATATTATCATTGTTGCATGAAGACTCAGGCAAGAATCTATATTCTCTCTATTATATACAAATAAACTCTAGTGTTCAATAAGGTTATTGATTTTCAGAGAGCGATGACTTGATTGATAAACCATTCGATGATGAAGTGGTATATGAGTTGGTTACTTACATTCCTGTAGATACAACATTGAATACCGATTCAGTTCAGGAAGATCAGGAACACAGTGATTGGTCATTATATTGTGGAGCACATTTGAAAAAACCCTTAACATTCAATTTATATGTGAAAAATGGAAATGAAGAGAAAAGGCGAAAACTCATCATAACAACGAAAAGTGTGTTGACAAAAAAAACTTTTTAACAAAAAATTAAACCGACGAAAAACGGAACTGAAAAACAAAAAATAAAATAAATCTTCTTAGTCTTAATAGACCAGGGTCGATAATTTTTGAAACCAAAAAAAATAATAGTAGGATGAAACCCTTCGGAAAAGGAAGATAATATAACAAAAATGAAAGGAAAAATCATTTACGGGCGATCTGAGGTCGGGAAGTGGAAGGGGGTGAGTTTTTAAGGGTTAAAAACGGGTTATCTCGATTTACGGCAAAACAACAAGTCCTATGGAAAAAAAATAAATAGCAAAGTTGTAGGTGATAATAAGATCTACAATTCTCCCGTCAAAATAACAGCTTTTTTGAAAAAGGCGGTGTGGTTTTTGTTCGTTGAAATCTCTACTTTCTGATGGTGAAAAAAATATAGATTACTATGGTAAATGTTCTCAGAAGATGCAAAGAAATAACAGGTAAAGGCCCAGACGCTCCTAGCCCCTTCACCACTTCTCTACGAAATATCTTTTGATGGGCTTAAATTTTCCGTAGGTCACTCAGGTATATAAGTTATTTCAAAATAGCAATAAATAGGCATCTACGTTTATTATTCAAAGAAGATTCTACAAGTTTCTCAAAATATTGTAGATGTCTTATTAAATATTAACTTTATTAATTTATTTGGTTGTTAATTATAGTAGTATATTTCGATTTGCAATTTTTTTGTTTATCAATGTAACATGGAATCTTACGTTTTTCGAGTAATCAAAGTCTAAATTTTAATAAATAGACTAAAATTGTACATAATGAAAAAAAAAATCGGATTCGAGTGTTTTTCGTTTCTTTGCATTTTCTGAGAATATTTATCATAGTAATGTATATTCGTTTCAAACATCAGAAAGTAGAGATTTCAACGAACAAAAAGCCTCCCGACTTTTTCAAAAAAGCTGACATTTTGACGGGAGAATTTTTGATTGAAAATTAGGGTGCTTTTTCGATATTAAGTCAATATAAGAGGAAAAAATAAATATTTTGAATCAAAAATATTACAGTGTATTTGGAACATGAAAAGGAAAGTCTTCACGAAATTTCGTGGAAAAAAAATTCCTTTTGTAAATGATAAAAATAAAAAACCAAAAACTTATTTGAATTTTTCACATGGGTTATGTGAAAAAAGTGTGGATACAAAAGTTGTAGATCTTTTTACCATAGGTCTTTTAGTTTTGCTAGAAATCGAGATAAACCGTTTTTTACCGTCAAAAACTCACCCCTTCCACTTCCCGACCTCAGATCGCCCGTAAATTATGTTTCTTTCATTTTTCTTCTTGCTATTATTTTTTTCACTTTTTACCATTTTCAAAGGCTTCAGCCCTGGTCTATAATAACTAAGCTCCTAAACTGATGTAAGTGACTAATTTTGAGTCGGCGCCAAACCAACAAGCAAATGAGTTAGGTAAAGCGTAAAATGATGGCATCGAGATGCGCGGTAACATTTTGATAAGTTTTTTGAAGTTATTTAGTGATCTTCGTTGATTGTATGTTTGACGCCGACTCAAAATTAGTTACTTACATCAGTTTAGGAGCTCAGTTATTAAGACTAAGAAGGTTTATTTTATTTTTTGTTTTTCAGTTCCGTTTTTCGTTGGTTTAATTTTTTGTTGAAAAGTTTTTATTTTTCAATTTTTTGTGGCTGAAATCTACTGATTACTACCTATTTAATTTTGGAATACTCCCAAAATACTTACTTACCCACCTTACTTCAACTATTAACAATCAAATAGTATCATTATCTACTTTAATTATTTATTGTTATATGATATAAATTATTTTTGGTAGTTCTGTTCAGTTCATTCCACCACTTTGTATATAATTCCATCCTTTCATAGAATGTTATCATTGTGACGGATGTAGGTGAACAAAAACAATGACAATAGCAATCTGTCAATGTCAACTACATATGTGTGCCAATGTTCACAAGTGAAAAATCAATAATCCCCCAGTTTTCTACCCATAGGGGTGGATTATTCCATCCCAAATTCCAATATGATCAACTATGAGGTATACACTATCCAATAAAAAGGTTATGCCTGATAGAATCGGTTAACGAACCAAATTTCAGAGGGTGAACGATCAATATCCTCCATTTTGCTACCCTTAGCGTAAGATTTCCCTTTTCAAATCCAAATGGGACTAACTTCGAAGTACACCTTATCCAATGAAAAAAGAATCGTCGAAATCGAACTACTCTGTGAAATATTATGCGTGGTCATACATAAAAAAATATACGCGTCGACCAGAGAACCTCCTTCTTTTTTATTTCGTTGGTTACAAATTACTCATCTCTGAATTTGCAACTTATTCAGGAGAAATTACACAATTCAGAAGGTGAAGTTGTCAGAGGAAGATCGTTTAAAAATTATTTTAATAAAATATAGTGAAATAAAAGGCAAAAAGTTGGAAATACTGAATTCCTCAAATGTTTAGTAGGTTTCAGATAGAGTTCACATTTCGCTCATGGTTCTTTTTTATGTCGAAGTCAGATGTTATTAGAGTTTTCGTTATGTTGATCTTTTTCTATGTGCTAAATATTCTTTGTTTATTAATAGAATGTTGATTTGATCTGAGTTTTATTATTTAGTATTGATTTTTTTCATTTCTGTCTCGCAAGAAGATAGTTTGAACATACTGCTCACTTATAATTTTTCCAAAATTGGGATGTGAGATGTTCTCCGAGTCACAATCTTCCAACGTTCAAGACAACCTCTTGGAAAGTATTCATGTTGAATAGGAAATATTCTCGATTGAAAACCCTTAGAAAAAAATCTGAAATTTGCACTTTCATTCAGATGATTGTTTTTTAATGCACCGGTTTTCGATCAAAAATTTTTATTTTTCAAGATGCTCTTTCAGTTATGGTGGAATGTTTGTACTCTTCATTTTGTTTTATTCTTGTTGCTGGAATAAAGGCAGAAAATATCCAATAAAATAAAAGACATTATTTTAATACCAAATATTCAATAATCTGGTGAAGTAATTATTCACCAAGTTGAACCTGGTTCTATTATTGGCATCCATCAGATCTCTGTTGATTATATTTGCCACTTGAACATCATCAATAAAATGCACAGCAGCTTCCTGTTCTGCATTCACAGTATCTAAATTGACTCGTAATCCCATAGCGAATGCAGGAAATCTCCGTTTCCAGACACCATATTGTCGTTCTACACGTTTCTGGTTCTTATCTGTGAGTCGTTGAAGGGGTTTCCAGCTTCATTTCTGATATCCTGAAGGGGAGTGATCGAATAGGGCTTGATAGGATATCCACTCAGTGGCACGAGCGTTGGTCTTGTGTCCACTGTTTCCACCCGGCTTGGGTTCGACTCCTGGAGCAGGTAAACAATTTTTCAAGGCCCCAAGAGTGGTTTCGGATCCTACCATAAAAGGTAAGGCCCCCGTGATCTTAACTCGTACAAGTTTTCATTAACTCCTGAAGGTTGGTCAAACAACTAAGAAAGCGTTTAAAACTTTTTTTTCATCCACCATAGTGACCCTGCTCAAAAGATGCATACAATAAAGAATTTCGGAATATTTGGGAGTGATGTGATGAACCACGCCAACTTGCAACAATATCTCTAATTTTCAAATTTGGATCTGCAATTGTCTGAACATTGAAAGAGAAAAAATGTTTTATATTTCTATAAACCTCTGTATTTTCACCACAAGAAGACTACCTCAACCTGGGTGCAATCCAGAGCAACTATACACCGAGGAAACCGTGCAATGTTATAGAACTCTTATTTAATTTCATTAATTTCGTTTCCTTCTGGCATTTTTGTATATCTTCAGCGACGAGCAGCAATAGCAACGCTAATAATTCTTACTACTCTGCTAGCGGTTGATGGAAAAATCACCAGTTGTTCCCAAAAATGACCGGTTCGCATAAAAATTTAGTGCAAGTAAAGTTTGTTGGCTGGCAGGTAAACAATCATTACTGAAATTAGAATAATGTTGGTAAATTCCCAAAAAAGCATTTGAAATACAACCTTTCTTGCCTCAAGTTCCTCAACTATATATTCAACTACTCTGGAGGACAATCGGAATCGGTTGGAAAACTCGATGTGATCATATTCCTCAAAATAATTTGTCCAAATGTCTACATACCCTAGGTCTTGCAGCCTCCTCGTCACTACTGAACGCATTGACCTCATAATCATTCATCATTATCTTTTCTCTCAGAAAACTAAGAACTATCATCCAGAACAAATATGTTGAGTTATGAAATCCAGGTAACTTTTCATGTTTGTGGTTAACCGATGCTTCTTCCTTCGGTTATCTTTTTCCCGCTCAACACCGACAGTCAAACAAAACCAAGAGTTGTGAGACACCCATTCCGTGAATAACTACAAGTTTATCATTAACCATCAGTTAACTTCACATTGTGAAACCATTCAAGGCTTCAATCTGATATTTATTCCTCACTAGCGCAATTCAATTCTAACTTCATACACGCCAAATCACAACGCAACCGGAGTTTTCACGTTTATTACAAAAATATTGAGCTGTCGATCTTTAAAAAGACTCTATTCACCAAATGGGCAAATGCGGATGAATTGCACTATACGGACAAATTCGCCCAATTCCGCCACTGCGGCGCCACTAACAATGGTGCTCCAAATCTATAGGGCTTGGATGAATAATATTGAACTCTAAAAACCTGCCCCGAGAGTGGCAGTGATATGTTCTCTACATTTCACAAGGGACGATTCCATCTTAACAGGTGAGTTAGAATTACCAGTATGTAAAAAATTTCATTTGAAAACTTGAAAAATTCGAAAGAAAATGAATAAGTCAATCCACCAAAACTATAGAACAAATCTAAGTCCCAATAATAATGAGGGCATTCTCACCTCTTCAATCGCACTGAATAGTCTTCATCGAAATTTTCTCAGTCACAATATATCATCCACCAATTCACTGAAGAGTCCTAACTGCCATCAAACCCACGAATAAAGATGTAAATACAACATTCAAATATTACTGATTACTTCTATTTGCCGTCTTTTGTAGAAAACGGTGGCGCCATCATCGGTTTCACAAAAACCCATCAGTTACTAAATGGTCCTCTTCAGTCTTCGAATCAGATAGTGGTTGTCCAATAATCAGAGAACTTATCATGTCTGTCAGCCTTTTCTCTGATTTCGACTGACCACTATTGAGATTTTAACGTCAAGTCCTCATTTCTGACGAACCATGGTGCATTGTGCATTTTTCTCAGAAATGTATTCCAGAAGGTTCGGATGATGTTTACGAATGAATCTTTGGCACACCTTGTATAGTTGTATATCACACTGTTTTCAGGACTTGGTTGTGGATCAGTAACTTGTTATGTGATGATATCTGGAAATACCTACCCAGAAACCAATAAAATAGTTGTTTGGAATTTGACATGGTGAAACATAATGTTTAACCGATTTGTTATATCCTGATATACAGGGTGATTTGCACCAGCATTGAGGAAATTAGCCTGTAGTTCGTTTCCACCAAAGGAAGTGGATAAAATTGAAAATAAAAACATTTCTGTAGAATCCTCTATGGTTTCAACTGATTTGAGGTAATGCAAATAACTTGGCGACATTATTTCTCAGTGTGTGGACAGGCAGAAAAGCTGGCTTGGTTGAAAGTAATTCTTCAGTTTAAATCGAACTACAAAATGGTAAAAACAGAAAATACAGATTATGTTCTGCCATAACACTGCACTGTGAGCTCAAAAGGTCTTCACCTACAAGGGGAATTGCTGCTAATGGGCTTTTGAAAAGATTTTGAACTACATTCAGAATTGCTCTTTAATTAGGCGTTTCAGATTTTTGTGCGTTTGCTCATACGCACTCTGCAAGATAATAATTTCCTGTGAATTTTATACAGGCATATCGAACGGTATCAATAATGCAGGATACCAACCAACACAATATATGCAAGCTGCTTATTCTTCGTTGCTATGACTTTCAAGGACTTGGTGGCGTATCGTTGCGGTTTTCAATATGAATGAAATAACTAATTGAAAAACTTTTTAACGACAAGTTTCTATTTGAGCCGTGTACACGTATAAAATGAAGTTGAGTCATCGCTGACAATGGTTTAATTATTTTTCGTTGATTAATTGGTTACAAAAAGCTTGTCGCGCTAAGTGTACATAAAAGTAGGTACCAATTAATTCGATTGGGCAGTGATTAGTTGATAAGTGAGAACTTGTCGGAGTATTTGATTTTTACAAAGTATTCATGAAAGTAGATACCAATTAATTTCATTGGACAATGAATGGTTGGTAAGTAGCAACTTGTCGAAGTGTTAATTTTATTGAAATTCGCGCGACAAGCTTTTTAAAACCAAATAATTCAAAAAAAAAAAATTAAACCATTGTCAGCGATAACTCAAATTCATTACATACGTTATAGTACACGGCTTAAATGAAAGCTTGTCTTCAAAAAGTTTTTTTATTAGTCATTTAATTTTTTGCTTTTCAGTTAGTTCGCCTTAATCTTTTCATTTCTAATAGAGCATCCTTATTACAAGTTCTCTTCCCTGTAAGTTTTGAGCTGAAAGAAATCATGATCCCCGACCCCAAAAACTCCTACCCACCAATTTCGAATAGAATCTTACCATAATCACAAAACTTTGTCCGTCATCTTGAAGTCGCCATCTTTAATTGATAGATTTTGACTAAACCCCCACATACCAATTTCGAATGAACTATGACCCTAATCAGAAATCTCGTCCTCCATCTGGGGCCGCCATCTTGAATTCATCAATTTTGACAAAAAAATCATGATCTCCGACACCGAGAACCCCCGCATACCAATTTTGAATCGAATTGGACAATCATCACAATACTGGTTCTCCATCTTGGGGCCGCCATCTTGAATTTATGAATTTTGACAAAAATTTCATAATCTTCGACCCCGAAAGCCCCCACACACCAATTTTGAATCGAGCTTGTAACTTGTGATGAAAGCTTGTAAAAAACACCATGTGGTGGTGAATCACTCTATATGAAATAATATTAAAGCCCAAGATTTGGATGATCCTGGTAAGTCGTGCCTAGTGATTTCGATTTTTCAAAATGGCCTATTATGTAATGTTTTCATTGAATATTTTGAGGACATCCAAGGCAGATTGTTGGGCGGCTAAAAATTGCCTACCTGCCAGTCCGCCACTGGCCCTTCGATGTTCTTTTCGCGTAAATGGAGGCAGCAAGTGAACCATTATGGAACAGAATAGCGTTTCGGATTCATAGCATACATTTTGCAATTTATGGACATTGGGGCGTGAGGTAATAAATGATGAAAGGGCGTTCATTGCGAAACTATCAACCCACTGACTACACCTTCAGGAGATGGAGCCATATATTTATTGTGGCAGTTTGGATTTTGTGTCTATTTGATAGTGGTTTGGTTTCAATGTCGCTCCGAATGATGTTACATAGTAAGATCCGTGTGTACGCGAAGTCTTAAGAATACATTCAACGGTTTTTACAGTTCTTCAGTTATATTCCTACCTTTGAAAGACTTTTCCCAATCCCGGAAAAGTATTGGGTTCACATTTATATTTACATATGACATGATAATGATTTCATGAATGTGTTTCTTGCGCTTCAGTCTAAGTGATTCCGCTTTCTCCAAGTCATATTGTATGCCCAGAGATGAATATTATTCTGTAGTACCTGCATATGTCGTCTTTTTCATACCCATTCCATGAGTTCAACTTCCGAATCTTCCATGGTAACTGAGTGAGAAAGTGACGCTATTTTATAATCAACTAATTCATCAAATATCTGTATTCTATAACCTACTGGGTAACTGTATGAAGGAATATCAACAAAATATGTAATGCATAAAATGGGTACTGCGAAGTACTAGTTTGTGGAATAATCGATGATAACCACATATAATTTGACTTTCTTGATTGGTAGAATTCCAGTAATCTAGTGGTTTCTTAAACGTTCTACATCCCAAAAATAACCCCATCAGAATGTATTGTATTGCGAGCAACTCCTTTGGTTCTCCGTTCATTTCTTATTACAGTTGCAGCTTATATATTATAGTGACAAATATAAGTAATATGCTGTCATCTTTACAAATTATTTGTGTAATTCATGAGAAAACTCATCATTAGGCTTTGTCTGCTTGTTTTTTTTTCCGGAAATAAATGAATATAGAATAAGTTTCACGTCGTGTGCGTTATCTGCCCTGAGCAGATTATACTCGAGAGTATCTGTGCGGCTATATCACCTCCCTAACTTGTATGTTGATTGTTGGATTGTTCAATTTGTGTCTAACTAATTAGGCGAGATAATTAGACGTTGATTTTTCTTCTTGACATTCAATGTAAGAGATAATATGTCCTTGGAATATGTGAATAGGCACTAGCAACCGTTATTATATATATAATACATCTGACGTCTCCTATCGTCATTATTAATGACTTGTCCTTCAGTAGGCTCATATGCATATTGACTATTCAAACACAAGTTCTTTCTTGCTGGAATTATCCAGCCCTAATAGTGCCTTGCAACCCGACTGACAGCTTGCTCCTCTTTCGGCATCTCTCTACACCTGTCACGATTTGACGATACCTAACCTGCGCGATTGTTAGTGTGGCGAGGCCCTCATAGTGCCTTGCCCAACTCAAAGCTTTCTCCTCTTTCTGCTATCTACCCACAAGTGACGTTATTTTCTATTTGCATTCAAATCTATCTTTACAGAAGTATACATAGGTATACGAAACACTTTTAACTGCTTACCTACAAGATCTTATGCTCACCGGTTTTTGGGACTCAACTTCACGTTTGCTACTCTTCGTATCTCGCGTGATGACTGGTTTCCGGAACTGGTCTCAAAAACGATAAAAAAAATAAAAAATGTTTTAATGTAACACCATTATGTTTACAAATATTAATTATTGATTTGAATAAGTTTTTATACGTATCCGAGCGTTTATTAGGTACATGAAAAAATTAATGGAATTTTATGCCCATTACAATGTGTGTAGAGTAAAAAACTGACAAAAAAATTGCGCACAATGATTAAACGTACCATCTAAATAAATTTGTGTGACTTTTTCCAAAATCTGAATATTTGATTTACACGAAAATATTACTATCTTTCCACTTCTGTTATTATGCAATAATAATTGCTCACCTCTAGAGGTTTGTGTGTTTGCCTCGTCAAGGAAGTCAAAAGCTTCGTCGATGTTTTTTGGAAAACTTGGCTGAATTTTTCTACGAGCGTTATAGATGTTTCTTCTGAAGCAAGCAATATCATTAGTAGTAAATGTTGATGGCAGATTTTCCTGTAATATTCTGCGAATGACCTCCGCAGGTTTTTCGGACAGGTCCTCCACAGCTTTTCGTTTGCAGGCAGAATTAACAATTTGGCGATTTAAGTCCTGCACAACTGCAGCATGAGAATGTACTTATATGAGTTTTGTAATTGTTTAACTTTCAACACATTCGCCCAAAGTAAGAACAAATGATTTGCACTTTCTGTTTGTACAAGTCTCTTCTCACCACTTCATAAGATCTTTCAAAAACCGTATTTATAGTTATTAAAAATTAATAACTGTTTTTCTCGTCCACTCAAAATTATTTCTGGGTTCATGGCGAGAAATTAAAACAACTTTAAAAAAAATTGAATGTCACTGAGCAAGCACGATTCAAAAACACAACTGACTGTCACAGAAGCAATACAACAATAAAAGTGATACTCATAGAACAAGTAAAAAATAAAAAAAACAAATAATTTTTGGTTTTCCGAAATTTTACTTACACGAATAAGGGATTACGCAGGTTGTCCCCGGAAACCGAATTACTATAATGACCTTTTTGGCATTGGGAACTCAATTACATATTATTATCAAGCATCTCAAATAAATTTCTAATTTACTACCTGTCGGAAACCAAACTACCAACACCCTCTGGAGTACATAAATCAACTTGTGGCACTTGTGCAAGTTTATGCATAGGCCAAAAAGCCAGAATATTTTAAAAACCATTATCAGTACATAGGAGCTGTTTTGTCCATGAAAAAACAAATAAAGCTTTTGCTACACATCTCTTAACTGAAAATTATCGTTTTTTCAATGATTTCAAAATATTACATATAAGACAATAAAAAGGTTTTAAGCTCGACCCTTTAGGAAGTTTAAGAAGTGATGAATGCAAAAAGTCGCAATGATTCTTCTTTGTTGAATTTGTTTCACTAAAGGTTAAACAGGTGATGGTTATACTCAGTAATAATACTATAAGTACTTCAAAATAATCAGGTTATACATCGATAACTTGTTGCATAATTACAAAGAGTGTCAGTTTGACAGTTCGAATAATCCGACCGCGAAACGGGAGGATTATTCTGTCAAACTGACACGATATTTTTACCAGCCAAGGGTTGTCCAGTTAGGATTCTTTGTCAGAAATGACTTTTTTGTTTCGATATTGATGTTTTCGCTTCTTTTCATCATTAGTTTATCTAGAAGTCTCACTTGATAACGACTTACTTCATTATGGTTGGGTACAAGCCATTTATTATTAGCACATGGATTTGCTCCTCCATGTGTGGTTTTGATAAAAATAGGGTTATATGTATTCTACCAGTTGAAGTATCATCATATTGAGTTTCTTTTTGAAAATATAATGAGTCAAGCATGACGCACCTTCATTTCCTCTCCACGCAAGTTCTACAGAAGCAATCAAGAAAAAATTTATTTTTAATCCTTCCGGTGTATTTTCATCCCACGCTCCTATCATTGCTAAGTACTCGGTATTTTTGAATGCTGATGCACTAACCTTTCTCCTGTCCGGTAACATCTGGAGTTCTCCTTCTTTTTGAATTTCTGCGGCAAAAAATATGGAACTAGAGAATAGATCAATTACTCTATTAAACTCCTTCATATATTTTTCTTGTATTTGTTTTGCCGTTACGTTCCATATCATTTTAATCACATTTTATCTATAATTTTCTCCATTACCTTTTCGCATATTGAAAGCCCAATCTTTCAAAATGGATGCTATTATTTCAGTGGAAATTGATTTATTTAGTACATAGTTTCTTTCACTACAAAACGTAAGAAATTGTTTCCATACGTACTTTTTTGTTTTCACTGTATTATGAGACTCGGTATTTTGTATACTTTCGTCTATTGCATTTGATGATCAATCTCCGAATCGATTCATTTTTGAACAATTATTGATAAACGTCAAAATTGATTGACGTCAAAATTAGTTTGTGTATTGTTGTATATTGATGTCGATGTGGTTACTATGGAAATGAAATTATTGTAAAATTTTCAATTGATAGAGCTACTCTATGTATAATCAGGTAATATCGAAATTATACAAGGTAACTCAACTAAATTGAACGTTCTGATTGGTTAAAAATAACACGAAAAAAATAATCCCCAATATAATTAGTCTCCGTCTTATTAATCACCTATTGGATTTACTAATATTCTTGATAAGATTTATATACCCACTACCACCTGCCTTGGTTATAAAAATGATACATCGTGATTGCTGAGTTAGTATTATCTTTACCTGAAGAATATATTGCATAGCGAAACACGTATAGGGGTTATGTACACCCAGCTTAGTGAAAATCATTCGGTGAAGTCAGTGTCTTTTGTTTGTTTTCATATTTTTAGAAACTTCTATTACTTGTTTGCATGCAAATTTTACCAACTATACCAATTAGTTAATATAAACTTACCATTATTTTCGACTTTCTATGTTCCACGAATACAAAATGTTATGAATTAAAACCATGTCTATATAACTGAATTCTATTCATTTTAACTCACCGCATTATTCGGAGATTAATTCTGCCGGAACAATGAATGAACTTTTTACCGCATCCATAAAAAGTTTTCGACGGGATGAGGGAGTTCGTTTTCCCTTAATTATTCACTATTACGGGAAATTGGAATACGAAAGATGATTAAAACGTAATTATTACACTTAACGACTACATTATCTGCTGAATGTTTTCCAGTACCATTCGACTATTATTCGTAATAGGATGCAAAAAAGTCAAAGTGAAGCGATAGATCATTTAATCTTTATAGGATTCCGTAGCTCTAAAAGCGGCACTCACGCGTTCGCCTCTTTTATAATTTTTTTAGAGACGCCAAAAAAAAATTTTCACCTTCATCTCATAAATTATAAAATTCTGGCATTTGATTAATACGAGCCTTATCACTAGGCCTATGATTTCAACTTTCTGGGCCAAAGTGTGTTTAGAAAAACAACTATGACAGACAGAATAATCCTTTCTTCATTTGGGCACCGAACTCTGGTAATATATATATATATATATATATATATATATATATATATATATATATATATATATATATATATAAGATCACGTTATGAAAGTTTTCAAAAGTTGTTTATTTTGTTTATTATAATTTCTTTAAGTTACCAAAATATAAATAAATGTTGAAAATTTTTATATCCATATGTTTTGCTGTAGCTGTTCTTGCATAAAACGAAGGCATTAATAACTTCGAAAAAAAATTTTTAAACATGTGTGTTCATAAATTGTTTATAAAGAAATTGATCAATTTAGTAAAAAAAAAAATTTTGTCAAGAGAGGATACAATGATTTGAAAAAATTATTGTTAATAATCGTTTTTTTATATTTATATTATTTAAATAATCAGTTAAGAATTCTATTTTTTTCCAATAATAATAGGCGAAGAATAACAAAAAAAAACATTTGAAATTTTATTGTTTATTAAGTTAACAATTTGTTATAAACAAATTCCTGATCTCAATACATTTTTTTTCTGAAACTATTAAAAATTACAAAAATAACCATATGCAACAAAGTGTCGTTTTTTTTATATTTTTATATATTTTTCTGAAATTACGGTATATAAATCTTTTTGAAAATAGTTGAAAAAACAGTTAATGAATGATTTTCCAAAAAAAATATATCTTTAGTATTTATTAACAAGTATGTAATTAAACACCGCTGGAATACATGATGAAGTTGACATTATTGAAATAAATCCGTGTATTTCATGAACAATTAATGTTAATGACTGAAACCAACATTTCTCAATGATTCAAATACTAGCCTACAGAATCGTCTTGAAGTAGGCTAACTTCCATAGTTGAAAAGATATAAGCATTGTAAGAAATGTAAATTGTAAAAGCCTTCAAACAGCAAGTGGGAGAATGTAACGTTGTCGTTTGCTATATTGAAATGGACGATTAATCACCCTCATCATGTCTATATTGTTAAGTTTTCTAGGCAATAGCTGATTTGGACAGTTGTTCAGTCTGACATTAATATATGAACTTATTGACAAATTGACCAAATTTTGCTTTATTTCACGTTTTCTGACCAAAATATTTCATATAACTAACAAAATAATTCGTCGTAGCCATGTGGCAAAACTACCAAAAATATAATCTACATAACTTCTTAATATTCTAGAACGTTAGATGTTTCTCCTCGAAATGAGTGGATAGGATACAATATTCTCATTCCGTTGAAAAAGGAAACATTCTCAATTGAATATATCCTGTTTATATTTTCAACAAATCAATCTATCATACCCCATGACAGGTTTCAATGTCAGAAAACACTAATTTCAAAGTGTCTCTCCAAAAGAAGTGATTCTTACTTTTTCCATCTTTGCAAAGTGAGATTGCTTCTTGAAAATGTGTTTCCCATTTCTTCCGGTCTTCCCGATGATCGTGGAAGCGTGAAATAGATTTTCGTCGACAAAAATATATTGAAGACCTAGTGAATGCGATGTCTCTCCTGCGTCAATGTTACGAATGATTTCTGGTGAGTACTCTCTTTTGGAAAACATTCTTCCTTGCCTCATTCATCTTTATGAGTTCTTAATTGAGACTGGAATAGAAAATCAAATAACTATCTGACTGAAAATGCAAATTTTCAATTTCAGATTTTTTCTTTCGAGTTAGGACCTTTTCAGAATATCTATCAGATGTAGTTCAATGTCTAGCGTGGCTTTAGCCGGGGAAGTAGTTGTTTTCTGCTAGACATTCACAAAAAATAACTTAATTTTAATCGTGGATTTTTCAATTCACAGAAAAATCTTTCTATCAATATTCAATTGAGAATGTTTCCCTTTCCAACATGAATACCCCACAAGAGGTTATCTTGACGATGGAAGATAGTGACTAAGGTTTATCTTTCAGTCGCAGATGACTCCACATCTGATTTTATGAACATCTTGTTTATATTTTCAACGAATCAATTCCCATTCCGTTTTCAATATGATATTTTTTTTTCAATCGGTTGTACTGGGATCGATTAGTTACAAGTTCCAGAAAAATATACTTTCACTCAGAAACTTTCATCGCTTATCCAAAGAATAGTTTACTGATATACTGATACTGTAATATTTAGCTTATACAGTGTCCGCCAAAGTATGTACCATATGGGAAAAAAGTTTATTATTGGAGTATTGGGCAAAATATTCTGGAGAAAAGTTTGTGCATGTCCGATTACCTGAAAATTGATTTTGACACATGTCACGTGATCGCTAGTATGGCGGCAAATTGAAAAAAATTGCTATGAAAAGGCGAAACGAGGGGTAAAATGGCAAGATATTGAAAACAGTTATTTGAAAAAGTTACATAGAATTTTATGCACATAAACAAAGTTTCGAAAGATAATTCAAGAGAATTGGAAATAGCTATTTTTTTTGAATATTTTCCCAACTATTTGAAAATATTGAATTTTTGTTCCCATGAATAGCTTGACTATACTGGAACATTTGCATTTCAATGATAATGACAGAACCTTCCCATTTTCTCCTCACCAGAGGGCACAATATTTAAAAAATTGGATTTTGTCAGAACCCTTGCTGTTACATCGGTTCGTATCTAACAGTTATATCAGAATTCCACGACCATTGTGATGACATGACACTTCAGAAACATCGAGTTTCCTAGATTATAATCAAGTTTGATGATAATCGTGCATGAACATTTCACTTCGTACATAAACTGGAAAACTATTTAATTTATCGCACTATTAATCTGAAACAGATATTCTGAATATTTTCATAGTTTTTTCAGCATTTATCGATGGCTAATTATTGGTGTTAGATATAAATGTATAACTCAATTCAAAATGATGAGATGTGGTCCTGAAAAGACATTATGCAGAACAGGTTTTTTATTCAATCAAGTAATTCAAATGTTCTATAAACAAAACAACAAATTTTTAACTATTTCTATATAATAACAGTTCATATCTCAATATGCCCCCCTTCTCTTCCTATACCTGAAATCGTTTCATGGTATATCTGTTTCAACAAAAAATTTGGAGAAATTTCTGCTTCACAATGACGGATAGTTTCTTCCAAGTGCTCAATATTTCGAAAAGGTCCAAATTTGTAAACAGTATTTTTTGAATAGCCCCACAAGAAAAAGTCACATGGGGTCAGGTCAGGTGAACGTGGCGTCCAAGGAATTTCTGAAAACCAGCCAATTTCTTATTGCCAAAGAACTATGGATAGGAGCCCCATCCTGTTGGAAATGAATTTTTCGCTTTTCTTCTAACGTGAAATTGTCTAATTCATTGTAGAAATCGTTCCTCAAAAAATCCAAGTACGTTTCAGCATTCAAATTCCGACGAAATAAAAATGGTCCAAATATTCTGTCATTGAAAATCCCGCACCAAACATTCACTTTAAAAGAATATGGATCACGGGCTTCTACTGCAAAATGTGGATTCTCATCCGACCACCATCTACAATTTTGAGATGAAACAACACCATTTGAAGTGAAAGTTGACTCATCACTACATAAAATAAATTTCGTAAATGATATATTTCCTCAAATTTGTCCCTGCAGCCAAAAGGAAAAATACAAGCATGGATCGTGGTCTCTCTCCTCGAGCGTGTTGATAAATTTTGGTTTATGAGGCTTGAATTTGTTTTTTCAGCAATCT